>CM061531.1:136310907-136740518 GCA_030545055.2 Neoaliturus tenellus | reverse complement strand
TGCGGTACTTTTACTGAAACTAACAGATTATGGAATTGATGGAAGCTGCCTTTCTTTGATAAAATTGTACCTCTCAAGAAGGAAACAGAGAACTATAGTCTCAGTTGAAGGAATTAGACACTCCTCAGAATGGAAAGATGTGTCAGTTGGTGTTCCCCAAGGGTCAGTTTTAGGCCCACTTTTCTTTTGAATCTATATAAATGATCTTCCTAAAGCTATAAATAAAGATTTAATTTTATTTGCCGATGATACTTCTGCTATTGTCAAAAGTAAAGATTCTTCACAACTGTCCACATCTCATATAAATACAATTCAGGAATTAAATAGTTGGTTTGAAAATAATGGTTTGAAAGGGTCGCCGTCAGGTTGGCACCACGACAGATTGGCACCACGGTGTTTTAGCACCAGGCGTCAGATTGGATCCGATCCCCTGAAATAACACTCCCCGTCAGGTTGTCACCACGACAGATTGGATCCGATCCTTTCTCGAGGTTCTAAACTGTCGGGTACTGTCACGACAGATTGTCACCCCAAGTGGCCGGCGTCAAATTGTCACCACGTCAGATTGGCACCGATCCTTTCTCGAGGTCCCAACCTGTCGGGTACTGTCACGACAGATTGTCACCCCAAGCGGCCGGCGTCAAATTGTCACCACGTCAGATTGGCACCGATCCTCAGAGCCGGCCTTAGGGCGGTGCGAGCGGTGCAACGGCAACGGGCCCCGCGCTTACAAAGGCCCCGCGCAAAAAATGAAATAAAGTAAATAGACAAGATTTAACTAGAACAGTGGGAGACGGCCGTCTATAGTGCCACGGCTGCGAAACGGTCATCTACGTCTAAACATTTTGTACTAGTAAAACACCGGCGAAAAACAACTTGAAAGTGGTTACATTATTATGTCATATGAAAGGTAATATTCTGAAATTTCTTATTATAATAAGAGATAACCGATTAGTAGTTGTGTTACAGTAACCAATAACTCATAGAATATTTGTAGATTTTTGCGACGTCAATTTAAGTAGCCACCACGTTTGAATCGTCAAAACATTACTTTTTGAACTTACCTAGCTCAGGTAGTAATTTGTATCGTATAAATTTGTATTTAGCACCTCTGGCTTGTCAAAAGCGTTAATAACTAGTATCATTTTATACGTCGTAAGGTCTCATAGGTTTGAATGTACAAATGGAGTGCATCACATATTGTTTACATGCACTCTGTCTTACTTCCTTCGCGCTCCTTGCAATTCTGTTACAACCTCGTAATGCAGGTGTTGACAGCATTACAAATTTATAATACCCCCGTCACAGCAGACCTGCGTACTTAGCGAATTTCCAAATGATCTTGAGATATTGTATTTACCCCATAAACACCATAGGAATGGGAATGTAGGTTTGCTGCCTTGGGATGTTGTTAGAAAATGTTAGATGTAATAGTTACGTTAGGTAAATGTCAAACTGTATCAATATTCGGCACTTTTTAATTTTCCCCATAAACCCCATGGGGTTGAGTATGTAGGTTTGCCGCCATATGGATGTTGTAAGCAAATATCAGTTAAATCCTACCTAGTGAATGTACATACCAAATATTATCAAGTTATGGTGTTCTTTTCATCTATAATATATACAGCCCCATGTGTAACTGACTGACTCACTGATGATCTTAAAGTCCTGAAGCGACCGTTTAAGATAGAGACTTGAAATTTGGCATGGACATTCTTTGAGATGTTTCAATTTAGGGAAAATCATAAAACTACAACTTTTTTACTTTTAAACTATAAAAAAGGTTAAAAATATAGATTTGTCAGTAACGTAGTTCAGCCGTATCAGCGTATATCACCGCGTGTGGTATCGTAGATCACTTTGCCTGTTTAGTTCTCGCTCATGTTTAAATGATCTCTTTCAATTACACCCGTGTATGATACCATTATTGAATTACGTTTGCATGTATGTCTTGATTAGACGACGGTGTTTTTCAGCATAGAGAGCGGGTTATTTCAGCAATTCTCGCTTTGTTCTAGATAGTATTAATGCCCAAAAACTAAAAATTTTCAGCTATCAAATTATAAATAATTCTCAAAAGACGAGGTGTCGTAAGGAAGTACGTTGGTTCTTAGAGATGTCGCTTGGAACGCTATTATAGTCGCTTAGTTCTCGCTTGTATTTAAATGATATCTTTTAACTACACCTCTTCCCGATAATTAATCTCGATTGGGCGCACAGTTGTTTGAGTATGGTTGTCCCTCTGATTGCTGTGTTATTATTGAAAATGAATTTACTGAATCGAAAGCGTATCTTTACATTCAGGTGATGTCCGCTTTGATTTCTATATTAATTGCTAAAAATATATTAGGTCTTAATACATTTTCTAGACTTTAGTTTTCTCATGCTGGAAAATTTCTTGTAGATTTTCGCACAAAAATTACCTAATACAGTAATTTTAACTTAATTTTCTACTATTTGTATGCTGTCTCTCTATATGAATCCCCAGATTGAATATAGCGCTTCAGTTGATAGTTCTGGTACAGTTTTACTTTGAAGAGTTGAACGTGTCCCAACACGTCTGACATCCGGTCTTTGACCTATTTGCTGCTGTCCAATCAGGCTTAGATTTTAGTTTAGGAATCGATTGAACATATTAAGTTATAGAACAATTGAACTTTCCATTCTTACCTTCGCTAACATTTACCTACTTCCTACGTTTTTTTAAGACCATCTACATATCTGATGACCCATCAGGCTGAGAAATATTAAACTAACCAATTGAATTAAACTCAATAGTAATTTTTCTCGCTGCCACTTTGTCCGTCAAACTTCCTCAATGCAGTGCTCTCACACAAAGTCTCGATTAACCCTATTATTGTTGTAATTGAAAACTATTCTATGCTTATCAATTATTGTAACTCTTTCAGTATATTTTAATTTAATCAATAATCCTTTTTTGGCTATTATTTCACAATTGGTTTTTCTTACTACCATTGGTTGAAAATGCATAATGTACGCCGATTTTATGGTTCTTAAGTTGCAATTTTCTTCATTTTAAGACTATATAAAGACTTTAAGACTTCATGATTATAGTACTTTATACCCTGTGAGCTATTACATACTACAAGGGCTCTATTTTTATTAATTTTCTGAAGTAATATGTATATAACATTTAAAACTGTTAAATTAATAATTGCTGATTTTGAATGATAAAATTGTTATCGTTTCTCTATATGGTACCTATATGATTCCTGCGTTTCTTGGCCACCCCGTGGCGGAACTGAAGCATCTTAGCCTAAACCATTTTTTTTTAATTTCAAATATCTTGATTTTGTGTCTTTTTTCTTCTAATACATACAACGATCCTCTATATAAACTTATAATTTTATTCCACTTTTATCTTTTCAGAATACAGCGATTACCTCAATCATGTGCAATCATAATCGTATCTCCTAATTTTTACACAACAACTTTTGAGCATAACTATTTACATAGTTCATTAATATTTCACAACTCCATTATATTTTTTAATGAACTAAGGGAAGCTAGGGAGTGGGATTAAACCATGAGCCGTGGGCAAATTTAAAAGCTTATTACTGTATTATTTATTGTGAGTAGTGTGTATTGGCGGCTTCTGTTACTGTCGTTGGAGTTGAGCCCTCAACTAGCCTGTTCATTGTATGAGGTTTTGACAGTAATTTACGGAATTGGGGCTACCAATTATTGGGTTGGACCCTCCATCAAGCATAACACCTAGAATATTTACATAATATATACAGCCCCATAGTAACTGACTGACTGACTTACTCACTCACTGATGATCTTAAATTGACCCGTTCTTCGGTTGGAACTAACCTGTTTAACAATTTGACTTCTTATTAATTTACGAATTTAGGGCAACCCCCAAGGGGCATGGGGCGAAGCCCCATCGAGCCGTAGGCGAGTCCATAATATATACAGCCCCATGTGTAACTGACTGACTCACTGATGATCTTAAATTCCTGAAGCGACCGTTTAAGATAGAGACTTGAAATTTGGCATGGACATTCATTGAGATGTTTCAATTTAGGAAAAATCATAAAACTACAACTTTTTTACTTTTAAACTATAAAAAAGGTAAAAAATATAGATTTGTCGGTAACGTAGTTCAGCCGTATCAGCGTATATCACCGCGTGGTATCGTAGATCACTCTTCAGGTTTAGTTCTCGCTCGTGTTTAAATGATCTCTTTCAACTACACCCGTGTTTGATATACTCATTGTATCCTTCGATGGATAGACTCTAATATATTGTAAACTACGGCGTTATTTTGTATTGAGAGCGGGTTATTTCACCAGGGACCCAGGGTTATACTCGATAATATATACAGTGATAATTCCTTAATTTGTAGATTATGCAGCATATGCGCGATCTTGAATGTTTACCAAAGGTGAATTTTCTTATCCTACTATGAATTAATTTCCCATGGCGGGTGAATAGTCGCTTAGTTCTCGCTTGTATTTAAATCATGTCTTTTAACTACACCTGCTTCCTTGCTGTTGGCAACATTAGTATCCCTCACATATAACAAACCGTTATCCATTTGACTTCAAAATAGCCATGAGATTATGCTGCATTAAAAGCTCGTTTCTTTTATATTTTACTCACATCATAAATATGTTTTAGGGAATTTTTAAATATCTGTTTAGCTGAACTAACAGATTTAAATGTAGGTTCTCGTTTTGTTTCAATTTATTTTAGATTACTTATTCAAATTCACACGGGATTATTCTCCGCCGAACTTCGCATTGAATGGATTTTCTGTGAAGCTTGAGCCGTGATCTTAACGTAACATACTTCGATTACTTTGTACAATACTTAATAGACAGTTTATTATTATCTTTCTGTTTGATTTATATTCAGTGTCTTATATTCGAATTTTTCACACTTAAAATTTATTTTTGAGAATGTTTAAATAAGTGTTGAACAAAAGTAATAGATTTAAATGTTAGGTTCTTGTTTAATTTCAATTTATTTTAGATTACTTATTCAAATTCACCCCATGTGAACCCCTCAGCCGAATTACGCATTCAATGAATTTTCTGTGTAGCTCGTGCCGTGATCTTAACGTTATATACTTCTATTACTTAGTACGATACTTAATAGACAGTTAAGTATTATCTTTCTGCATTGTTTATAATCAGTGTTTTATATTTTATTTTAATACACACTTAAAATATGTTTTTAAGAATTTTTAAACGGCTATTGAACAAAACTAACAGGTTTTTATGGATAAATTATTATTTCACAGGTCTAGATTTTATATTCTTATAATTAGTAGTAGTTTGTAATAGTAGGGGTTTTTTGCGAATCTACCCCGTTTTTATTATTTCCTATGATTTTGTTTTCATGTTATTAAATTCTTGTTTTCGCTTATTGATTTGAATGTTATTTGCTATTTCAGTAATTTAAACGTTTTTCTTCTATATCCTGAAATTTACAAGTTTTTATTTTTAATTAGTTTGTATCAGCAGATTCTTTTAATATCGTGGTTGGCGATACTATATTTAGTTCAAATTGTATTTTTAATTTCTTAAGAGTATTAACTAGCATAGCTTGATTTTTTATTATTTTAATAGTAATTTTCACACTTACTATTGGTTATTTTCTATTTTTTAGCATTATTGTTTTACTCTAATGGGCATATAACATTATTTTTAAAATTTACGAAAATCTCATTTAAAAATACTTAATTTGGAATAATTTTGACCCATTGCAATTTTAATGTGACGCATGTTAACTCGTTGACGTTTCAGGCTTAGTAGTTGGTAACGTGGAATAGTTAGCATCACACATTTTAGTAGAGTTACAAGTAAATTAATAACTTAGCTTTTCAAAACTTCAATTTTTATTAGTTTTCATTTTCCGATTCTTTTAATATCGTGGTTGGCGATGCTAGATTTGGTTTAAGTGTTACTTTCTATTATTATAGCTTGATTATTTTATTATTTTAATAGTTATTTTCACATAATCAATTATTTTCTATTTATTAGCATTATTGTTTTGCTATAGTGGGCACATTACATTTTTTTTATCAATGAAAATTTAATTTAAAGATACTTAATTTGGATTAGTTTTGCCCCATTGCAATTTTTCTGTGCCGCATCTAAAATCGTTGACGTTCCAGACCAAGTGGTTGGTAACGTGGAGGAGTTAGTATCACACACTTTTGTAGTAGAGTTACACGTAATTTAAAACTTAGCTTTTCAAAACTTCGATGGAACTAGCCTGTTCAGTACTTTAGTGGAACTAGAAAGTTCATTATTTGAGACTTTGTGAATGATTAACGAAATTAGTAAAATCAACTAGGGGCATGGGGGCTGAGCCCCGTGAAATATTTTCAAAGGATATTATTGTTATTATTATTATTGATTGTGAAGAGTGCGTATTAGCGCGTTTTTTTACTGTCTTCGCTGTCCAGTTAGTTGGTGGAACTAGCCTGTTCAATACTTGACATTAAATTATTCAACGAATTCGGGGCAACCCCCAAAGGGGGCATGGGGGCGGAGCCCCCATCGAGCCGTAGGCGAGTCTATAATATATACAGCCCCATGTGTAACTGACTGACTCACTGATGATCTTAAAGTCCTGAAGCGACCGTTTAAGATAGAGACTTGAAATTTGGCATGGACATTCTTTGAGATGTTTCAATTTAGGGAAAATCATAAAACTACAACTTTTTTACTTTTAAACTATAAAAAAGGTTAAAAATATAGATTTGTCGGTAACGTAGTTCAGCCGTATCAGCGTATATCACCGCGTGTGGTATCGTAGATCACTTTGCAGGTTTAGTTCTCGCTCATGTTTAAATGATCTCTTTCAATTACACCCGTGTATGATACCATTATTGAATTACGTTTGCATGTATGTCTTGATTAGACGACGGTGTTTTTCAGCATAGAGAGCGGGTTATTTCAGCAATTCTCGCTTTGTTCTAGATAGTATTAATGCCCAAAAACTAAAAATTTTCAGCTATCAAATTATAAATAATTCTCAAAAGACGAGGTGTCGTAAGGAAGTACGTTGGTTCTTAGAGATGTCGCTTGGAACGCTATTATAGTCGCTTAGTTCTCGCTTGTATTTAAATGATATCTTTTAACTACACCTCTTCCCGATAATTAATCTCGATTGGGCGCACAGTTGTTTGAGTATGGTTGTCCCTCTGATTGCTGTGTTATTATTGAAAATGAATTTACTGAATCGAAAGCGTATCTTTACATTCAGGTGATGTCCGCTTTGATTTCTATATTAATTGCTAAAAATATATTAGGTCTTAATACATTTTCTAGACTTTAGTTTTCTCATGCTGGAAAATTTCTTGTAGATTTTCGCACAAAAATTACCTAATACAGTAATTTTAACTTAATTTTCTACTATTTGTATGCTGTCTCTCTATATGAATCCCCAGATTGAATATAGCGCTTCAGTTGATAGTTCTGGTACAGTTTTACTTTGAAGAGTTGAACGTGTCCCAACACGTCTGACATCCGGTCTTTGACCTATTTGCTGCTGTCCAATCAGGCTTAGATTTTAGTTTAGGAATCGATTGAACATATTAAGTTATAGAACAATTGAACTTTCCATTCTTACCTTCGCTAACATTTACCTACTTCCTACGTTTTTTTAAGACCATCTACATATCTGATGACCCATCAGGCTGAGAAATATTAAACTAACCAATTGAATTAAACTCAATAGTAATTTTTCTCGCTGCCACTTTGTCCGTCAAACTTCCTCAATGCAGTGCTCTCACACAAAGTCTCGATTAACCCTATTATTGTTGTAATTGAAAACTATTCTATGCTTATCAATTATTGTAACTCTTTCAGTATATTTTAATTTAATCAATAATCCTTTTTTGGCTATTATTTCACAATTGGTTTTTCTTACTACCATTGGTTGAAAATGCATAATGTACGCCGATTTTATGGTTCTTAAGTTGCAATTTTCTTCATTTTAAGACTATATAAAGACTTTAAGACTTCATGATTATAGTACTTTATACCCTGTGAGCTATTACATACTACAAGGGCTCTATTTTTATTAATTTTCTGAAGTAATATGTATATAACATTTAAAACTGTTAAATTAATAATTGCTGATTTTGAATGATAAAATTGTTATCGTTTCTCTATATGGTACCTATATGATTCCTGCGTTTCTTGGCCACCCCGTGGCGGAACTGAAGCATCTTAGCCTAAACCATTTTTTTTTAATTTCAAATATCTTGATTTTGTGTCTTTTTTCTTCTAATACATACAACGATCCTCTATATAAACTTATAATTTTATTCCACTTTTATCTTTTCAGAATACAGCGATTACCTCAATCATGTGCAATCATAATCGTATCTCCTAATTTTTACACAACAACTTTTGAGCATAACTATTTACATAGTTCATTAATATTTCACAACTCCATTATATTTTTTAATGAACTAAGGGAAGCTAGGGAGTGGGATTAAACCATGAGCCGTGGGCAAATTTAAAAGCTTATTACTGTATTATTTATTGTGAGTAGTGTGTATTGGCGGCTTCTGTTACTGTCGTTGGAGTTGAGCCCTCAACTAGCCTGTTCATTGTATGAGGTTTTGACAGTAATTTACGGAATTGGGGCTACCAATTATTGGGTTGGACCCTCCATCAAGCATAACACCTAGAATATTTACATAATATATACAGCCCCATAGTAACTGACTGACTGACTTACTCACTCACTGATGATCTTAAATTGACCCGTTCTTCGGTTGGAACTAACCTGTTTAACAATTTGACTTCTTATTAATTTACGAATTTAGGGCAACCCCCAAGGGGCATGGGGCGAAGCCCCATCGAGCCGTAGGCGAGTCTATAATATATACAGCCCCATGTGTAACTGACTGACTCACTGATGATCTTAAATTCCTGAAGCGACCGTTTAAGATAGAGACTTGAAATTTGGCATGGACATTCTTTGAGATGTTTCAATTTAGGGAAAATCATAAAACTACAACTTTATTTAATTTTAAACTATAAAAAAGGTAAAAAATATAGATTTGTCGGTAACGTAGTTCAGCCGTATCAGCCTATATCACCGCGTGGTATCGTAGATCACTCTTCGGGTTTAGTTCTCGCTCGTGTTTAAATGATCTTTTTCAACTACACCCGTGTTCGATGGATACACTCTAATTTGTGCTGCATTGAAAGCTCGTTTCTTTTATATTTTTACACACATCATAAATATGTCTTAGGGAATTTTTAAATAACTGTTAAGCAGAATTAACAGATTTAAATGTTAGGTTCTCGTTTTGTTTCAATTTATTTTAGATTACTTATTCAAATTCACACGGAATTATTCTTCCGGCCGAATTTCGCATCGAATGGATTTTCTGTGAAGCTTGAGCCGTGATCTTAACGCAACATACTTCGATTACTTTGTAAAATACTTAATAGTTAATTATTATCTTTCTGTTTGATTTATATTCAGTGTCTTATGTTAGATTTTTTCACACTTAAATTTTTTTTTTTAGAATGTTTAAATAAGTGGTGAACAAAAAGAACAGATTTAAATGCTAGTTTCTCATTTCATTTCAATTTATTTTAGATTACTTATTCAAATTCACCCCATGTGAACCTCTCAGCCGAATTTCGCATTCAATGAATTTTCTGTGTAGCTCGTGCCGTGATCTTAACGTTATATACTTCTATTACTTAGTATGATACTTAATAGACAGTTAATTATTATCTTTCTGCATTATTTATATTCAGTGCTTTATATTTTATTTTAATACCCACTTAAAATATGTTTTAAGAATTTTTAAACGGCTATTGAACAAAACTAACAGGTTTTTATGAATAAATTATTATTTCACAGGTCTAGATTTTATATTCTTATAATTAGTAGTTTGTAATAGTAGGGGTTTTTTGCGGATCTACTCCGTTTTTATTATTTCCTATGATTTTGTTTTCATGTTATTTAATTCTTGTTTTCGCTTATTGATTTGAATGTTATTTGCTATTTCAGTAATTTAAACGTTTTTCTTCTATATCCTGAAATTTACAAGTTTTTATTTTTAATTAGTTTGTATCAGCCGATTCTTTTAATATCGTGGTTGGCGATACTATATTTAGTTCAAATTGTATTTTTAATTTCTTAAGTTTATTAACTAGCATAGCTTGATTTTTTATTATTTTAATAGCAATTTTCACACTTATTATTGGTTATTTTCTATTTTTTAGCATTATTCTTTTACTCTAATGGGCATATTACATTTTTTTTAATGTACGAAAATCTCATTTAAAAATACTTAATTTGGAATAATTTTGACCCATTGCAATTTTAATGTGACGCATGTTAACTCGTTGACGTTTCAGACTAAGTAGTTGGTGACGTGGAATAGTTAGCATCACACATTTTAGTAGAGTTACAAGTAAATTAATAACTTAGCTTTTCAATACTTCGATTTTTATTAGTTTTTATTTTCCGATTCTTTTAATATCGTGGTTGGCGATGCTAGATTTGGTTTAAGTGTTACTTTAAATTTCTTTAGTTTATGCATTATTATAGCTTGATTATTTGATTATTTTAATAGTTATTTTCACATAGTCAATTATTTCTATTTGTTAGCATTATTGTTTTGCTATAGTGGGCACATTACATTTTTTTATCTATGAAAATTTAATTTAAAGATACTTAATTTGGATTAATTTTGCCCCATTGCAATTTTTCTGTGCCGCATCTAAAATCGTTGACGTTCCAGACCAAGTGGTTGGTAACGTGGAGGAGTTAGTATCACACATTTTTGTAGTAGAGCTACACGTAATTTAAAACTTAACTTTTCAAAAACAAACAGTAAAATGTTTTCTAATAGTAGGGGTCTTTTGCGGATCCACCCCGTTTTTATTATTTTCCTTTAATTTTGTTTTCATGTTATTTAATTATTGTTTTGACTCATTGATTTAAATTTTATTCGTTGTTTCTTTGATTTAAACCTTTGTAATCTATTTCCTGAAGTTTTTAATTTCTCATTTGAGTTGGGTGATTCAGGGGATTATGTCACTTCTTCCACGATTGCAACTCCAAGAGCTGGCTAAATAACAGAGAAACATTTATTACTGTAACTACCACTACTAATTATATTTATAGCAAGAACCACAACTACATTCAAACTCTTTGTTTTTAAACTTCTTTTCATTAAACACAGCTACAATAATCTTGACTTAAATTATATTTTTGTACTTACAAATATGCTTCTTTTGCCTTTTTTAGTACAACCTACTTAAATTGAAGCTGAAATATTTATTTCACTTCTTTTTTTCATAATACGCCAATTAATTCTGTCATATGCGTATCAAAAATTTTCTACAGTACCGATATTGAGCATAATACCTAAATTATTTACATGGTTATTTATTATTTCACAACTATCAATTATATTTTTTTAACGAATTAAGATGAATTAGGAAGGGGGTTTAAAAACCCGTAGACGATTTTCAAAGCGTTTTATTATTATTGATTGTTAGTAGTGTATATAAGACACTTTTGTTACTGCCTTGGCTGACCCGTTCTTCGGTTGGAACTAACCTGTTTAACAAGTAGACTTCTTATTAATTTACGAATTTAGGGCAACCCCTAAGGGGGCATGGGGCGGAGCCCCATCGAGCCGTAGGCGAGTCTAAATTATATACTCCCGAATGTGTAACTCACTCATCGGGGTATCAGAAATTCGTCAGATGTCGGTAAAGTAGATCTCCTACATATCACTTACTACAGAGTGATTCCCAAGCGAGAACTAAACTTACCGACCTGTATTACTGAGAAAATTGCCAACATACTGGAAGTCGCGGATTACCGAAACACACTTTTTAAGAAATTTTATAACATTAACCAATTGTGCCTTTATAGGAAAAGCGGTCTATTCACCGAGAGTAATTTCAATGTACAGGGAGTATCTGAAATTACCTCTCCAGACCGGAAGTCACTGATGTCAAATACAAACTCTCACTTTAAATAATTTTTTTTAGTTTTACACGGTTTTTAAGAAAACTTTACAATTTGATCTTGTACGCGTAATTTTAGCAGTTTATTGAATATTTGAGGTTGAAATTTAGATTTTAAGCAAAAATGTCTCGGCACAAAAATGTCTTAGACTCTTTTAAATACGTTTCCAACAAAATTGTCAGTTTGGTCCAAAATGGTTTTTTATTATATTTACAACATGACGGAGATTAATGAACATGTATTTAAATGTTTAGTAAAACTAATCACGTGTTAATTGATGTTTTATAATGGCATATTATTTTAAATGAGGTTCTTAGACATTTACATGTTTGGTAAGTTCTGTTATATGTAAAATGTTCAGACATAATATATGTTAAATTTCCCCCAGTTAAAAAGAATAATGTCATGCTATTTATTATTCTAAATCAGTATGATTAGGGTTTTTAAATATTAAATTTTAAAGTTGCTTCAAAATAACGTCTGGTCCCCTCTTTATTGAAATCAGTGTCAATCAACAGATCAAAATATGTTTACCTACAACGGCACTATTTGTTTTTTTTTTGTACAATTTTAAAAGAGGTACAAGGTTGGTATGGGACACCCGGTAAGACAGTATCATATTTGCACGATAGTCCTCCCAAAAATTGGTTCTTTATTTGGGATGGCACTTAATTTCTAACGAACTCATTAGGAAGTACATCATTGACTTTACCTGATTGCATGCTAATTTAAATTTTACAATTCAACAAAAATTTTAACTAAAATAGCAGATTACACAATTGATTTATCTTTTAGTGCGTACTAAGTTAATGTTTAATTTAAAAAGGTGGCAGTACAGTATTTTCATTTAAAATAAAAAAAGCTTTTTTATTTCCTGCCCCAGAAAACTATCTGATTTCAAAATTTAGCGACCAAACATTTTTACCCAAAATAAATATGACATTATTTTTTCTACTCTAGCGGCCAAATTATAACATCTGAGGCGATCTTCGCGAACATCTTTCAAGTTACTACAAGTTTGGTTCTATGAATTTTTGCCCCCCAGTCCACACAAATAAACATAATTAAATGTTTATATATTTTTGCGGGAAATTTTACCCCATGTAGATGTAATTTTACAACTACTATAATATTTTACTCAGAACCTTCACTTTGCACATAGACATACCTTGCACAGTACCAATATCAATTAAATTATCAAACTTAAAAATTATCATGATGATTTTCAATATCACGTATTCTTCTTTTGACTGTGAGTCGGAACGAATTGCTATATCAAGCAACTGATTGTTTTACTTTGATTGTTATTTACTGACCTGGTCCTACGGCTAAAACATACGTCCTTTGATGTGTATGGTAATTTTAATATTTTAACCATTATTTAACATGCTTTTGTTAGTAACTACTGTATTATTGTATTTAGAAGCTTGAAGATTTTTTTTATTTGCCTTGACAGTAATATTTTAGGAAATTAGGTAAATTTTAAAGTTTTACACCATTAAAAACTGAAATGAAGGAATTGTAATGAATGCCAATATATTTATTAAACTACAAATATCGTTCTTTTGCCTTCCTGTTTTGTGGTACAACCTACTTCCATCAAAACAGATATTTTTCCCCACTTCCATTCTTTCTGAAATACACTCCAGTCATAAGTTATCATAATAGTATCTCCAATTTTTTTTTTACACATTCAATTCTGATCGTAATACCTAGAATAATACATAGTTAAGTATTATTTCACAACTCTCAATTTTTTTATTTTTATTTTTTATATTGAAATGAGGGGAATTAAGAAGAGGATTTAAACGAAGAGCCGTAGGTTATTCAGCGAACACAATGAGTGGTATTGGAGTGGAGCCCTCAACTAGCCTCATTGCATGAGAGTTTTACAGTAATTTTCATAGTAATTACGGAATTGGGGTAACCAATTAGGGGGTGGACCCTACATTCAGCATAACATTGAAATATTTACCTAGAATATTTACATATATTACGTAAATTATTATCATTTCGCAGTTAAAATCTTGTTAGCGAATTTTAATTACGAAGGGGTACTAAAACCGATTCATAGGAGTTTTTCAAAGCTTTTTTTACTATTGATTGTGAATTTTGTGTATTAAACCGTTTTGTTACTGTCTTCAACGTATAGCTCTTCCGTGGAACTAACTTATTACATACTTGACTTTTAATTATTCTACAAATTTAGGGCAACCCCTAAGGGGGCATGGGGGCGGAGCCCCCACCGAGCCGTAGGCGAGTTTTCCCTATAAACCCCATAGGCGTGAGTACGTAGGTTTGCCGCCATATGGGTGTTGTAAGCAAATATCAGTTGAACCCTACCAAGTGAATGTATATACCAAATTTTATCAAGTTATTCCAATAAATAAGTGAGATACAGGGTTTTGTTGATTTCCCATAAGATTAACATGGAAAACCTATTTTTGGCTTTTCTCCGTAACCTGTTAAGCTAAGTTAAAAATTCAAAATACTAAATTGTTTGTTTTTTAAAGCTCTTTTAAATGATTTCAGTTAAAATTGTTGAATTTTGAAAATTATGCTCCAAAAATGCAAAAAACCCATTTTTGACCCCTTTGAAACCCCATAAAACCCTGTTCCCATAACCCGATCATGCTGGTTCGCGAACTCATGAAAATAGATCTAGTCTTACACCTTCATACCAAATTCCATCAAAATCGGAGGTCCCCTTCAAAAGTTATCAGTACCACGGACACATATATATATATATATATATATATATATATATACATATATATGAAAATGAACAAACGGTGTTTTTGGCTTCTGGGGACCTCAAAATGAAAAAGTAACATGGTCCCGGGCTTAGGTCTTACCATGGCTACTACCGTAATAGCGTATTCCCTATAGGGAAATTCGCTAAAAAAATGTACAACATTCATAATTTTTCATAGTCTATTATTTAAATTTATTTGATTTGTAGGCCTACTCTTATAAAGACAATATTATTCAAATTTATTACTAGTACATAGCCTACTTAATTTTTATTGCTTTTTTCCAAAATAATCTTATATGTTACCATTTAATTTTAAAATTTTCCTTACTCCTACATTATAACTAAGGACTACAAAAACATTTTCTTCCCATTTATTATATGTTTTTGTGTAAGGAATAATTGTCTGCAGTATTTATGCAATAAGTGTTTTATTCAGTTTTATATTAATTCACACATTTTTTACCTAGGCTCTTTTTAGAATTTTGAATAAAAAATGTATATTTTTTAATATTTATCTTAAAATTTAAAATATGCTATTGTTCTTTTGCTTTATTAAAATTCTACTGCGCATTCTGAACTAAATGTATGCATATGAATAACTTTTCATAATAATTACATTATATACAGTTAAAAAAAAATTTCAACTCGTGCTAGATTACAAGTTAATAAAAGTGAAAAATCTATGATTGGAAATTTTTTAGACACACTTTTCATTATTATAAGCATTACGTTTATTACGGTACTTCATTTTTGATGGATTACGTTTGGGGCTTTGAAGAAGTAAAAAATTGCTTTTGAATGGAAGGTTAGTTTTCAAAAGCCTCGCACTGGAGGTTTGCAATGGGGCCCGCACACGCTAAGGCCGGCCCTGCCGATCCTTTCTTTAATAAGGTTTCAAAAATATTACATATAGTTTGTTTTTATATATATTTATTTATTTATATCCATTACTTCACTTGCCGTATGTTTTCCTAAATTAAAGAGGAAAGTACATCTATAGACAAGGTAAAATTTGTGGCAAGTGCAACAGGCAAGTACTTGCAGCCATCAACTCGCCATCTCTACTTTCCCCTTCTATAAGCCCCTTAAGGTCCATTCTATACGGGTAGATTGTCCTCCGCGGATCTCATGCGAAGTCTGTTGTTGGCGGAAATATTTGAGCCATTACACTGTCATATTTTTTATTAAACAGGGCCGCCCCGAGGGTAAGAAGGTGCGCCGCCGTCATCTACCAATAAAGGCCTACTACAAAACTGCGTCTTGGTGCAGTTTTGTCGTTATAAACTTTATCGTGTTGGGAAAGCGCCATGAACGCTGCCCGGCGGCCCCAAAGTATACGCGTCCGTGTCTAGCACTCAGACACGTTGCTCACGGGGTTGCTCTATCAAAATTTACTCCCAGGCACAATGAACTTATAAAAGACAAACAAGCGCATCCCTCCCATTGAAACAAAAATATATGGACTCTGTTAATGAATGTATAACTTTTTCAAGTTTTCACTTCATTTATGCTCATTCATGTTGTAGAATTTTGTAGAAAGGGAGTGATGTTTTTCTAGGCCTAATGTTTGTTTGAAGTTGATTTTTTGGCAATAAGAATAAATCATGTGTTATTACAACTCTTGAATGTTATATTATTTCTTAATCTCCGTAAGAACAAGGTAAACCTGATCAACTTTGCCAGTAAAAACAGGAAACCCACTAGCCCGGCGGCTTACATCGCCGTCCAGCACAGCGAGCAACGACGGGTCCGGCGACGGCCGTCGATATTTCCCGCGCAAACCCACTTGTCCGTCGCCGGCCCGGTAAGCTCCGTCAGAAACGGTGCTAAATACAGCAGTTGCAATGGAGAGTTCGTCGGACGATGAGTGGTTTGTGATAGCCGCGGCGTGTGGTCATGAAGAGGAAAAATTAAAGAGAAGGAAGCATAAGTTCTGGGTTCATGAAATTTTCAAGAGAAGAAAAGAATATGGCGAATTTCACCATTTGTTTGAAGATTTGAAGAAAGAAGAAGTGAAATTCTTTTCGTACTTTCTTATGTCACAGAATAAGTTTTATGAGTTGTTTGAGCTACTGGAGTTCCCCGAAAAACACAATAAATTCCATCAACATTTCATCCATACTCATTGTACAGCTTTTACGGCACTGTCGATGTAACCACAAAGAAGGTTGGAAGTCGACTGCAAAATTTGACGGGTCCGCCGGCCAGCGAAAATGCCCCCAAGAGCATTGGTCGCCGCCAATGACGGACGGTGACGGTATGGAGCCGTTCCGGACGGGTATAGTGGGTTACCGCTTATTTAAATCAATGCAAAGCAATGTGCCGGACAGACGGTGACGGAGGCCGCTGGGCTAGAGTGGCTTTCCTGCTTTAACTAACTGACCAATCTGCGAGGAATGTTTAAGATCCTGAATTCTGTATTGATATACAAATAGTAACAATCTTATTTAAAGTGTTTTGTAAGAGTATATTAACCGTTAACTGTTCAATTTTAAGATCAATTTAAAATGTAATTGTAATGTAATACAATGCAAAATGGGTCAATTATTTTAAGGGCGCCACCAAGACATGTTTGTACTGAAAGGGGGAAAGGGTTAAAAAAGTTTGGGAACTACTGGCCTATCTTGTGAACTTTAATGTTAAACTACAATCGAAAATAGCTATTTGTGTAATAAGAGCGTAAAGTACGTCATTGCCACTCGAGGATTGTAGATGAATGAACATACAATTCATTCGAAACATCCAAACAATTCGAGAGTGGCAATGACTATTTACGCTCGTAATACACACAAGATTTTTCCTACCAACTGCTACAGATTACAAGTTTTATTGTATACAAAATATCATTTAGATAACTTTTGATTTGTTTCTGTTGGAACACACTGTTAACTATCAAACATAACCTCAAACTAAAAAAGAAGCAATTACTAAACGACAACAATGAATAACAGCTGTAGCATGACTTGTAATAACAGCTGACTTATAATTGTTGTTTGATCTAGCATGCGGTAAAGAATCATTGCCGCTCTAGAGCGGGAAACAAACGGAAACCGGATATGAACTGTTTTGCATAGGGGTTACAGGTGTGGCAATGCGATTATTTCCATGCAGTGGTAGAAAAAATAAATTAGGTATCGTCACACTGTTATTGTCAAAAATACCGCTATAAGTAGCATTTATTTCTACGTGACCTTGCTTTCCACTCATATTATCATGCTTTAAACAATTATGTAGCGAAAGAAAATAAATAATTGCGATCGATTAAAATTATAAAATGAATTAAGAGTTATTATAGAATTACCAAGGGATAAACTATTTTATAAAAATATAACATTATTATTAACATTAGAAGAACCATATGGTCATATAAGTCTTTTTCAACTAAAAGGTGATAGATTTATATGTTTATTAAAACCCTGACTTTATATGCGTTTAATGTTAAGAGATAGGTATAATTAAATGCCTAATAAATTTTTTACTTTATTCTCAAACAACTTAACATATAATTCGAACTGAGCATGTAACCGTTTTATTTAAACTCTAATTATTTAAACTCCTTTTGTCATGTAATCATTCCCTTCCTCTTTTTGAATTTAGTCCTTCCCTTTCCTTCCCAGGACATTTGCTCTGAGTCTATTTTTTTGTAAATAAACGGGGGTGATATTGTGTTGAAGAATATAAAAGTTAATTGATTGAAAAGAGGAGAAAAAGGGAAAGAATCATGCTTGCCTATTACTTTATAGATATTTTGAAAGTCGTTTTAAAACCTAAAAACCGTCAACCATTAGGTGTTTCCTCTGCCTGTCAAAACCAAACTGACCCCACAAATAAAGAGCTTACTACCCCTATTATTCCTAGATCACTGATGAACCATTTCCAATGGAATTCTTCTCTGGATCAAAAGGTTGTGAAGAGTTGTGAGAGGGCGGGTGGTGGAAATTCCACCGGCAAATAAACTTACTTGGACCAGGCCATCTACCTATCCAACGCGCCGAGGGGTTGAACGTGGATTCCAAAATAAGTGTAAAAGAATTGTATTTAAAACACGATAACCGTATGGGCAAAACTGACATTGTAAAGTTTTACTTTTTTCAAACGATGTGGTTCGACGGCCGGCAGGACCGGTCATGACGCTTTAAATACAAAGTACCGGGTTGACCGAGCCTTGCTTGTTGGTTTTAATTCACTTTGTACATGGTAAACAGACTATTAATCTTACATCGGTAACTAACAATACACCTATAAACTATAAAAATACTCTTAAATGTTTATATAAAAGATTTATAAACCAAAAATATAACATATCGCTTTTAAAACATATGAATAAAATAATGGTATTTCAATTCAAATAACAACATGCGTGGGGCTTTAAAGTTTGTTTTGAGGATTCTGATTCCGCATCACATGAATAGGCCTATTTTGAGTTAACATTTTCTAGGAATAAAAATAAATATCAGATATTCATACAGGGTTATTTTCGTTTACAAAAATCGTTTCATTGTATTTGAAAGTTACCATATTGTTTTTATGGTCATAATAGACTGACCGATAATTTTATTTATTTAATTAATCTGATATTATGAATTAAATCAATAGCATATGTTTCAAAAAGTGTACAACATAATGCAGTACTTAAAACTGTATTACAGTATTTATTTTACTGCAAACAGCATACTTTATGTACTACCGTTTTATATATACTTACATTTATTGCAGGAAGGTGGAGTTGCAATGTACAAAATTATTGAATCGAATGAGCTCGCTCTAATATTATTACAGTAGGTATTGGAGTTAAATATTTTGTTTTAGCGAATTTCCCATAGGGAATAAGCTATTACCGTAGGTCTCATGGAAAGACCTAAGCCCGGGACCATGTTACTTTTTCGTTTTGAGGTGCCCAGAGACCAAAAATAATAGTCATTAAAAATTTTATATATATATATATGTATATATATATGTATATATATATGTATATATATATGTATATATATATATATATGTATATATATATGTATGTGTCCCTAGACACGATAACTCTCGTAAAAATGGTCCGATCGACACCAAATTTGGTAGAGATGTGTATTCCTGCGTTTATTCGGATGAGTTCGAAAACCAGACATATCGACCTACTGGAAGGGGTAGTTTTGGGGGGTTTTGTACCCCAAAAATGGGTTTTTTGCATTTTTCATATGTAAATTTAAAAAATTTTTAATTTTTATTTTAACCATTGGATTTAGCTCAAAAAAACACACAATTTAGTATTTGAAGCTTTGCTCTATCTCCATTGGTTACCGAGATATTCCAAAGTCTAAAGACAGTACATTGTCTTTTGGGGCTCCAATGTTAATCTTATGGAGAATAAGGATGTGTTAATATTTCACTTATTAACCAATATTTTTGGATGAAACTTAGTATTTAGCTTCATTTGGTTGAGATTCATCCATTTAAGGTAAAAATCTTGGTTTTTTTTACTTATCATGGCAGCAAACCTGCATACTCTTTTCTCATGTTAATCATATGGAGAATAGGCAAACTCTTTTATTTATGGACAGATATTGATGAAACTTACTATATGGCTTTATATGGTCGAAATAAATTTTTTCTATGCTAAAAACCTACTTTTAGTGTCCCCCATGGCAGCATACCTGCATACTCTTTCCCTATATCTTAAGGAGAATAGACATTTATTTCCCTATTTATTTTGCACGTGATGAAATTTTGTTTACAAGTTTAGCTGGTCAAAATTAATATTACTAATTTGGAAATTCGCTGAGTACGCAGGTCTGCTGCGACGGGGGGTATTTAAACTTCTGTCGCGAAATAAGGGTAGAAATACTAGTATAAATTAAATAAATATAAATACATATTTACATATAAAAAATATAATAATATAATAAATAATATAATAATTTAAATATAAATAATAAATACATATTTCTTAATTGTTAGGACTTTACTTATAAATAAAAACATCTAAGTCAGATTGTAAGGGTTTTCTGCATAAACTTAGCGTCGAAGGAAAGTCCATAGGCATTGTACAGTTATGTTTGGAAATCTACAAAATTCCATAAATAAATGATCCAAACATCCTGCTTGCCGCGAATTCTGTGTAGCTAGTGTTGTATTTTTCATGTTTAAAAATATTTCATTTGAAGTTGTCAAATTTAAGAAGGGTCCCCTTGTTTAGAACGGCGCACCAAAACGGCGATCCAAATTTTATTCCTTAAAAGGGTTCGCTAATCCCACAACGGAAACTGCGATCCTGGCCAGATACAAATTCGCCAGTGGTTGGAGGGTCGATGAAAAGATTCAAATTCGCCAGTTCCCTAATCAATAGAAAATCGGGGCCTTCAAACACAAACTCGCCACTTCTAGGAACTAGCGCTCATCCCCCGGGGAACCCAGGAATGTGGCCGTGGCCGGTCGGTCGGGCTCTTCCCCTCTGGAGTTGTCTGTTGTTTCATAAGCTATATTCCAAATTGTTTTCTCCCTGTCAAACCTCATTCTAAATAATATGAGATCGTAATGAAAATAAAAAGGTAACTGAACACTTTATGTATACATTGTACATACTCCAATGTTAGATTGATTATTTTAATTTAATATCATTAATTTACAATCCTACACAATGAAAATTGTATTTTAAGTGCAAGGGATGAAACTACGAATGGATCCTGGCCATTTTTGTGTCCATCCTATTTACCCATGGCGCCTAGAATCTATTGATTCTCGTGAAATATTTAGAACGCTCCCTTCGCTCGTGCTCTAACTTACATGTCACTAGTAAGTTACGCTCTCATAATACAATAATTGCATAACACTACTATTAAATTAATTTTACTCGTAGGTGATGCTTGAGTAATATTATGTTTCAACATTCCCATGGCAACATACCTACTTACGCACCCCACTTTCATCAATAAATAACATAATATAAGTTTAATGGTAATAATAAACGAGATATATATATATATATATATATATATGTGTGTGTGTGTGTGTGTTCTATACATCACATATTGAACGATGATTTCCGTTCGATATGTGAATTTTCTCAAGGCGACGTTTGCTTGGCCGATTTACTCAGTGGCGGCTCGTCCATAAGGACTCCCGGACGCCGCTCCTCTTAAAGAATAGATTAAAAATCAAAATAAATAACCTTAAAAAATATTATTATGAGAATATTTAACAGAATGGCGATTGTATAGGTCATAAGTTGAAGATAGAAACAGATCGCACCAAAATAAATCCAAAATCGACGACGATTGCGTCTCAATTCTATCGCGGCCGGCTCGGGCCGGAGCGACGGACGCCGGCCACGGCGTCCTAGCGCTCTTGTAAAATCAAATGGAGACGCGCATACGCGCAGCTCACTCACACAGGCACACCCAACGGCTGCTAATGCAACGCTCTGCCCGGCGCCCTAGGCTGCGCGCGCCACTGCTCCAGCCACTGCTATCAACTGAGCAGTGCCAAAAATGTGACTGCCAGTTCCCTCGCGATGCAGTCGTCCGTCCGTCTGGGTTTTTTGTGCGTAATGGTGTGCGTTGTGTTGAAATAGTGAATTATATAGATTTGTGAGAAAATGTTAATGGGTGAAAGTGGCATGGGTGACGTTGGAGATGAGCAACATTTACACCAGGTAAATCGTATATTAGGTAATAGAATGAATAAAACATTGACTATTATAATTACTTTGAAGCTCCTGGGGCTTCTAAGGCCCAATTTAGTTATAAATTAAATGCAATGTTGAACAAAAAGATAGTTTTAATCAAAAGTGTTTTAGAAATTTATAGAAATAGGCCAATTGGCTCTGTGGCTGTAAAATTACAGCTTGTTTTTCTGTGATACTTGCTTGATTATAGGGATTCAGGATCGTGCCTTAACTGTTGGTGGTTTTCAGAGATTAATCTTTTGAACTAAAAAGTTAAGTTACATAAAACGAGTGACAAACACATCAAGGCGTGTATAAAATTTGATGAAGTACTTGGAAAGAACAACATTAGTTTTGCGACATTAATAAAACTATAGGCCTACAAAATGTCTTGAGAGATGCAGATTTTTATTTTATTTATTTATTTATTTTTGCTGGATTTCGTTAAGCAAAATCATTGACTATGTATTCATAGTCAATGGAAAAATAATCTCACATTGTGATGTATTCTTTACAGTTAATAAAACAATTGATTGTATTAAGGCTTTCAAGTACGATAATGAATTTAAATATGAAGTACAAAAAATAAGAAACCACCTGAACTGGATTAGTCCAGTATGTGAACAATAGTGTACATGAACCCAGACGTAAACATGGTTTGATTACCGGAAATATATTGTCGTAAAGGAAGTGTGTGACATCTTAACATCCGGGGCAGCGGACCGCTTTCAATTCTTAGAACACACCTGTCCGCGGCAAAACTATTTCAGTCTGATTTGTTTCCTCAATCCAAACAAATGTCACAAAAAAGAAGTAGGCCAATATCAACTGAATAAAATTGACGGTAAACAACTGCTTGTTTTAGGTCAATTTTATTGACCTAAAAAGTCATCTCTTTTGTACATAACTGATACTCTGCAGTAGCCTACAGCAGATTATCAGTTTATGTACAACAGAGATGACTTTTCGTCAGCAATTGTGTTTAAGATTTTTAGGCTATATTACAATTTAGTTCAACTTTATGATCGAATTATACCTGTTTGATGGAGTAACTATAATTTATTGACATAAGAGTTAACCGTTTTTCCTGAAGCAGACATTACTTATCTTCACTGGCGTAAATATAAATAAAATAATGATAAGAGCCCCTCCAGCGTCCCTAACCACCGGCCGCCACTGGATTTACTACTCCACTTAAATGTTTCCGGGGTAGGTAGTCACCGACGAATAAACCGTCTAATATAAACACATAATTTAAGGCCTATAAAGTAATTTGGGTGTGTTGTGCTAGAATGGAAACGGTTATGATTCAAACTTACAATTTATATGAAAAATATCCTTACATTTTATACTATACATTGTTGAAAGTTTTATAAAACATTTATATTATTTACAAAAGTATCCACGCATTGGTTCTGCAGCCACCGAACCGCTTCCATCAGGTAGATTTCAAGTGTGGTCATTCCTATCGGTTATTCGACGAATGCGCGTAACAATGAACTAGTAGAACGCTCCTCCCAGAACCATTGGAATACCGTTTTCATCATTTACAAATTTCAGAATACCGTGCGAACCTTTGAAAGAAACCTCATGTATCACATTTCAGGTATAATGATGTTCTTATAAAACTGCCATCCTGGTGAAATTGTTTTTGACGAACGGACAAATAAGCGGTTTACACAGCTTATTTATTGGAATTCAGGTTAAGATTTAGTGAAAGTAGTAAGTTATACAAAAAGAAATATATAAACTTCATTTATTGCCAATTTTAAATTAAATTTTGCGACTCTTAAAGTTTTGCGTTTTCATGCCATAAGGTATATTGAGTAACTTTTTTTTTATTATATTAATTTTGGGATCTTATAAGGTATCTTCAATGAGTTATATAAGTTCCACCGTCCCATTTGGAGGCTCGAGCGGGGCCTACGAAAACTGACTGGCCTGCATACTTCTCTCCACCACCAAAGTCAAGTGACAACTTGCGGCCGATTTTCAGCACAAGTTTCAATACGATAAAATTATTGAAATGTGACATCCTTCACTTATCTCCTGCCTTTTAGATCATATGTTATTTGACAAGATATTCTAATCTAGATCAAATAAGGAACAAAATTATACCATTACTCTAAAGTTAAAAAATATTCTAATACTTTTTTATTACGATATAAAGTCAAAACTTTATTCAACTTATAGTTTTGTTTACACTTTTTATCTCCCTTTTACATAAATTTATATTAAATTGCTAATAAATAACTTTTATAACCTAAAATTTAGAATTTAATTTGCTTTATCGAAAATAATAAAAAATGCTAACTGGCAAACTATTGATTTAAGACGTTTATTTGATGTCTAATTAATAGAAATAAGTATCTTCATAAGCATTGGAAGAAACCCGTTTACTAAAAAGGTCAATGTATCCTACAGTGGTAGAAATTCTAGTTTTTCTTTTAACTAAAAAGTAAGTTTTAAGTTTTGAAATCAGAGGGTCATTAGTATAATTCAATTTGTAATTTAATGAGGATTAGAATGATAGTCTATGATTATGACTTAATTTACTTGTATTTAAAACGACACGTAAAACTGATACTAAGTTAGGCTATTGCAATGCTTCCAAATAATTGAAATTTGACCGCATCTGGTCACGTGACCAAAATTGTAAGCAGGCCCGTTATGTTTTCGTGTGCCCCGCTCGATGACGTTTTGCTGAAAATTAGATTTTGCTTAGGAATATTTTACTCTAATCAGTAGTATATATTGATTTTTTATGAGACAAATATTTCCATAGCCGTTCTAAAAAAATAATTTAATAATTTAGATATGACGAAACGTGAATTATTGGTTTTTGCCTTTCTATAAACAAATTTATAATTAGATTTCATGCAAATAATAACACTATTTTATAATGTTTTTATCAGTCATTAGGTATATGCTATAGTTACAAATCATAATAGTTAGTACTATTTAATAAAATTTTTCTTTTTTTTCTTTTGATTTCTTTACATCAGATTAGGTCTTAGGAAATTATAAATATTATATTATAAGCAAAACGAGGAGGGCATATTGAGCATAGTGGTGCCATTCTGTCGGGTACTGTCACGACAGATTGTCACCCCAAGCGGCCGGCGTCAGGTTGTCACCACGACAGATTGGCACCGCGCCTTTCTCGAGGTTCCAACCTGTCGGGTACCGCGCCGTCAGATTGTCACCGATAGTGGTAGGCGTCAGGTTGTCGGCACGACAGATTTATAATTTCAAGTGTAAATATTTGAGTAACAATTCAGAAGTAATTTAATTTGGAGCTCGATCGAATTATTCATGTCAAGACAAAGTCCTGAGATGACGTGGATTAGGCCCACGTCTACGAACTTCGAAGATGTAACGATAAGCCTGACAATAGGCCCCCTTCCCCCACCGACCTAGGAGAGAGGACGGGAAAGACATTCTACTCCATGCACAGGTACGGCACACTTCGTGTTTCTAGCCTACTTGAGTATTTCCGGAAGAATCAGTCTCGGGTTTTACCCTTCTATAATTATTAAAGTCAATAATTATTACAGGCTCCTGGTTCAAATTTTTAAATCTTCTAAAAAACTTAAAACTGGTTAACGTGGTCACAAATGCCTGAGGCCGGTTCTGAGGCTTACGGGTAGGGTTACACTACCAGATATTTTCTAAACCAACCCACGGCCCTTTGGCGATACAGTGTACTGATGTCTCCAACCCTTCTCCCCCTCGCCAATGCCTATGGGAAATAATAATAACAGATAAACTTATGTGTTTTAGAGTTACAATATAAAATGTCGACACATTTTAACTTACACAGTATGTAAACGAGGCAGTGTAAATAGCCATACCGATTTACATTGAGTTTAACACAATAACAAAATGTTCAATCCGAGTTCCCTTAAAATTGCTTCATTTTACTGAAAAAAAACATTTTTCAAATTTCCTATAGAAAGGGAAACTATCTTGAATCGCCTAGGCCTATTCCTCAATTATAGTCTTATTTCAATTGTTTGGAGCATAAAAATGATAAGAAAGGCATAAAATCTTATTACCGTAATAGAAATCTTATCGTTCATAGAAACACTTTATAGTTATTACCATAGCAAAAACACAGGCAACTGATTATCTGTTGCCTACAGATAAACTGTTTGCAAACACTGCAAGTTTGCATACTTTTTGGTTTCATTACCGGTATTGAATTCACCTCATCGCTCACCAGAAAAAAATCAAATGTAGACTCCCTCTTAACCGGCCACCTCGGGACCAGACCGCAGCCGGATAATGAATTGGCCGGTTAAACTGATGTAGACCTACATTTAAAAACGCCAACCTACAATTTAATTATGACCTAAATGCAATTATACTTAAAAAAACTCTAAAAATGTTTCCGAGTAGCCTATAATTTATATAGCTAACCTCTGACACCCATGATATCCACATTAAACGAAACTAATAATCACAGTTTCTTAATTATTAAGAAAAGATTAACAGTTTTTTAATTATTGTCTACTGGATTGCAGGTCCAAGCGCATTCACTTCCGTCCAGGATTAAATATGTTTGAGAATGTCAGTACGGTATAGTGTTGAGTTGAATTACAGATAAGAAAACAACGTTTCCGGCAAAACACAGCCCGTTAAAGCGATGTCGAGATAAATGATGGTTTGTAAAACCCATCATTTAGTTTGTGTCTTTACTGGGTACCGTACTGATTAACCTATATTTGCTTGTAACACCTCCAAGGCAGCAAACCTTCACAGTTTAAATAATCACAGTTTCTTAATTATTAAGAAAAGATTAACAGTTTTTTAATTATTGTCTACTGGATTGCAGGTCCAAGCGCATTCACTTCCGTCCAGGATTAAATATGTTTGAGAATGTCAGTACGGTATAGTGTTGAGTTGAATTACAGATAAGAAAACAACGTTTCCGGCAAAACACAGCCCGTTAAAGCGATGTCGAGATAAATGATGGTTTGTAAAACCCATCATTTAGTTTGTGTCTTTACTGGGTACCGTACTGATTAACCTATATTTGCTTGTAACACCTCCAAGGCAGCAAACCTTCACAGTGCTTATTGAGAATATATATACTAAAATTCATTTTGCAGCAAACATGTTGTGACAATATTATTTGTTTTAACTAACACTTGTAAAAATCTACAACTATTATGACTAGATAACCTAAACCAGATTGTTTATTAAAAGCATATTTTTCATTCTTTTAAGGCTGTGTTCGAGATGGGAACCCAATTTGACATCAGGATCATCTCATCAGGAACCACATCAAAGGACCTCAAAGTCAGACTTGCGCTGATTCTCTTCTAAAATTAGAAGGTACGGTAATGTTTTATTTGGGTGTGGTTAATTTTTATAATAAATTATGAGAGAATACTACTAAATCCCATTCTAAATCATAGAATATTTTGTACATCTGTAGTGGACCTCTTAATCCGTACCCAAGGCTAATTTTTAAAGGTTCATTTGTCATAAATTAATTCACGCACTGTATTGCACAGTACTCAGTACTTTTTAGGCTAATAATTTAAGCTTAGGCAAATGGAAACTGAGTGAATAAAACATAAATACATATAGAGCAAAATCAGTGTAGCACAAGCCAGTTTAATGCCCAGAAAACTCTTAAGGATGAGCTTGTCCCATTTCTTTTGGATGTTATTATATTTATTTATCGCACATCTTATTGTACAAAGAGCTTTCTTTTGACCTACCGCAGGACAAAGACTGGAAATGATTTAACGGGTAAAAATGTGTACGTGTCCTTTAAGTTTTCAATAAAGTAAATGTGATATTATAGTGAAACCATCTCTAGCCTAGGAGGAAAAGTACGATGGTTAATTGAATAGATGGATCAGCTGTTTACATTACCGTACCCATTTCTATAAAACACTACTACCGGCTAAAGACATTTATTGTTAAAAATAACTGATAAAGAAGGTACCTATTAGCTTTCCAGAGTAGGCGAGTTAAAGTTTAACTGGTTGTGATAGTTGGTTTGTTAAGAGTATCATTTTGGTTAGCTCTTCTTTTTGGAATGTATAGCCTATAATAATATTAAATTAAAACTCCAAATATCCAATAAGTTTTATAATTTGTTGGTTATGTAACAAATTATAAAATTGATTGGACATTTGGAGTTTTAATTTAAAACTACTATATGTTAAGAGTATGTTTATTGTATACTGTTGACTCCCTCTAATCCGGACGCCTCGGAATCGGACCATTGTCCGGATAAAAAAATTGTTGAGCAATCCGGCGGTTGTTAACTTATGCAAATTAAAATCTTTAATAGTGTGTATTTACCTAATTCTAAACATATAAAAAGACAATTTTATACCCTAAACATTACGTTGTTTTGCTACCAACTTGATTCAACCTCATTTTGATGACATCGATAAAAACAAAATTGACACCAGACAATAAGAAATAACACAAAAAAAGGACCACTAATAAAAACTTCATAGATTTATTATTTGTTAAGAAAGGGGCTACAGTTTTAGATTCATAAAATCACTACGCAGTTACTCTAACTACAATTTTGCCTAAAAATCAATCTCGTAATAATATAACTCAATTCAAAATTACTAAAACTCCAACAATATACGGTATTAGCCACAATTCGGTATGACTATTCGGAACGAGCGTAATCTTAAGCCGAACTGAGGTTCTTTGTTTACATGTTGACCAAAACAGACACGTTCAATTCTGTCAATTTTGGCCTCAAGAAATCCATTACGCTGATGACTCATTTCCAAGACCTCGTCCGGACCATCCGGCGTCCAGACCATTGGAGTCCAAGCGAGAGGGAGTCGACTATATGTCAATTTTTTTATACTTTTTATATATTTTTTTATATTTCAGTCTGGTAAATTGAAAATTTTCGCAGCACGTCTGATAGAGTGGTTATTGTGCACTGGCTAGGCACACCATGTTCTGATATTGGATAATGTAATCAAATTTCAACATGGATGGGACAAGATTATCTTTAAAAGTTTTCCAACCATTAACTTAATACTTTTAATAATTTCTTAATTTATTGGTACCTGTTACATGTAGGCTACACTAGTGATAACGCAGACTTGTCTATCAAAGTATAGTAGAATCCCGCTAATCCAAACTAATCAAGACTGGACCCTTTTAGGTTTTGAAAATTTGCGGAATGGGGAGAGTTAAAAAAGCTTAAGATTTTACTCGTTTACCTTTGCTGTTTACTTCTACCAAGGTGTATGAGACCATGAAACAATGACACGGCTATCAAGGACCTTTGTTGATGGCCGATAAAACATTTGCTCGGTGTTTGTTCATTGAACGCAGTTTCATCACAAGCGACCTCTTATCCAATGTCCAATTGAATTTCAGCCCTATTATTAAAATCTGAGTGAATAAATTATGCCTTTTAGTGTAAAGTCTGTAGCAAAACATTAATTACATGTTATGCTATTCTTTTTAGTTAAATACACTAATAGTTTTTCTTTAGAACACATTTAAAAAGGTCCCTTGTAACTGTAACTTGTTCAATAAACCGCCGGTTAATCCGGCCATTTTTAAAACCGGCATGTGGGCTGGTTCCACGGTCGCCGGATTGAGGGTGTCTGTACTATAAAATTTGACAAAGAAACCTTACGTGTTTATTGTTTGTTTGATACAGCTCTAAGCCAATTAATTGTTAATGTCTAAAGGGAAGTGGGTATTGTTCAGTATCTACTAAAAGTATCTCACCCAAGTCTCCTTTTAAGTTTAGGGCCTAACAGTTTTGGTTGTAACATAGGCTCATTGCCTTAAAAAATAAAAATTATCAGGCTTTCAAAAATGGTCGCAGTACAGTAGACTGTTGATACTTTACTCCAATATTATTTGGCCTAACACATTCTTTAAACCAACAATGTGTCGTCGGCAAAATATGCTACTGATTTTGTTCATTTGTGTGAAGTATTGCAGTACAGTTTCAAGATTTTAAATTTGTTTCTCTGTTAATTAACTAATGCTTGTATCAAAGTGGTTACCATACTCAACTACCATACAAAAACACGTAGGCCTACTTAAAAAATACTAGTACAGTACACTCTCGTTCATCGGACTCGTCTACATCGGAACTCCGCTTCATCGGAACTGAAAATCTGAATATTATTATTTTTTTTCTTACGAAATAAATAATTTTTCCGTTTTAGCGCCTTCCATTTCCATTCGTTCTATCCGCACAACAGTGAAGTATCACATTTTGCATCAAACGCCATCAGGCGTTTTCCATAATCTGTACCCATCGATGTGATTTACGAGGCCGTGGAGTATTCGCACAAAAATAGAAAGAGGTAGGGAGCAGGAAGTGAACATCCGGTTCGACCGCTTCCCAAACTGTCATTCAGTCTGTCTCGCGTCGCGACTGCACCTGTGTTACGTGGAAGTCAGTTGTCTGCTGGAATATGAGTGGAATATGAATATGGAATATGAGAATAAAAATTTTGGATCTTTATTTCCTCTATTGTTTTTATTCCTATAGGTTCATTGTTACCATGTTCAAAGTTTGAGTGCCTTATTTTCATAAAATCTCTTGTGTTATCTTAAAAACAAAAGTGAATACAATCACGATAGGTCACCGTACGGGCGGAAATGATGACTCATGACGGACTTCGCTTCATCGGAATTTTTTGACATCCGAACCGGCCGTCCGCCACATTAGTTCCGATGAACGAGAGTGTACTGTATATGTGTTGCTCGAAATCGAGCAATTTATTTTAATACAATACAAAAGTTACTTTTTAGCTCTAACTCAATGACATCCGACCAATCCAATATTGTGAATATCTTTAATCACCAAAACTACACGTATTTACAGCTGATTATTAACATATGTTTAAAATGCTTTATTTAATCCCAATGTTATTTAAATGGGAAACTTTGAGATTTCAATAGTGGATAGCGCCTTTATTTTCAGTCCGATTCTCATCAGTTTTTAGCGGAAACAACTACAGACCAAGCCCGATCCAATGACACTAAAAACTTGAAAATCGGTTGAAAATTGTAAGAGGAGTTCTCAAGACAAAAAAACCCTTAGCGTATTAAATAAGTACAGATGTTATAGAGGGTGAGTTTCTTAAAGTGATCAAATAGCTAACTTTTTTATTCTATATCTGACAGTATACTTCTTATGGGGGACCCCCTTTACTTTTTCATTTTGCTTTCAGGTATGTATTTCACTTTTCAGAATTTTCCGCCACTTTTCCAATATGGCAGCGAACTTTAAAATTTCTTATGGAACACTCTACATTTTATGTTTTTTTTGAAATTTTCATGTGATTTTAAGACTTCTTTATTCTTTGACATTTTTTTCTAAACCTAACAGTTAGGGAGCTAGAGGCAATTAAAGTTCATTTTTAATTCCATAAGAATAACATGTGGCAAACTTTATCTGCCCATATCTCCGAAACCATTGACAAAAATAAAAAAATACTCAAGAATAAAAATGTCTTAAATTGATGTTTTAAGAACATTTCACTCATAAAAATTATCATTAACGCATAAATTAACATCTTTCCAATATGCCGGGGGAAAAATAAAATTTTTAAAATTATTTTCGTTATTATGAAAAATATGTTTTTAAAACATCAATTATAGACATTTTTATTCTTGAGTTTTTTTTATCAATGGTTTTGAGATATGGGCATATAAAAGTTTGTCCCATGTTATTCTTACGGAAGTAAAAGTGAACTTTAATTACCTCTAGCTCCCTAACCGTTAGGTTTATAGAAAAATGACAAGGAATAAAAAATTCTTAGAATCACATGAAAATTTCAAAAACACCATAAAATGTTTGGTGTTCTATAAGAAGTTTTAAAGTTGGCTGCCTTATTGGAAAAATTGAGGGAAATTTTGAAAAGTGAAATACATACCTGAAAGCAAAATAAAAAAGTAAAGGGGGTCCCCCATAAGAAGTATACTGCCAGATAAAGAATAAAAAAGTTAGATATTGGAATACTTTAAGAAACTCACCCTGTATATGGTATATGTACACTGTATATTTTTGTGCACTAAGTTTTAATTTGGTTAAGTAGACTACATGTGTTATTGTTATTTTAGGGACATTTGTAAACTTTTTCTAAAATTCAACTCAACATTCAAGTAATATAAATAAAAGTTCTCAGCTTTGGGCGGATCTGATGATGACTGTTTTAACATAACACATGGGGATCTTTTCTTGGTAAAATACATTGTTCAATACAGCTTCAAAATATAGCCCACCCGCTATATAAAACATACACTCCCTCATTGACAAAGCTGCTGTAGAACATTTTGTTAGTTTTAAATATAACTATCGGCCTATTAATTTAATCATATCCTGGGCAGCACCTCATTGATAAAATTGTAACCCTAACAAGATAAAAATTTAGAATTTTAAGTTACGAACTTATTGTTATAGTTTATGTTGTATAGTACCCCTATTTCATGTACGCCTATGTTTTATGGTCTTTTATTCTCTGTGAATTCAATAAAAGATTTAAAGGCTTAGATTTTTAAATACCTCTTTTAAGTTGGACTGAGCAAATTAACCTCATCTCTAAAATAATTGTTAAACAGTTTGTTTTTTAATTTCTTTCCCTCGCTTTTAACTCACTGTTTGAAAGGTTTGGTTCCAGTTGTTAATGATTTTCTTTTCTTTTTGTTTCAGATTTGGGTTGCTGATCTTCTAGCATGAATCACTCATTTAGGAAACGGGAAACTTCTTTTGACATTGTACATGTTATTTGTGTGTTGCAGTGTAAATCTTATATCTGTTAAATTAATATGTTATCTTTAATATATTAAGATTCAACTTTGTTGGCTTTTAATTAAAATCCTTTGTTGTATATTTATTTAATTTTTTAATTATAATTGAGTTTAATGATTATTATTAATGATTAAATTATAGATGAAAATACATCCAGCAAAATTTATACCTAATTAAATAAATTCATTTTAACATACAAAAATTGAAGTAGTACGGTAAACATTTTGTTACATATTATTGAAAATTATTTTACATCCAGAAAAATTTATCAAATACCTAGTTTAATGATATATATATAGCCTATTGACTTTTTATGATGTACTCAATTTAATGTTACAGTAACACCTGAAATAATTATAATTGGGAGAACATTTCTTTATTGGGTGATTTCATATCTTGAGTACATCTCAAAGTGGCTCCAAAAAGAAATCTGTGATATTTTAAACATATCCAGGATATCTATTGTATGTCACAATAATCTTCAAGGCATATAAATGAATACATCTTCTAGTACAAAATAGATTGACATCTTAATTACATCTCAAAGAGACATCGACAAGACTTCTTTAACATTATCAATGTGTTCAAGATATACAGTAGATGTCAATACATTAAAAAGGAGGCTTTAAAACAGTTAAAAGAGGGATACCATTATACCTTATGGTCAAATTTATAGTCGTAGACGGCTAAAGTATGTCTTGAAAATGTCCTCCAAGACGGAATCTAGACTTCCTCTAGACCGATTAAGTGTACGAAAAGTTTGGTCAAATAAACGTTTAATTTACCGGTTTAGGAGTCTCGCGAGTCGTTTTGAAGACGTTTACCAAGTCGGAGCAAGACTTTTTTTAACTATCTTGAAGAGGTTAGTGTGCTGTATGGGATACTTTCTCCATATACTATAGTATAGAGGGAGAAAGTAAAATTAAATAAAAGAATTTTAGGGTTGCAGAATGTTAAATTTTTCTTCCCCAACGTAGATATAGAGGTTTTCGGCAAACTGAACCGTAATATTAATTTATATTTTTAATAAAGGTGCAAATTAAAAAAAAAAAAAAAAAAAAAAAAAACTGTTTAATACTAGCAGCCCTATTAATTGAATGTTATATTGACACAACAGGCATGTTAATTTTGAGTTTAATTCTTTTAAAAATATTTTTTATCAGTCAAATTAGTTCTCTGCTAATAATACGCCTAGTTCCGAATATAAAATACAATAACAAGTTAACTGATGGGCTGAATCCATTTTTTTATGTACTTAACTACCACAATCTCTAATAACATCCATAGTTAGGAAGTAGGCTAACATTTTTTTATTTTGTTACAGAATGTTACACACGTTAAAACATCTATTTAAGAGTCAACCTTAAATTAAGATTTACATTGTTAAAAATAATATTAGTGCGAGTTCATTCACTACTCTGTCTAGCCTCTCCATACAGTATTACAAAACAGCTGCTATGAGTGCATTACGTTGTACAGGACCAGTGAGTTGGAATGACATATTTAGACACCTGTTAATGTATTAATTCTAATTTTTTTATGAGCTTTACAGGCAGAAGCCCAAAGATGGATCAGAATAAGAATCATCACAGAATCCTAATTTAGACCTAGAAACACACCAAATTTCAACACTCTACCATTGTGGGAAGTTTGAGAATTAATGATAAAGATCGGTCAATCTTTACACCAAAAAGATGTGAGTTAATTTGCAATATAATTTTATTTTTTTAATTTTATGCAAAATAAGTAATAAGTCAATTACCATTGAGCAAGGTTTGATCACCAGATACTCTGATAAACGTGGCATATTGTACTGCACAAGTTCTTCTAGTTTTTTTATAATTTGATGTGGAAAGTTTCATAGTTTAATTTTATGTACTAAAAGGTTTTAAAGTTCTTCCACTTTAGTAAGTAATGTGTTTCTCTACCCTGTATTTTACATATTAAGATATTTAAACTGAAGTTATTTGTCCAGCAGCAAAATATGAATCATACATAGCCAAGAGTTGATAAACGACTCACTAGATAATCGGATTTGCAAGGCATGCAAAGGAAGTGTTAAACAGAACTATTTTGGTGCAGGTATATTCAATTACTAAACTACAATATACATAAATACCATCACCACTTATAATACTAACCTTATAATATTTAATGGTTATTCTTTTTTATGGGTTTATTTCTCATGTTAGCTGTTGTTTGATTGTTGGTACGTGTTGTTTAACGTTAGATTTTCAGTGATCTAAACAGGTTTACATGAATGTTTACTGTTAACTTCATTATGCAATGTGAATTTTCAAAACCAAGAGACATGTTAGGCAAAATGTTTATTTCTCAAATGAAATAAATATTTTCTTTTAGAAAACAGTAAATATATTAAAAATTAATTAACATAACTTAAATAAAAATATTTAACTTAAATAAGTTGCAGATTTAATTTTTATTCTATTTTTATATGCCTTCAAATATTTACACGTCTAAAAAATATAAAATCTATGAATGTTGGATAATACAGGTTAGTTTGTTATTATGTTTATAGCACAAACATTAAGTGGATTTTTATAAACTAATGTAACAGAAAAATAAAAAAAATAGAAAAGGAAATTTAGTAAATTTAGTAAAATTTAGTAAACTAAATTTAGAGAGAGGAAAAATAAACATTAAAGAAAACAATATTAAGTAGTATATATTTTAAGTTTAACAATGTTCATGATAATAATACTGAGCAGTTACAAAAACCATTATAAGGCCACAAAAATTTTCAAAGACCATAGTATTGTGACCATAGTGGTCACTAATGTTTTAGTGTTTTGTTTCATAGAATCATGGGAACCTAACACCCTAGCTTCTAAGACTCTAAGATTCAGTGAACTAAAAAAATTAATAAACCCTGTGCTATCTCAAACATTATATAGTAATATAAGAAAATCACATAATAAAAGATCCCCAAACAAGTTTTCAGATTTTGCAAAATACTTTTACCCAATCTTATGAAAAACTACGACTTGTTTAGTTTTTCATTTATTTTGATATAAGGGACTTCTTGGCCTTTATTCAACTTTTCAAAACTCCATTTTGGTACATTTTTATCCATAACCCAAATTTTACCACTGCCAACCTTCTTTGAACTACTGCAGATTTGAAATGAGACGAAGACACACACCATAAAAAATAGCAATATGGTGGTAAATAATAAAATGTCATTAGCGAGTTGAGCAGATCCAATGTCCCTTAATTTGACATATTCATTGGACAAATATTCGGAATGATCAGGGAGGTCTTTGCACCCTTCATGCTCGATGGAATCCTCCATCAGGGAAGCGACGTGAGGACTGTTATGATCCGGGAAGGAAGGTGTCTCATGACCAACAAAATCATTATCAACATTCCTGTACTTGAAACACCTGAAAAACACAGTCGAGCAATGACAAATACAAAGCTACATAAGGATAAGGCAGTTCAAGCTCTTGACGGTTTCACATTGAAAGGTCACAAGGTTAAACAACTAAAAAAATACTAAATGTGTTTTAAATTTTAAGAAAAAGAAAAATTATAGAAACCTGAAGATCAGTCTAGGTTTATGTTAGTTACATTTATTATGGCAGGGAGAAGGTGTTACAAAGCTTTGGTTTATAACTTTTACAGCATGCAACATTCACATCAAGCCTAGCATGCTACTAGAATTGCAGACCCCAACAAAATGTTGACTAGGTTTTAGTCTAATACTAATAAAATTTGTATTAGTATAGAAATGAAAATAATATCATTATCATATATAATCACTGTTTTATAAATAAATAAAACTATATTTTAGGAAGAGCAATCTTAAAATCTAAATTAGTCCAATTAAAAAATTGGACTGTGGGGGAGAGGAGTAAAAAAGTAGTTGATTTTATTCTCGATAGTTGATTTTTTTATACTTAAATTTAGTTTAGGATTTTAAATAGGCTAATAGAACAGTGGATGAAAGTATTTTCAATAAGTTTCTTATAAAGTACATTTTAATTAATGTGGTGAACAGAAAATTCATATAAGAAAAATTCGGATAAAGCAGATAAGTTCATATATAATACAGTAGACTCTAGGTTATTCGGCTTGGACCTATCTTATAAAGCTTCAGTTTTTCACTTTAAATAGTTATTTCACACGCAGCACATTATTGTCGCATTATTTATTGCTCCATATGCTCAGGATGACCAATTTCTACACTTTTGTACTGTACTAAACAGCGCAGACTGACAGCTGGGAGCTGACTGATCATTGACGGCGAGCTCACTAGGTCGCTCAGTTGGCGGCGAATTCACTAGGTACTGTACATACATATCGATAGTTTAGGTATAATGTACTGTAGTACATATTACCTTTAATTATATAAAACAAGTTCATAAAAGTAGTATCCAAGCTATTGCATTACACATTTTACAATACTGCATTTATAAGTTTGAATAAATGGTAGAATGTTTTTAAGAAGAGATTTATTTTTTATCATCCCGAGTTTTTGTTGTAATTTATATGCTGCTACACAATGCATTTTAATGAATAGGCTAAATAGTTAATTACAAATCTTTATAAGGTATTTTACGGACATATTTATATCACAGTACATAATACATTTACATTTACCGAGCACTGATATTTTTATAATTCGGCCTAGGAGATATTAAAATGGTCATAACTTGGCCGCCGGATTATCCGGCTTTCTGAATATCCGGCCTGCCCCCCCCCCGCCACAAAAGGCTGGATAACTGAGAGTCTACTGTATGGTCTGAAAATAAGATGTAGAGTTTTCTGAAATAAAACAGTTACCTATTATAAGTACAAAAATCACACTCAATGTTATGTGGCAGTTTTCTTTGGCAACTCTCAGGCATAAGTTCTTTTAATTGCTTAGAGTTTATTCTAGACTGAATCAAGAAATATTTATGCTTTTCATTCATTGTTTAACAGTGAATTGCCATCTATACCAAAACAAACATTTTCGGTCCTATATTAGCAGGTTTTATTTGTATTAAAAAAATATTAACGTTCAATTGGTCAAAAAGGAAAAATAAATTTTTCTTATGGAAATTTAACTTAGGGAAAAAGTCAACTTTACAATTCTTAGGACAGTTCGTCTAGACTTCCACTGGACCGATATACATGCAGTTTGTACCAAATAAAAGCTAAACTTTTCTATATTAGCTGGTTTTATTTACTTTAATTCTTTCTTATTTAAATTACAAAAACGACATTTCAAAACATTTCCAATTAGTTTATTTCAAGGGCTTTCAATCAGCTGATTGTATTACACACTAGGTATTTTGTCTAAAAACAGCAGAGGAGAAAACACTCTAGTTAGTTTATTATGGCCAGTACATAAAAACCTAAATTATTTAGGGGTGGGCGAGTAGTGGTTTTACGATTCGAGTCGAGTCGAGTATTGCATCAACTACTCGGGTATCGAGTCGAGTCGAGTAGTAGTGTGAAAAAGTTTAAAATGAGTTTTTAAAAATAATATTAAATAATAAAAGTAAAAGTATTATTAAATTCATCTTTATGCATGAGAACACTGAAAGATAACATCAATTTAGGGTACGACAATAAGAACTACTTAGATAAAAGTTGATAAAAAAGTAAGTATATTTATTTACAGTTTTCCTCTTACAATGTGTAGTACAAACCAATTTCTGAGAATTAGGCCTAAGTAAAAATTTTAATCAACAACAAAATTAGGGATGGACGGGAATGGATTTTTAGTTCAGGACGGGAATTTTTATTTCCCGTCCAATTTCGGGACGGGATTGCTCTCCTCGACGCTATCAGGAAATATTCGTTTTGACTTTTATCTGAGTGTCGTATAAAGAAAAATGAATGTTAAATATCAACTGGTTCTGTTTCCAAACTGTTCCACTTGTTTTTGTATAAGTTACAATGAACCTCCTTTAGTTGAAAAGATTTTAAATATCTAATTTTTATATTTGCAGTATACAATAAGATAAGGATATGGTACAAATTTTCTTGCAACCAAAAAAATTAAAATCAAATCACTAAACAATATACATATAAAAATGTCCATTAAAATTTTATAAAAGTTTTGTTGAATGAAATATTAAACATTTTGTACAAAGAATTAACAGAAAAATTATGTACATCAAAATATAGATTAAAACAAATGGAAAAATTGTAAAGAAAACAAAACTGTATTACATAAATAGGCCTAAGGCCTGCTCAGTTAAAAAATAACAAAAAAAAAAAAAACAAGAAATTGAAATTATAATAAATATTAACACTAAGGAATGAAGTGGTTCAACAAACCAACGCCATTTATATCCCCGAGAAAAGTTCTTTTTTTACTTATTGATTTAACTGAGACAGGTTCTTACTTAGAGATTATCATAAAAATTGAACTTTGAAAATATCCACTATTAGACCTAATTATTTTTATGTATTCATTTAGCTATTTTTTGCTATATTAAAAAAGGAGTGTATGATGAAAAAACAATGAAGGTTTTAAGTTATGAACCTCAAAATCTAATAAATGTATTTGTAATGTTTAATGAAAAAAAATATATTTAATGGGATTTGAAGTTTTTTATTTAAAAATTATATCAAATTATAATAAGATACTTTTAACATTATAAAACAGTAATTCAATTAAAGATTGATTTATTTAACAACACTTTGGCACTTTCCTTTTAGAAAGTCACACAACTTTGGTTGACTTTTGTTTAATTTGTAAGAATTAGACGAATTAAGCGAGCCATCCCTTGGTTTTCTATGACAATTGGTTCAGAAAGTAGCATTTGGTAATAGGAGCCAAAAACACCCCTCTTGAATAAATTACTGCCGGGCGTCATCGATAGATAAGCTGAACAATAGATCGTCTCGGCGGCGGCCATGTTTTTGTGCTCGTTAGCGAGATCATCGGCCGCCAGACGTAAACAACTATTGTCACGGCTGCGGGCGCGCGCCGCCGGGAGTGACGACGACGACTACTCGACTCGATTCTCGAGTATTTGCAACTACTCGACTCGAGTTCGAGTAGGACTAATTACCCGAGCCACGACTCGAAACTCGAGTACTCGCCCACCCCTAAAATTATTATAATAAATTATTCTTTAAATGAAAAGAAAAAAGTAATAATTAGTTTTATACAATCTAAACTGTACAATTTTATAGTTGGTGGCTTAAAAAATAAGTTGAGATTGTTAAATTGTTTGGTACGGTACTATATTTTTAAGTAACTTAACAACGCAAAGCAGATTATCTATTGAAAGGAAATAGCCATTATTAAAGTACCCGTGTTTTTCACCATCTGCCTTACTCTCCAGTAGATCACCAAGAATGGAAACAAATATCGACGGGCTACGACTTGTTAAATGTAAAGCTGTTACAGTAATGAGACTGACGTTGGAAAGCCTCTACACTTCCTGTCCCCTATACTATTTTCTGTCAACACTGCCTGGTCGATAACCTCGAGAGACACAGGTTAAAAAAATCCTGGCGATACAAAATTCAAGACATTTATGTGCAGCGGGCAACAAAGTGTTTGGACATCAAAGTAAAATTTTCGTTGTTAAAAAATCTTGATCACGGGGTGTATTGTATTGACTAAACAGGATGATCACTGATATGGCTGAGCTTGATAAATTGTAGAAAACCACCATAGGTAAAATACAATTCAAGTGCAAAGAATGGTTTTCCTGAATATTATGCTTGTAGACACTCGATCAAATGAATAAAAACTATTATAATTTTCAAACTTTGGGAGTGATAACCAATCGGCACTTTAATCACGGTTCGCTATCTATCAACCACTACACTACAGCCTATGTTGTGCTGCTAACAGCATTACTAAGTACTCACATAAGCTCATCCAAGTCCAAAACTTGGTTTGTGTCGCGAGCGTTGAGCAGTCCACAGTCACATCTCCACATGTTGGAGGCAAGCTTCAGAGCCAGAGGCTGGGGGGGCAGGATGCAGTCCGAGCCCATCAGACGCAGGAAGTTCCAGTCCACGTCCACCTGTCAACACAGTTACAGTGCACCACTTTGTTCATTGATATTCATAAAATTACGAATACTATGTTTACTTTGAAAATCTAAATTTAACAGGGACCTGTCCCAATTAGGCCAAAAATGAGGGACTCTTCTACAAAGCCTCATGCCTCTTTTATGGTCACATATCTCCAAGGTTTATCTGAAAACATAAAACAATGTTTTAACCCTCAAGCGGGCGCACGCGGAGTTTTCCTCCACACTCGTATTTGTTTAAAAAAAATTCATAACGGGTGTCGGCAGTCATGTTCAAAGACATGAGATTCCTGATGAAGTTCGTCAATATTTAAATACAGTATTTCGTTATAAAAACATGTAAAATAGGTTAAATTTTTAAACATATAAATAGATTAAAACTTATTGTTGTTAAGTAAAACTCTGCATCTTCCCTCTGCCGTTTTACCAGTAAAGCGCCCGCTCGACGGTTAAACATTGTTGCAACAAACTGATTGTGAAGCCAATGCTTTATAATGGCAGCTAGTAGACTTTACGATGATGTACAATATAACTTTTTAAAAAGCGCATTTTTAATATTAATGTGGTAATATGCGGTGAACAAATAATTGTTGTGTGGCAAATTAGTAGTACAGTAACTGTAGACCCTCTACAATTACAGCAGTAATCCAACACATTGGCCATCCAATCCTGCAGTATTCCAGTGCTTTCCAGGTTGCTATTTGCTGTTTGCTTTCTTTTCCAAAGCCCGGTTTTCAATTTTACACAAAATAAAGGCTAAATTGATAGGCTATTAAGGCTGATTTTCCACAGTTCAATAGTTGTTGATAGTCTATATTACAATGTTTGATATAGGCACAGGACTAGGTTGATAATTGATACAGATATTACAATTTATAGGTACAGTATACTGCCGATTATCCGAGGCTCCAGATTATCCTTAGCTGACATTTTATTTTATAATTTTGGTCAGACCAGAAAAATAATACGCTTAACTTTTTTTGTTTTAGGTAAATTAAAAATATTGGTAATTTATAGGTTTGAGTTTATAACTAATTGAAATAAACATAAAAAATATTATTTCTAACTTACGGCATATAAACAATAACCTTTCAAACTAAAGCATGGATTGATAAACTGAACTAGCCGTCAGCAGAACGTAAACAACAGTTTGAGTTACATTGGATGTTTTCGAATACCTTTGGGACTCCAGTGTGCAATCATATGATCACGGACCTTTCCTTGCAATCATAGAGTTGTACACATACTACAGTCAAATTTATACGAGACTTGTATTGAAACTATTCGTACTAGTGTGTCCCCGAAGAGATTGATTAGTGTGTCCACTAAGTTACTAGTGCTCTCAAAGAAGCAGGTTTACAAACAAATCTTAAACATTAGCAAATGCAATGGAATCAACCAGATTCTAACAGTGTCACGATTGGATATTGAGTTAACTGTGACACCGATCACAACAAGTACAAGGGAATTGTCAATAGCGCTCCAAGCTACTGCAGTGCCAGGGTGTCACGGGGATGTTACATGTGCAGTTTACTTCAACCCATCAGTTTGTTTGATTATAGGGTGTATTTTAGACATTAGTGTGTTTTGGTGTGGCATGTGTTTAAAACATAAAAGAAAGGTACTATATTTCTAATTTTTTTTTTACTTTAAATTATTTTTTATGTCCTTAATCCCCTACATATTGATGAAACGTATATTTTACAAGCATTTTATGTGAGAATAGGGTCTCGAACCACCCTAACCAAAAAGTAAAAGTAACCTCCGGATAATCCAAGGTTTTTGTTATCCGAGGTAGCCTCAGTCCCAAAGACCTCGGATAGTCGGTAGTGTACTTAGCTTTATTAGCCCAGCATTTTCACTAATTCAGCAATATTTGCCAGATCACTGGGAGTGTAAGTGTATAAGCGGTATGAAAAAATAATTTAAGTTTAAATTTAAATTTTAAATAAACAAGTTTATAAACATATTTTGTTTAGTATTAAATTAAAAATGTTACACTAATATAGAGATTGCCTAAAATGTTGTTATATGTCTTTAACGGTTGATATCAGTATGGAAGCAATCAACTATATTTACTCTGTTTAGGTTGGTTAGGCTGGCAAGGTTAGCTTTCCCCAGCCTGTTCATGGTCAAGTCTAGAGTCTCTAGATTGGGTAACATATTCAGCGGGGACTCTTCCACTTTACGGATCCTGCAACATGCAAACAAACACAAGAACATGCTGCGAGAAATGCAAAAATTTGAGAAAATTACAGTAATTTTTTAAATTGATGATGCACCATCACAATCGCCAACTTTAGAAAAGTGTTGTTTAGTAAGACCCACTTTCTTATTTTGACATTTTTAGGAAGTTTAACACAATTGGTGGTTGTTTACCCCTTGTGATTATTAAAAGGATGGTATTCAAGTAAATTAAGTGATTTAAATTTAGTGTGGACCAAATTTTTGAAGTAGGCCTAATTGAAAAAACTAAGTTCATAAGTTTTTTTAAGATTTCACTGTGGTTAGCTCTGCCTGGCCAGCAGAGAAGACGCACTCTTGACAATACGCAAGAAATTGTGATTAAAAACAATACACGAGAGACCACAATAATTAAGGCAAAGCATCTGTTGAACTAAAATTTATAATTAAATAATAAAGTAGCATATCAAATGATTTTTAAGAGCCCGAATATTTTGCCATGACATGCATGGTGGGTAGACAATCTGGAATAAAAATGGTAAAATTTATATTTCACTAAACAAGATACAGTATTTTATTACATGGCTAAACGTATACCAGCATAACTCAGTCAATAAGATTATCTTAGCTTGGTTCTAATTTTTCAAAACCCACTAAGCTTTGCTGAAACAACAAACAAAGGGCAGTTTGAGCAGCTTTTAACCCTTGAGCTGTTCATTTCTTCCTGTTCATTCGCAACTCATTTCTTCCTGATAATTTAGTGCTGCACTCTCATAGCTAACTTAGCTAACAAAAACATTGACTATACCTACAGTTTCCCCGAAAGAATCACGTGCACAGGTCAAAACACTAATCTACGCATCTAGGCTGCACGACAAGGTGGCTAAAGCGTAAACTCCTCGGCAACTTTAAATACGTTGGGAAGGCCCAGTAAAATAAAATGGTCTCAGGCTTGCTTTGAAGTTGACGGTATAGATTGATTCTTCGAGAGTTGTATCTTAGTCAGCACTGATTTTAGTACCGTATTTTACTTCTATTTTCCGTGTTTGTGCCACTATAGCTTTCAAATATAAAAGACAACTATATTTTTACTCTGTGCAAAAAAAAAAAAAAAATCATTACAAACATGTTTTCATTAATAATATTGACACTAAAATCATCCAAAATGTGGCAGTAAATGTTTGACATTTTGAAGAATAATAGTCTGCAGGTCTAGAATTAAACGTATATGTCTCAGTCAAACTCACTTGTTGTTTGACAAGTAAAGTTCCCTGAGGTTTTTCAGCATGGAGAGTTCGGGTCTGACCTCCACAAAGTTGTTGTTGCTCAGATCAAGCACTTCGAGGGTGTCAGCCATCAGTCCGTACCACGGGAATGTTGAGAGGGCATTGTTGGAAAGGTTCAATACCTGCAGCAAACGGCACAATCCAATAATTTAACATGCACTAAGATCCTAATTAGCACAGTGGAAGCTCTTATAACTGACCTAGGACCAGCCGACCGGTTTTTCCAGAACCAAGGGAAGACACAACCTTCAACGTTCAAGCTGATGTTACGATAATGATCTAAAAATAACTTTCATGTTACATGAGATCGATAAAATACTGTAGCAAGTGAAATTCAGTCCGTTGCTCTCAATATTTCGCTAGGCAGTGTTTACTGTGCTCATTATGTTTGCTAACTTGGTCAGTTAACAGTTTTTTTTATACCATTACTGTGTTTACTTTATTGACTAATTGGTAGCGTTATGAAAAGTTGATCGCGTTGCAAGGAAAAATTTATCGCGTTACAACAATTTTTAACATTTTTCACTTGTTTTATATTATTGATTTACTTTACGACTGCAATAATCATCAACACTGATTTGCTCATAAAGAAATTATTAAACCAAATTTAACCCTGTGGTTTAATGGGCTCTTAAATGTACATGTTTCACATTAAAGTACAAATTCTAGACGAATGAAAGATCAACATTTGACGAACACAGTGTTCTAATAGAAATTACACCATTCACACATCAGCAGATTGTTCTATTATATGATTCATGTTTTAGTTGCTTTACTAGTGTGCTTGTTGCTCAAAATTGAGCAATTTAGTTTCTCTACTGATAAAAACCTTCATTTTCTATAACAACTCTTGGTAAACATTTTTTTAGGCCTGCATACACTTTGAAATGTTGACCATGATAACCTTGGTATTGGTTTATTAGTAGCTAAATCCTCATTAGTGGCTTAAACGGGCTGAAGTCCCTAGTCAGCTGCCTTTACAAATTATTCAAATAATAAGAATTAGACCTTAGCCGAATATTAATGCTTTGCCCATTAATTTTATGTAGGAATAATAATTTCAATTTTAACATGTTGTGAACACTTTCGCCACTTAGCTCCGAATCTCAAAATGAAAACATAAGTTTTAAAAAGTAAAATTCATTACATCATAATATTGTAGTTAGAATAATTGATTAAAAACATTATAATGTAAAACCTTAAATTTGAAGTTTGTAGAGAATTATTTAGCTTTACAATGGTATATAATACAATAATATGTAATATTACAATGTTTGATTTGAAGATAACAAGTAAAATTATATTTTATTTTATGGCGACATTCAAAACAGCCGCGTTCTTGGCCTCATTTCAATATATTATTGAATTTTAAAAGTCTTCCCTTGAATATTTTTTTGACAAAGGATGACTGAGAGGAATGGAACTTCAAACATAAATATTGGGCTATTAGGACTTCATTTTGTGGTATATTGTGATTTTTTCAGCCCCAATGGCGAACTGCACTATGAGTCACAAGAAAATCTTAAATGTAAGCATAGGGAATATGTACCTCATATTTAAGGTCTCACTTAACAGAACACAATGCCACAAACCTGACCTCAATCAGATCCTCAACCTGACCTAGCCGGAAATGCCAGGCAATCAAACTTTTCGTTAAAATCTTTTATTACAATTTCAAATGCTAAAACTTTCATTGCCTGCTGCTTCCGGTTCTATAAAGATTTTTCTAAATGAAAACTCACATTTAAAAGGAAAACAACTACAAAATACCCCCGTCGCAGCAGACCTGCGTACTCAGCGAATTTCCAATGGAATTTTGGTATATTTTCTATTACCACATAAAATCCATGGGGATGAGAGTATGTAGGTTTGCCGCCATATGGGTTTTGTTGGTAAATATAAGTTAAACCCTACCTAGTGATTGTACATACCAAATTTTATAAGGCTATGGTGTTCTTTTTATTTTCCCCATAAACCCTATAGGGGTGAGTACGTAGGTTTGCCGCCAAATGGGTTTTCTAAGCAAATATAAGTTAAACGCTTCCTAATGAATGTACATACCAAATTTTATCAAGATATGTCAATAAATAAGCAAGTTAGAAGGTTTTGTTGATTTCCCATAAGAATAACATGAAAAACATACTTTTTGGATTTTCTCCATAACCATTTAAGCTGGGTAAAAAATTCAAAATACTAGATTGTTTGTTTTTTTAAGCTCTTTTAAATGGTTTAAGTTAAAATTGTTGAATTTTCTAAATAAAAGTAAAAAAAGCCAAAAACCCATTTTTAACCCTTTTGAAACCCCATAAAACCCTGTTCCCATGGTCCGATCATTCTGGTTCGCGAACTCAACCTAGTAGACGCTGGCTTACATCCCTGTACCAAATTTCATCAAAATCGGAGGTTCCGTTCAAAAGTTATCGTGTTAACGGACACATAGATATATATATATATATATATATATATATATATATATATATATATATATATATATATAGATATATATATATATATATATATACATATATATCAATTTGAACGAACGGTGTTTTTGGCTTCTAGGGACCTCAAAACGAAAAAGTATCATGGTCCCGGGCTTAGGTCTTACCGTGACTACTACCGTAATAGCGTATTCCCTATAGGGAAATTCGCTAAAACATGTTTTTTTAAAGAAAAATTTCAGTTTCTCCGTTGTTTATGGTCCAATGTTTTAAAATTTGGCATTTCTGAATAATAGACAATTAATATGTACACATTTTAAGTGATTTAAACTATTTTGATTATATTTCATATTTTTTTAGATATTTAACTTTGAAAATTTAAAATGTCTGAAAATTTGAATCGGAAAAAGATAAAAATGTCAAAAGTTATAAATAAAACCGTCTTGACATACATAATAGTCATGTCAAGTTTCAACTCAATAACTCAAGTGGTTTCAAAGATCTCATGAGTTCATCAAATCAAGAGTTATACCAAAATTACATATGGGAACGTACAGACAGAAAACTTGGCACCGGAGATCGATGGTTATACTGTAAAATATGTTTGTCTCGACGCAAGGAATAAATATATATACAAAAGGCTTTCAGAAAGTTTCAGGAAACCTTTATATTTTAAAACAAGGCCACTTCCTTGAATTTGTTTATACTTAGAATTAAAGTAAGGTTAAAGTGATACATAAACTGTAATTTATTGAAAAAGTGAGAATTTTAATTTGGCTTTAAAAAGGTATTGAATGTGTGGTAATGACTCTGGTTTATTGTGCTTAGCACAGACTGAGTCAGCTGATACTATTTCATTATCAGTGTAATCCACTCACTGCAGTTATCATTCTACAGCTGTAATTAGCGATAACATAACGAAAGAATGTGAACGTTAACCCTTGAAGAGTTTAAAAAATTCATTAGCTAGATACTGTAAAGAATAAACTTGTTAACTTGTATTTCAAGATAGTTGTGGTTTGTAGGGTCAGAAGCGCCTGAAAATAAAATACTACTATTGGATGATAAATACTGAATTACAAAAACATATGAATGTTATCTAAGAAGCAAAGTTCGAATACACTTCTTAATTTCCTACGAAACTTTTTTGTACAACAATTTTTTTTATTTATTTGACATAATGTCATCATTTTCATTATGATTTTGATGAAATTAATTGGTGATTTTAATCAATTACACCATAAGAAATTTTAATATCTTATTATTATTATTGTAGTTAGCATTAACATTACAGAAAAAAATGGGTGACTTTTTTTATGAAATTTCATAAGTGCAATAAGTAGCCTAGTTCTCTTTTGTTAGTACAGATTTAACATTCAATGGTTTTTCAATGGTTCAATAGGTCATGAGACATGTCATACAATATTATTTGATGGGAGCAAATCAGAAGTTAAAGGTTAAATCTGTACTTATATTTTTAAACAGCAAGTACAGTTTCATGGAAAGTGTCACTGATTAGTTTGTCGATGTATTTGTATCATATTAAAAGGACAGTTAAAACAACAACAAAACAGTTTTCCATCAGACTAATTAAAATGATTTTGATCTGGTTCAATTAAATATGCTGTATTGTACACAGTGTATAGTGTGGGCTAGAGTCCTGTAGACATTGCTCAGAAAAGGAAATTTTTCTAGGTTCTTCACCGGCCTGGTTGTAACCTGAAGATTTTATCCAAATTACATTTGCTTGGATTTTTCAATGGTTACCATACTGATTGAGTAGAGCACTGATTTGACATGCAAGACCTTTCAGCCAAACAGATAGCACAAACAGTTACTTGGAGCCGAGGTCAAGTGTCAGATGAGTTAGTGGGTTTACTGTCAAAATGTAGTTTGTTGAACATGCTATAAGTTAACAGTTTTTGTTAGCCAACATAAACAGTTGTTCCCACAAGAAAACTGAGTTTCCTAAATATTTCTCACAATTGTAATTTATTCCAAAAAATATTATATTTCTCTTCATTTTATTATATTTTATACTCTAAAAAAAGCTCCGTTTGTACGGGCAAACTTTTTTTTCGCTCCAAGGATTTTTTATATTTTGGTTGATTATGGGCGTTTTGGCTACCAGGAATCTATTGGCATTGGTCCCATAGCTAGGAAAAATCTGGTTTTCGGACTAGAGCCCTTCAAAGTTTCCATGTTATCCTTAAGGAGGTTTTTAAATTGAACAAAAATCAGCTGATAACTGTGGATAAAACCAATGTGTTTAATGGTATAATTTTCCTTTAAAGGGAAATTAATTAATTTTCCTTTAAAGGAAGCGAAGCGAACGAGCTCATCTTAAAAATTAAGAGCACGAGTGAGCGGAGCAAACGAGCTTTGTGTGAGAACGAAAGTAATAATTTTACCGAGCTTAAGCTCGGTCCCCCTGGTTCTAAGAGTAATTTATAGTACTCAGACTAATTAAAAGAAAAAATGGGTGACTTTTTTTATGAAATTTCATAAGTGCAATAAGTAGCCTAGTTCTCTTTTGTTAGTACAGATTTAACATTCATAATTTATACTTCTGTCTTTGAAAGAATTTAATAAAAATAATGTTTCTTCCCGTTTCAAGAACGATTAAAACATTATAAGTATGTTGGTTAATTTAAAATTTGAATAATAAGAAATTTTGATTGATCTTTAAAACTTCAAACTATCCAAGTGCCATTGCATATTGAGGTGGCTATGTAATTTTCAGGTAGTATTCCAGTGCAATCATCTTTTACTGCTGATGCCATATTAAATAATTCTCAGTTTATGGCAATTAAACATTGTCTGATTTAGTACCTCATTGTCTCATTGTCGGAGGGTCATATCAAAATGACAAAAGATAAATGTCCAATTATTTTTGCAGATTTATTTTTTCATGGCTGCGTGGGATTAATTAAATGACTGATTTTAACTGGTTTTCTTTCACAGTAAAAATTACTGCTGTAATTTATTATGATTAAATCTGAAATTAAACGATTTTAAAATATCTTAGTATGCAATCATTAGTACAGAGAAATAAAAAATAATAAATAATAAATAAAACACAGTTATACACCACCGTTTAGGTTACTGAGCTATAAGAATGGGAACAGTTTAATTTCACAATACTCATGTTCAATGTGACTGACCAGCTAAGAATGTAATTTAAATAAAAGAAAATTCATGTCATCGTAGTTATAGTCCACAGTTTATTTTTCCCCTCAAATTTGGAAAATATTTCCCAAGAATGTATCAGTTGGGATACGTTAAAGAACGACCATATACAACTGGCTTAGATTCAATGATCTCTGATTAATTTACTTCATAATGTACAAAATGTTATTAAAATCTGCCAATTTTTAGGGACAATATTGACCAGTATTAGTAACCTTGACCCGTCCCACCTTGAGGTTTGTGAGGCCGCGAAGCGCGTCTAGGTTGACTGACGTGTTGCTCATGACGAGTGTGTTGATCGAGCCCTCGGCTGCGGCAAACGTCCCAGCATCCATCGGGTGGATGCGGCTGTTGCTCAGAATCAGTGTTGTGACTGGCCGGCCCTCCTCCTTACGAGCCCTTAATGCGGCGTATACCTCATCACCTGCAACACAAATGTAACCTAGTCCTGACACTGCATCCACCGACCATGGGTATGAACACCATTCACAGGCACAAGAGAACACAGCCTTACCATGTCTTATACTACACTATGTTAAGAAACAATCAATTAGTGACAAATTTTACATCATTATCAAAGAACATGAAGAAATGCAAGGGAAATAAACTGAAAAGTGTATAATGACACTTACTACTAGCGCAACTCATTCATAAAATTTAGGAATTCTTTGAACACAAATTATATGAGATAAATAAAGATGAAAAAGGAAATCAATCATGTAAACAAACCATAACCAATTTGAACTTTTTCTATGCGCTAATGTATTTTAATTTTTTTTTTTTTTATAAATCACTACCCATAGTTGTCTTTCGTAGCCTTATCTGATCTGACTTGATCTGATCAAAAACACATTTTGGAATTCTGAGCATGACTTGTATTCTTTAGCTGTAAGCATAGTTCATCTTGCCTAAATAGAATGCAAAAAAACAAATTAAAAATAGAATAGAATGAAAAAGGGACATTAGTGGATGTAATAAGTCACAAATATCTGCCTACCTCAGTCACTTCCTCAGACGGATATAAACAATTTTATATTGACCAACAAAGGTGCGTCTCGAAGACACTGGTGAGTCTTTCACCAAACAATGTAGGCCAAGAATTACTATACGATTTTTAAATTGACTGACAACTCCCATACAAAATCAGTAATATAAATTAGAAAGTAGTGAACAAAATCCAAGAAATTAGTGATATAGACTGGTATGATGATATAGACCTGTGAAATTAATTAGCTAGTTATTTAATAAGCTATGAAACAGATTTTTAATTAGCTTTTAATAATTTTGTTAATGAAGTATTCTTATTTTTAAAGATGGATCATCATACATGGACCAATACATGCACCAACATACATGCAGTGATGCAACTTCAGTTTCTTTAATATTAGGTCAAGCTAAGTTGAACTGTAGTCTTCACAACAAAGCATATAAAGCACAGTTTGGGTCCCCTGCAATATGGTAATTTACCATTTTGCTTGTTTATATTAATCACATACAGTAAGTACGACTAGTACTTACTTGTCATGTTTCTCCCAGAGAGATCCAAAAGACCCATACTTGCGAACATGTCTTGAAATATTTTCCCAAGCAGTATACTGCTTGAAGGACCAAACTCGTTCGTCGGTTCCTCCGAACTGTCCTGGTTCGGGTCTCTGATTGAGAACACCTCCATGATATGGATTGAAACAATTCCGCCCGAAGGGTCTGAGTCGTTTGATTGGGGCGAGATCGGTTCAATGACATCATCTACAGGTTCTCTATCCCTCTGTGCATCAAAATCCACTGGTCCAAAGAATGGGAAGATCGAGCCAATGTTGAGGCTGAAGACGGGAACGGGATCGGAGCTGTTGGTGTTGACAACCAACTCTAGAGACACCGGGCTGACGGCAAGTGCTGCCACTAGGGCGAGCATCAACATACTCTGGGGAGAAAAAGGGACATTAGTGGATGTAATAAGACATCAACCTATGTGAAAAAGATTAAAGAGTGAACTTCACACAATCAGTTATTTTATTACACATTCAGTACTATTTTCAAATGTAAAAAACTGTTTACTGATAACCAGTCATTGTAAGATTTTTGAAAATGTGAATTGTGTAAATTAGAGTATAAAACGCGCAGTTTGAACAAACAAAAATTCATTGTGTGTTATTTAAGTGTTATTAAAGTAGAATAATTCCAATGAAGATAAATAGTATAAAGTGATCCACGATGCCAAACAAATCAAAATTTAAGGAATTACAACTTTACCACAATATAAAACCAAATCTAAAAATAGATTTGAAGCTTGCAGTAGGTAACCCTGATTGTGACTGACAGGTAGGTGACCCATTAGGCCCCGTTCAAACAATACGACTCTTCGCCGTGCCTTGTAGACGGCGCGACGCCAAAGAGTAAGATAAATAACTTGATCAAAATAGGAATGGGAATAATACAAAAATTTTTATTCTTCCTCTTTGACCTCGCGACGCCCATGACACATGGCGAAAACACGTATAAAATTTACTCATCATTCCCTTTAGTTTGAAGTCATGGAAATTGGCTTGGTAGTTACTGAGAATCTAGCGTTACAACGGGGTATTTATATGAAAAGGGTCCCAGGCTTTTTTTACCGTGACAACTACGGACCATAATAGTGTATTCCCTATAGGGAAAGTTTCAAAAGTCTATTGTATTTTAAAATTAATCATCACATAGTGTGAAAAAGATGATTTGGAGTTCTTTAAATTAATTGTCATAAGGCACATAATCCAAATTTAATAGACTAAGACCAAATTGTTGGTTAAAACTTTATCTGAACATGGTTATTATTTTAGGACTAATAATACCTGTATTCAATTTTTTTTAAGTGACCAAGATCATTGCATCTATGCATACATTAACTCTAGTTTACCTTTTTAAAAACAGGTAAATCGGTTTTTATAAAAAAAATTCTTGGTACTTTTATCCTTCTAATCACTGTTGTTTCTTCATGATTTAAAGAAGCTGTGAAGTCCTTTTTTACTATGTAAGGCCCCATTCACACAATTTGTCAAATACTTAAGCGCAAAGCAGCCGTTAAGTGTTTCACTCCTACTAGCGGCTATGATATACTATGCTATGCCACAGCATTTTTAAGCAAACTGTGTAGTGGGTGTGTTAATCACTGTCTGACATGTTTATTCAAGAAAATTAGTAAAATCTATGGTATTTACAAAAGATTATGTTTGTGTACATTTATATATTTGTGATCGATGGACTGGAAACCACAGGATTGATTGCAACTTGGCATATACTCGTGTATGGAAAATTTCATGGAGAAAGTTTGTAAGCTATTAGTTTTTTTAGCACTTAGGGCTTAGCCCCAGGACCACGTACCCATGTCAGGTTTTTTATCTGAGTTGTTCATGAACACAACATTTGGCAACAAATGTTTCTTTGAAATTAATTCTATAAACAGCTGTTTTATTAGGAGTATTAGTTGATAAATTTGGAGAAGTTCTCATTTTAAGTATTTTGGGAAAATTGGTAATAAAAATCTAGAGAATATTACAGCCTTGCAGCGAGTGAGCACAGCAAACGAGCTAAACCTGACAGCGAGTGAGCGTAGCGAACATGCTCACCTGCAGGGCAAAAAATTCTCCACGTTAGCGTTGCAAAGCATACAGGGTAGCAGATAGTTATTTATAAATTCGTACTGTTGATAAACAAATATGCTCCTCAAAGAAAGAATAGATTGACTAAATGGTTTAGATATTATTCCCGACATCAGAAATAAAGAAGCGACTCTCTGAAATCTTCAGCAAAGCGACACACCCATTTTCACATATTTTTCCGTGAAAACCATCTACAAAGAAATGGTTAAAGCAAAGATACCCCCATCAGTAGTTTCAGTTTGTTGAGAAAATACAAGTCATTCAAAAGCAATGAAGTGTAAACACTTCATTTAATTATTTACAACTAGGTCACTTGAAGTTTTTCCTGACCAACAAAATAAAATAAGTTTACGCTTACTAACTTTTCCTGTTCTAGTCTTGTATTGAAATACATTTTTTGATCAAGGGCGTTAATAGTAAAATATGACTAAGATATTTATATCGTTATAATCATAAAATCTTTTGCATTAAAACCATATGTTTAAATTAGGTTGGAAAATTAGCAACTGCTAGAGAAGCATGTATGCCAGCGCACGCAGTAGAGCTTTAGTTGATCATTTTGCCCTTCAGACCACAAGATGCGATTTTTTAATCAATTTTTTCCTTGTGTGACTGTTCTATTTTTAAAGTGTATTTGTAGACTTCTCGTATTGTAGTGTATTTGTAGATACATTGATAACATATTGAAACATTTAATAAAGAATTAACACAAAAATAAAATATTATTTTATAGTAGATATAATTTTTAAACATTGACTTCAAAATATATATATATATATTTGTATTGATTGGTAAATTTGTTCTGTTGATAAACAAATATACTCCTCAAAGAAATAATAAAGCGACACACCCATTTTCACATATTTTTTTCCGTGAAAACCATCTACAAAGAAATGGTTGAAGCAAAGATACCCCCATCAGTAGTTTCAGTTTGTTGAGAAAATACAAGTCATTCAAAAGCAATGAAGTGTAAACACTTCATTTAATTATTTACAACTAGGTCACTTGAAGTTTTTTCCTGACCAACAAAATAAAATAAGTTTACGCTTACTAACTTTTCCTGTTTTAGTCTTGTATTGGAATACGTTTTTTGATTAAGGGGGTTAATAGTAAAATATAATGACTAAGATATTTATATCGTTATAATCATAAAATCTTTTGCATTAAAACCATATATGTTTAAATTAGGTTGGAAAATTAGCAACTGGTAGACAAGCATGTATGTCAGCGCGCGCAGTAAAGCTTTAATTGATCATTTTGCCCTTCATACCACAAGATGCGATTTTTTAATCAATTTTTTCCTTGTGTGAGTGTTCTACTTTTAAAGTGTATTTGTAGACTTCTTGTATTGTAGTGTATTTGTAGATACATTGATAACATATTGAAACATTTAATAAAGAATTAACACAAAAATCAAATATTATTTTATAGTAGATCTAATTTTTAAACATTGACTTCAAAGTATTTTTTTTTTTTTTTTTTTTTGTATTGATTGGTAGATTATGCTCTGTAACCATGAATAAATTGCCAAAAATGTGCATTAATTGATCAAAAAAGTTAGGCTCTATAATAGTCTTTCTAACTGTAAACAATGAATTTGATAGACAAACAATTTGTAATTAAAATTTATATTGCACTTGTGTGCGTGTTGCTCAAAATCAAGCAATTAATTTTGATACAATACAAATGTTACACTTAGTTCTAAATCAATGACATCCGACCAATTCAATATAGCCTAGTGAATATCAGTAATCCCCAAAAACAACACGTATTTACACTGTACATTAACAGATGTTTAAAATGCTTAACCCAATCCCAACGTTATTCTAATGGTAAAATTTCAAATTTAATTTGTGGATAGCACCCTTATTTTAAGTCCGGTTCCCATAAATTTTGTGGAAAAAAACTGCAGACCAAAGCACCCATTCCAATGACACTAAAAACTTGAAAATCAGTTGAGAATTGTAGTAGGAGTTCTTTTAACAAAAAAAAAAAAAAAAAAAAAAAAAAGTATTGTATTGAGTAAGAATAGACACACATGGAACAGGCCAATAAAAAAAAACAACAACAACAGGTGAGTAATGGCTTTTGAATGACTTGTATTTTCTCAACAAACTGAAACTACTGATGGGGGTCCCTTTTACCACCAAGTGCTCTCATTGTGCTCTCATTTGCTCTCATATCACATTAATGATGCGGTTAAGAATAAGAATTAAAGACAAAGGACTGAGGTTTTGAGTACAAAAGAGGTTTATTGAGGATTGAAAGGTAATAATACAAAGACAATTAAATTAAAAATACAAAAAATAAACTTTAAAGTACTCTTCCAACATTAGAATTGAATTGTCTATTTTACAATGGGTATGCCTTGGCTGTTTAAATGAATGTTGTTTTCTGGCAAGAAGTCATCCATTGCACATGTTTATAGCACCGTAGCCAGCAGAAAGTAGGAAACTACGTCAGGCATGATTGCCCTCAATTGGCTACGGAAAACGAAACTAATCTCCACACAGTAAGGGGCAGCGATATTACATCAGGGGACTAGGACGATGATTCTTATTCAATATCTCATTAATATTAAAGTCTCTAAACAATCCAAGGCTTGTAAAGACCACTCTCACCATTGGAGGTGAAAATGTACCCTATTACTAGAATAAGTATAAATTTAATAAGCCAATATTCATACTTAAAGACTAGTTCGGCCTTGTAGCAAAGCCATTGACTATTTAGGCCTTCTAGCGAATCCATACGATTACTCAGGCCTAACTGCTAAATGACGTCATGGCCATTTAGTAGTTAGGCCTGCGTAATCTAGTATGGCTTTGCTTCTAGCATTGACTTTGTACACTACGTGAGTAGACTTCTCATAGCATAGGCGTGTGTGAAGCATATTGACGGTGGTGCGATCTCGTGCGGCTTCCATCGAAGTACACGTAACATATGATAGATAAATCAGTATTACCACTCTTCTAAACCAAGGATGAAACATTTTATAACTGAAAGTTATGTTTATGTTTTGGTAAAATGTTTTGGCAGCACTGTAAATTCAGCTGAATAATAACAACATCGATGGCAGCGACTCTGGTGCGGCGTCCACCGAACTTCCAAATTTTTGCCTCAAACTAAATGCATTGGATGAGAGGTCTATTCACGTTAGTGTACATAGTCAATGCTTCTAGTGTATTAGTTTTTGGTTTCTCTCTTGACTAGTAGTTTTACTATGCAAAAAACTGTGTCATAATAAATGGTATCAGTTAACTGACACATACTTTCTCCCAAGAAAATAAAAAAGGTGTTAAAAGCTTCAAACATTAATGTCTTGATGACTCAGTCGGATAGCTACCAGCTGAGCAGCGCGAGTTTGACCAACACCTGCTAAGGTTTGACCCTATGCGCGTCTGTGACTTTTAACAACGTACTGTGTTTAACGCTAAAACGAAAAATTGAATTTCCTCCGCAACCACTTAACGTAGAGCAATAAGTTTAAGTCTGGATTATTTAGTTTTTTGAGCTTGATTTAATGGTGATAAGTAAAATTTATTTCAAGATAACAGCTATTTTGAAAATCCAAAAAATTGTTTTTTTAAACACTTTTTATTTTATAACTTTTGAACACGCATTTTCTCGGAGATGCGGGTGGTGTCATTTCAATCAGCATTTTAATCCTAATAAACCACAAAATTTTAATCAAAATCGTTAGAGCAGTTTTTGAGAAATTTTGATTTTTCATGTTTTTTGAGGGTTTTTGGGGGTAAAGTACCCTTAAAAATCAAAAGTTCAAAAAAATGAAAAAAAAAAACGCCTGGAATTATCGTGGGTTTGGACCTACATACCAAATTTCACCAAAATCGGACCATTGGGGAATTCTCTAGCTCTGTTTACATCCAGACACACAGACACACAGACACACACACACGCACACGCACACGCACCCGCACCCGCACACGCACACGCACACGCACACACACACTCACACACTCACACACACACACACACACACACACACACACACACACACACACACACACACACACACACACACACACACACACACACACACACACACACACACACACACACACACACACACACACACACACACACACACACACACACACACACACACACACACACACACACACACACACACACACACACACACACACACACACACACACACACACACACACACACACACACACACACACACACACACACACACACACACACACACACACACACACACACACACACACACACACACACACACACACACACACACACACACACACACACACACACACACACACACACACACACACACACACACACACACACACACACACACACACACACACACACACACACACACACACACACACACACACACACACACACACACACACACACACACACACACACACACACACACACACACACACACACACACACACACACACACACACACACACACACACACACACACACACACACACACACACACACACACACACACACACACACACACACACACACACACACACACACACACACACACACACACACACACACACACACACACACACACACACACACACACACACACACACACACACACACACACACACACACACACACACACACACACACACACACACACACACACACACACACACACACACACACACACACACACACACACACACACACACACACACACACACACACACACACACACACACACACACACACACACACACACACACACACACACACACACACACACACACACACACACACACACACACACACACACACACACACACACACACACACACACACACACACACACACACACACACACACACACACACACACACACACACACACACACACACACACACACACACACACACACACACACACACACACACACACACACACACACACACACACACACACACACACACACACACACACACACACACACACACACACACACACACACACACACACACAGACATCACTCCGAAAACCACTTTTTTGGACTCAGGGGGCACCACAATGGATAAATCCACCAACAACTCAAATTCGAAAATTTTGACGAAAACAATACTTTCTCCATATAGGCTACTATGGTATAGGGGGAGAAAGTAAAAAACAGAAAAAATATGTTTTATAAATAACACGGATTTGTTACCGGTACCTATGTATAAAACATGAAACTAGGTTACTATTTCATTTTTTATTTCTTAGTCTGGGATGAACAAATTTGGACTTTGACATGGTTGTGATGCACTAAAAACTTGATTATACTTTTTATGAGTGAGATTAATTTTATTTGGTATAGGTACTGAGCCAAAATCAAATGAGGTGAAAATTCTGATTCCTGGGATTCCCAGCACCAAAACAGATACATCCAACAACTCCAATTCTAAAACTTTGACAATAACAATTTTTTAGTATGGTTTCAGGGGAGAAAGTAGTAAATAATAAATAGAAAATACAAAATAACCACAAATAATAAACTTTTCTAAATACTTACTCCACACTAATATAGGCATACCTGTTTTTTAGTTTGGGTTTCAGTTAATCATAAGTCAAAAATAAACTAACTTTACCTACCATATTATAATCTAAACTTATATTTGTATACAGTAGGGTACTCAAGTTCTGGAATATCATTACCTCACACCTTTCTAGACATTAATTTTTTGTTGGGCTTGTTAGTTAAACTTATGTATTTTTATGTTAACTGGTAAACTAAATATTACCCTATGGTATAAGCTAATACAACCAACAATTAATTTATTTAATACTGGTTGATATTACACTGGAAATTTAAGGTCATGGACGAAATTCTGTTGTCATTGCAGCCACTCTTCTGTGGGTTTAATTGATTTGAACCTTATTAGGTACTATATTCCAAGCCTATTATTGACTATTTAACACAACCCCGTAACTAGTAGAGGCTTTCCTTGGCCCGATCGCAATTGCATGCCGAAATCATAGTAAAAAATCATGGTGTATTGTGTTGATCATTGCTACAGAAAAGAATCTTTCGTACAATGGCTGGAGCTGGCCCTTTGGAGCACTGCTAATCTTTTTTCATTAATTTTCGCAGATGTACAATTATTAACCTTTACCTTTACATTCACTTTTATAAATAATATCATAATCCAATCTTATGTAATTCATTTTAACAACTCAAGTTTTGGGTTATCATTGCCTCACACTTTCGGGACACAGATTTTTTGTTGGGCTTTTTAGGGTATGTTATTTGTATGTAAAATATATAGGCCTTGTAAATTATATTGCCTGTAGTATTTAAGCAAAAATACAACCAAGATTAGTGTTTTGAATTTTTTTAATACCGGCCTTGGTTCAATCAGACATCTCTCTTTGATGGTCATAAAAAGCTCAATAGGGTTCTTTTTTTGAGTACAGTACTTACAATTAATGTATATAAAACATTTCTTTTATTTATTTATTTATATTGAAAAATCAGAGTTTAATAAACTAAACTAAAATGTCAAGAACTCACGGTTGACTGAAATCCTAACACAATTCATAGGCTAGCTTAAAATTTTTTTTAATATGTCCTCAAAAATGAATTAGGTGTAGGTAGGGTTTATCATGATTCTATACATGATTGTTTCCAAATCAGAAATTTAAAATAATTTATCTAAGCCTAGTTGAATTTTAAGTTTCAGAAAATGTTATAAAAAAATGTGGCCTATTACAAAGAACATAGGTAATAAATTCAAAGTTCTGACAGTTTAGTCATCATGCATACTTAGCCTAGACATAAAATAACTGGTGTGAGTTTAGAATTAATTGTGACTCCTTTCCACGTGACAGGTTCGGTATTTCTCGGTTAACTGCCCAGTGGAATGAAATTACAGTATTAAATTGTGACCAACCATGGATATTTAAGTGACAACTCGTTGTTACTTTCAGTTAGAATTCCGCTAATCCAAACTAATTTGGACTGGACACTGTTGGGTTTTTGGGAATTTCTTGAAATAGGCAGAATTCATAGATGATCCATGATATTGACTCTTTTACTCCACCGGATACTCGAAAGGGAAATAGGAATCAAGAATCTTTATCTTTATCTTTATTGGTACAAGACATGAAATGGGCATAATCAGGTTCTTAAAAACTACTTATAAAATACAATGAAGCCAATTAGGCTGCAAGGTCAACATTGGCTGATTCTAAAAATTCTTTTATGGAGTAGCAAGGGCAGTTAACAAGCCATGAATAAACGTCAGTCTTAAACCTATCAAGACTAGCCAACTGCTTAAGAGAGTCAGACAGTTTGTTATAGAATTTCGCACAATACATTTTTACCGGTGATCGCCAGCCTGTGATGTGGAATGTCTAGTGTATCATTGCCTCTAGTGTTTTATGTGTGAAATTTCTATCTTTTATGTGAAAATGGTGGATGTTAGTTTTGGTGTAAACAATTAGTGTTTGTACTTTGGCTTAAATACCACAGGCAATATAAGGCCTATATATTTTACATAAAAATAACATACATTAAAAAGCCCAACAAAAAATCAGTGTCCAGAAAGTGTGTGATTTAATGATAACCCAAAACTTGAGTTGTTAAAATGAATTACATAAGATTAGATTATGATGTTATTTTTAAAAGTTGGTTAATTTTTAACTGTAGGTTGATTGAATACTAACTGAAACACAAACAAAAAAACAATCAGGCATATGCCTATTTGTGTATTATTTTGTCTTTATTATTTATTATTTAGGCCTACTACAGTAGACTCCTTATTAACCGGCCACCACGGGACCAGGCCCCAGCCGGATAAGGAATTGGCCGGTTACACCGATTTACATTTAAAAACGCCAACCCACAATTTTATATGGCCTAAATACAATTATGACTCGAAAAAACTTTAAATTCATCACTGTATATGATTTACCAGTATAACTAACATCCAACACACATGAAATCAACAACCAACCTAAACTAATATTAATTCCTTTCTTTATTGTGGTCTACTGGATAGTAGGTCTAAACGCATTCATTTCCGTTGGCATTCACTTCCGTCCAGGACAATACATTTTAATTAGAGTTTGAGTACGTCAATATAGAATAACGTTGAATTGAATGATACAGTAGATAAGAATACATGTAAGGAATATTTTGTAGGCGAAATAAGGCCGGTTAAAGCGATGATGGGATAAAAAATGACCGGTTAAAAAGATGTTGTTTTTGTGTCAGGATTCGGCGGTTAAAGCGGAGACCGGTTAAAAGGTGGCCGGTTAAGAGGGAGTCTACTGTACTTCCTACCCCCTAAATGTATGAAATAAACCCGTCACAGCAGACCTGGGTACTCGGCGGATTTCAAATAGATCTTTGTTATTTTGTTCAGTTAACAAAGGATTTTGTCAACTAAAAATTAATCCGAAGATTAATCTTCATAAAAAAATAAAAAATCATCATTGTATTATTTAATTAGCATCTCTTGATTTTTATTTTATGTTTATACATAAATTAGTTTTAAAAATTTATAACCTAATATACAAGACTTTTTTACATATTATATACGGTACCGTAAATATGTTGCCTAGAAAGGCTCAACATCAATGACGAACCTCGCCTGTCTGCTACCAAAATTAGACAAACAATGAGGAAAAGGGAGCTGGAAAAATTGGCAGAATTTGCCTTTCAAAGGAACAAGCGTTGAGCTCATGGCGAAAGACGAGAAGACAAACGAATTCCTCACAATCAAGGAAGGCCTTTCCACGTCAGAATTCAGTGAATCGGTCACCAATTCCATTGCTGCGAGAGCAGTGCCGAGAGACGGATTGAAGTGCCGCAGATGTAGCACTGAGACAAACCCAACATCCAAGACAATAATGGGCTCGATCCTCACATCTTGGGCAAATGCGAATTTGGCGAACTCTTACGGAACGAAAGACACCACTGGATTTACACACACTGGCTGATGCCCGGTGAGTACAGGGGCTTGAAGTCTTTGAGGAAGTACACTGTTTAGAGGAAGACGGGTCCCATCGTCGTGCTGATATTTTGGCCTTCGACAAACTAACCAGAAAGGGGGTGATTCTTGATCCAATTGTTCGGTTCGAAGACAAGGCGGATCAACCCGAGAAAGCCCATCAAGAAAAACAAGCCATCTACGACCTCACGGTACCCTATTTCAAGTAACAGTACGGTCTTAGAGGGCTAAAGGTCATTGGCCTGATGGTGGGGGCGCGGGGAACGATCCCGGATTTTTTCTCGGAACACTATAAAATCGCTGAACATCCCCATAGACATTGCTAAAGAGGTACCGTAGCCCAACTATGTCCCTCCGAATGTCAATAAGGATTGTGAAGAACCACCTTTACGCACCAGCATAAGCTCAATCATCCTTAACATCAAGGAAAAACACACCAACCATCCCCATGAAGAATTAGTTGGTTGACGTGCCTCCAATTAAGAACACTTAAAAAAAACCACGATTAATCAAGCACGGCTGGCATCTCCTGTCATCCAGAAGCCCAGTGTCTACTGGAGGGGCTCACCAAAGAGGTGTTTACAACTAAAATATAAACATTATTAGCTGTTTAATCAATATATCTAGAACAAACCAAGATAGGTGACATCAACAAAAACAATAACAAAAATGACGTCAAATGGGCAGCAGCTGATTGCTTCTATCAAATACCTGGTGCCGTTAGTCATATATATCGTAGTGAAATTGAATGCTTTAACTTTCCCGAAAGCAGAACAACGTGCGACATTGTCGCAGACAGGAAAAGGGGTCTGAAACGGGTCTGCGGACAGATTAACAAGCTAGAAAACAAAAAATAGGAACAATGTGATTAAATGTAGACAAGTCGAAAAATCGTCCGCATTGGTTTTCTTTATTAACGAAAGATAAAAAGATAAATATAGAAATCAATTATTAAGGAAAGAACGTCCAGTTCTAGGAAGATAACAATACAATTTTAATATGAGACGATAGATGGAATGCGAAACACCTGCCGATAAGAGCTCTATTGTTTGACATCCGGCTGCTCGGCGATCGCTTATCTGATTTACGACCTTATCAGTTCCCTAGTACATTAAAATGAGTTTCTGATCTAATTGACATACAAAAACAAATTGTAGCTCATTTTTTTCGTCTAATTTTCACGAATTGAATAAAATTTTAATCAAAGTTGTACGACCTATGGTTCAACCTGAATTGGCAAATTAATGCTATTGTTATGTTGTTTTCAATATTTAACTAAAAATACTACAACAGTCTTTATTTTTTATAAATATACCTTTTTCATTTATAGAAATCAAATTATTATTTTATTTAATTTAAAGAATTAAAACTAAAGATAAGTTTCTCAACAAAATTCATTAACACATAACTATATAACTAATTAAATAAATAAACTAATAAACTAATAAACTAATTAACTAAATCAACTAATTAAATTTAACTTATTTAATTTAATTACAGTATTATTTACACATAATTATTATTAATTATTTGTGTGATGTGTGTAAGAGTGAATAAACTAAGCTGCAGTACTATTCTACAAACTGTATTTTGTTTTGTTTCGTAAGTATTTCTTTATTATTATTATTATTTAACTTTTAAATAAGTTAATGCGCTTGCGGACAGTTTTTGAGTTTTTCACACACCGTTGCAGACAGATAAGAACCTTTCTGCTTTGGGGACTTATATTAATGCAATTTATAGGCAATAAATAATATGTCTAGAAACTTTTTTCTATCTTCAAATTTTTTACTCAATATAAAAATTTGGGATCAGACTTGCTCAATGGTTCGGCCGTGGTCTCCTTAAAAAAAAAATTTGGGATTTTTCTCAAATCCCACCCACTTCCATACGTAAATTTGACAGGAAACGTTAAGGAGGGGGGGGGGGGGGTAATTTTTTTTATGAGGGCTAATATTACCCGATTCTGGGAGGAAATCCCCAAAAATACCCTACCCCGCTTAGTCAACGGGTTACTGCTATTTTTGCCCCATATCTATTCGAGATTTCGGCAAACTTTAAAAAAAAGGTTGGAAAATTTATTAACTCTTATGTCTACCAGACTGCTTGAGTGCTAAAAAATACACTGGATTTGAATAAAAATTATCTAATACCCCCGTCGCAGCAGACCTGCGTACTCAGCGAATTTCCAATGGAATTTCAGATTATTTACTTTCCCCATAAAAACACCATAAGATCAAGTATGTAGGTTTGCTGCCATTGGGTGTTGTTAGTCTTAGTTAATCAATAATTGGTAACTTAAATGTAGACACAAAATTGTATCAAGTTCTGGCAATTTTTATTTTCCCCATAAACCCCATGGAGGTGAGTATGTAGGTTTGCCGCCACATGGGTTTTGTAAGCAAGTATAAGTTAAACCTTATCTAGATAATGTACATACCAAAATTGATTAAAGTTGTGTCAATAAATAAGCAAGATATAGGATTTTCTTGATTTCCCATAAGAATAACATATGAAAAACACATTTTTGAATTTTCCCCGTAACCAGTTATGCTATGATGAAAATTCAAAATACCAAATTGTTTGTTTTTTTAACCTCTTTTAAATGGTTTCAGTTCAAATTGATGAATTTCAAAAATTAAGGTCCAAAAATGCCAAAAACCCATTTTTTACCCCTTCGAAACCCCATAAAACCCCGTTCCCATGACCCGACAATGTTGTTTTGCGCACTCATGAAAATAGACCTGGTCTTACACCTTCATACCAAATTTCATGAAAATCGGAGGTCCCCTTAAAAAGTTATCAGTACCACGGACACACATATATACAGGTTGTCTTTAAAGTCCATCACCAAACTTCATAATATGACTAATTGGGTCAAAATAAGCAAAAAAGTTCCTATGAAGGTATGTCCTAAAATGCATATTTACCCAGATATCCGCCATTTTGTTTTTTCCACTTAATAATTTTTATTTCAGTGACGGATTAATCTAGGAACTTCATATTTAGCATGGATCTTCATGATACTAATGTCCATTTCCACAATAAAAATTATTTTTTTTTCCGATGCATATTTTCAAAATGGCGGCCATTTTAAATTTTTAAACTCAAATATCTCAAAAACGGTAAATTTTATAAAAATATTACAAGAGACAAAAAAGTTGAAAAATTAAATTATCTAAACAACAAAACCAAGTTTGTAAGGATCCGCTTACAAATAACGGAGTTCTTGAGATTTTTCTCTTAAAATAACCTAAATTGGCATTAGTCATAGTGAAAAATCAGTGTTTTTCTGCAGAAAAACCACAATAACTCCGTTATTTGTTGTCGGTTCCTTACAAACTTGGTATCACTGTTTAGATAATTTAATTTGTCAAATTTTTTGTGTCTTGTAACATTTTTATAAATTTTACCGTTTTTGAGATATTTGAGTTTAAAAATTTAAAATGGCCACCATTTTGAAAATATGCATCGGAAAAAAATAATTTTTATTGTAGAAATGGACATTAGTATTATAAAGATCCATGCCAAATATGAAGTTCCTAGATCAATCCGTCACCGAAATAAAAATTATTCAGTGGAAAAAACAAAATGGCGGATATCTGGGTAAATATTCATTTTAGGACATACCTTCATAGGACTTTTTTTGCTTATTTTAACCCAATTAGTCATATTATGAAGTTTGGTGATGGACTTTAAAGACACCCTGTACTTATATATGAAAATGAACGAATGGTGTTTTTGGCTTCTGGGGACCTCAAAATGAAAAAGTAACATAGTCCCGGGCTTAGGTCTTACCATCGCTACTACCGTAATAGCGTATTCACTATTGGGAAATTCGCTAATAGTTGCAGACCCAACCTTCATCATTGCTCACTCAATCCTTGGGTATAAGAGACTTCCTCCTTCACAACATTCTTCAGGATAGGCTTAACTGAAAGAAAGCTCAGGAAGTAAATTTATTTACAAATCCGTTTTTGATGAGGCTTGTTTATTTTATTGGTACTTTAAAAAACTTAAATTATTATGAAATTTACCAAAAAACCAGTGTCATAGGTCAGTGAAATAGTCTTCATTATTTCACAATCATGAGATTTTTTAATTTTAAAAGGTAGGCCTAGGCTAAAAGCAAATTACTCACCTCCATCTTGAGAGAATCGGACTTAACTAAACCTCAGCTCTATGAAATGTTTATATTTAATGTACAACTGAAACTAGAAACAAACACTCAACAAATAATCACATCAAACAGCCAGTGACGAACAAACAACCATGAATCTTGTTGACAGTGAGGCGTGACACAAACGACGAAACGACACAAACACAAGGACAAGGACTGAAGTGTTTTTTGTTTTTGTTCGCTGTTTCTGTTTGTCTTGTACAGACGTGATTCGTGAACAGCTGACAGCTGACTAACCCCACATAACCCTGAGTGTATCCTATAATCATTGACTATGGATAATAACCTTAGTATTCATAGTCAATGCTAAAATAACCGTAACCGTTGACTATGTATATAGCCAAGCCAATGCCATAACTAATGCTTCAACCTAATAAACTTTACATTCGGAATTAGTTTTCCCCAAGCACAATTAAGGCACAAACTAACTAGGGTGCAGTTTAGTGTTATAGACTACTAGGGTTTTAGGTTTTAGTGTCAAATTCCAGAGATTTTTGTCAATCCCGGAGATTTTTGAAAATATTAAGGATCCAGCTGCCCATATGTAGATCATTAATTAAAAGTTCTCAAAACCTTGCATTAGAATGATTTTCTGCAAATAATTTAATCTTTAATGAATCTAACCTTATGCCCCTCCGTAATATGGTTTCCCAACAAATAAAATTCACTTAAAATTCCACAATACCTTCAAAGAGCAATATCACCATTATTAAACAAAATAACCAATACATTCTAGGAGTTGGCTGGTTCCAAGCTATGGGATTGATGAACGGCAACGTAAGCCAGATAATCCTAGTTTCACGCTATTAAATACATGAATAAGTAAAAAAAAAAACACATCTCTAAAATTACACATGTTAACTACATAGAAAAAGGTTTTAAGTTTTTTTGCATTGAAAATATTTGATTACCAGTAGGTACTTTTTACAAATTTTATTATTTTAGTAAATATTTTCTTTTTATTATTGTTTGTTAATACAAAATATATCTTTCTACTATTCATAACCAATTAAAATATATTTCATAATTTAAAAAATTGTATTGTATTTAGTATTGTTTAGTTTCCATAATACAAGCTTACTCTCCCTATGTCTGACAAAAACCAACTCAGGAAACGTTTAACATAGCCTTAAGCACCGTTATTTACAGCCAACAATGCATTTCTTATGGGAAATTAATTATGTCTCATTAATTTATTACTTATGAGAATAACTTCAGAAACGAACTTTATCTTACAAATTACGCCTAAAATCTGTAAAAGTTTGAAGTTGTTCTGTGTCTTCTTGCCAACGTAGTCTTCGGATGACAATGAAATCGGGATTTATCACTTCACACTGAGGGACTAAAAGTTATGTATGAGGATTTCACTTCTCTTTGATCCGTTCATCCAATTATATATCTAAATATGCAAAATTTAATTTTCTAAACTTTACTAATTTACAAAGTTTAGATTGCTTTAACGGTTCAAAAGATATTCAGCAAGAACTTATAAAACTACAGCCACCATTTTGAAAAATCGGCCATAGCAGGCAAACGCTTCCTCGGAGAGTGGTAGACCTTTCACCACCATTTTTCTCAGGTAATTTTACTTAAGAATCGGTCAAAATAAATTAGTTTGCAATTACTTGCGGGTTGAAGCCTAATTTAACTAGACTAATAAGCAATTTGCTAACCTTGATAGGTTTTACTCCTTAAAAGGTTCTTGAGTGCCACAGTCGTAAATCGTAGAATAGCGTCAAAAGATCAAAAATGAATTCCTAGCCTTAAAAAAAACTTGTTAGTTTTCCAATAGTGTCAAATTTAAGAAATTATTCTTAGCGCCAAACAATTTTTTATAATATTTTTCGCCAGCGCCAACTGTCATATCATTGCATACTGCCATGGGGTTAATAAAAAGGAATACTTGATACTTGAAGTCTTAATCCTTCACCGACAAAGTCGGATATATTGCGTCAAATTTATTTACATTGCACATTTAAGATATATTTACAAACAAAACAAACTAAACTCTTTGTGGCGAACGTGACTTGTTTTTGTCAACCAAAAAGAGGCACCTCACTCAGTTCACTAAATTCGTATAGTGGCCTCTGTAGGAGACGTTTGCTTTGCGCAGCACAGTCTTAAATTTTGTTGAGCCTAACTCACGCACACTATCCGGCAAGGTGTTAAAGATTTTATAGCCGATCGAGGAAAGGCCCGATTTTGTAAATGGGCCCGGGCCCAGAGGCGCAAGGGCCAAGGGGCGCAAGAGCCCAAAGGCTTTCTTAGGTTTGTTGGGAGCGCGACAAAGAAAATATTTGACAATTTATCAAGCAGATTTTGACGTTAACGCCAATACCACGGGGCTTCGTACTCCTAACAGTAATAATGATAAATGTTTTGCGATCAGTAGAGGTCGCAGTATACAGTGCGTACTGTACTGTGTATCACACAAGTGTTGAAAGGCGACGTGGCAGGAATATCCGTCCTCCCGAACGGCGCGCCAACGACTAATCTCCATCCCCACCACCACGGCCACGGGTCCATCTCCATCTCCCCCAGTCCCCCAGCCCCATGTGGGGGCGTTGCTCACAAACGAAAGCTGAGAAGTACCATGGGTAGTGGTGCCACTGTCACTCACAGCGAATGGTCGTTTTGGGTCACCGCCGGTTGAGTACCACAGGCCTAGTGAATTCCGGGTTTTGTGGGGGTCTAATCCGCCTCAATGTGATTTGGGACTTATGTTCCATAACTCCCTTGGTCGCAAGACTGGTCCGGTTGAGGCTAACGCCAGGTACGGACTACCCGTAAGGGTAGGGGGAGCCAATACGAGGTTACCTCGTAGAGGAAAAACGTAAAAGAAAAGAAAAAAGAAAAGTCCCCCTTCCGTGTATGTTGTACTTCAGGGCCTGCACCCCTAGAACTGGGATGTCCACTACCCAATCCCAGCTCGAAGCACTGAGTTGGGTAACGGGCGTGGCTCCCTTTATCAACTGAAGTAGGGCAGCTTCGGCTGTTCCGAGCCCTGGCGGAGGTGGCCTTGTGTCAATCGCGCGCTTACTGGGTGTCTCACTCCAGCCTCCCCCCAAAAGTGAGGGAATGAGTCAGGATGTCGGGGATCTGGGGCTTCCGTGCCTTTCGGGTACGGTTGCAGTGCAGCCGGCGCCTTTGGCGTGCGGGTTTCCAGTGACCTAGTTATTCCGCTTGGGATCCACCCATGACCCAAGTAAAACCTAAAATGGAGACCTCGGGATCCGGCTCAAGCCCCTGGCTTCGGCCAGTCCGGATATTGGGTTGGAATCGAGGGGGCAGAGGTTGTCGGTATGCTCGGCACACAGCTTCGGCTGTGGGGGGCCCTCCAGCCTCATCTGGGGGCGTTGCTCACAAACGAAAGCTGAGAAGTACCATGGGTAGTGGTGCCACTGTCACTCACAGCGGATGGTCATTTTGGGTCACCGCCGGCTGAGTACCACAGGCCTAGTGAATTCCGGGTTTTGTGGGGGTCTAATCTGCCTCAATGTGATTTGGGACTAATGTTCCATAACTCCCTTGGTCGCAAGACTGGTCCGGTTGAGGCTAACGCCAGGTACGGACTACCCGTGAGGGTAGGGGGAGCCAATACGAGGTTACCTCGTAGAGAAAACGAAAACGAAAGAAAAGAAAAGAAAGTCCCCCTGCCGGCCGCGCGGCCTCGCCCTCTCCCCCCCACCCACCCCCCACGTGCGCGAGCACAGTTTACTTTTATACAATGCGCAACCGCATTATTAGCGGTCGGAAAATGAACACAATAAAAATAGTTCTTTCAATAGTTCATTTTATTGTTATGTTGTGAATGCACGTCTCAAATCGTCAAATGCCTATGGCATTGCGTTTGTTTATTTGGTGATTCATGTCCTCGAGTGAGGAGTGGGGAGGGTTTTGGTAGGGGGGGGCAAACATCTCTTGGGCCCAGAGCGCGTCACATACAAACCGCGATCCTGATCGAGGATAGCTCTTAAGTGTGTGGCTGAGTCTTACTTACTTTGAACTTAGTGGTCTTGATCCGTGTTCCTAGAGAACAGGATAGGCGTCAATTTTTGTCAATATTTGTCAATACTCTTGATGTGGTTCATGGTGGTATTCCACTAGTCTCAAGGAACTCCTCAATAGAGTAAAATTCCAAATTCCCTTTCCATTAGCAGTGTTGGGGAGTAGCGCGCTACTGTAGCGCGTTACATTTTTTGTAGTTTGTAGTGTAACGACGATACTTTTCAAAGTAGCAACTAATATTGTAGCGTCGCTACATTTTGAGGCTAATATATAGCGTGAATTACGCTACTTTTCACGCTACATTTGGTACTGAAATGCCAAAAATTTTTAACTAATGGGAATAACCCAATTACGCTACTTTGAATAGTTACCGAATACAAAGAAAAACACAATTTCACCACTATTAATTGTTGACTCTGTGTACGAACAGTCAGTAAAGTAGTACGCTTTAAAACGTTTGGTTGTAGTTGTCTGTCGTCTGCCTTATTGAGTCATGAGTTGGAGTTGATGTTTGAGGTTAAGTTGTTCCGATCTCTTGCTATCTTGCCATTGTTTTGCGTTACAATAACTAAATTATTTACCAAGTTATTAATGCTAATGAAGTTTTAAAAACACAGTTTATTTGCAATGGCACCCTGATGTCTAAATCGCAGTCTCAGTTGGTTTTACCGTTTACAGCTTACAATCAGTTTTTCAAACTTCATAAAGTACTATAGAAAATGGAAATTTTGAGCATATATACAGGGTGTTTCTGAATTCTCTACTGACCTTTTGAGGTATTATTCTTAAACCAAATACAAGTCATAATATCATATTTAAAATTCCCAAAACTTTACAGTTACCCAAACTGCCGCCATTTTGTATTTTTTAAGGAATGATTTTTAATTTAAGAGTAGCTTGACGTAATAAAATGAAATTTGGTACACATCTTTTTGAAGTGAAGACCTAGTTGCAATAAAATAATCAATTTTTTATGACTAATATTTTCAAAATTGCGGCTGTTAAAAAAAATTTAACCTTGAATTGCACGAAAACTAGATAAGGTAGCAATAAAGTTTATGTTCTAATGTGTTTTTGGGAAATTTATTATAAAATACATAAATTTAATAAAATTAAATTAAATTAAAAAAATAAAATAAAATTTAATATATAAAGTGAGATAGAGTGATTTTAATACAAATAGTCACGTATCTGAGCGGGTTGCCGCGCGAAAAGCGCGGCCGCGGCGCCGGCTCAACAATGGTTTTGTTACCATAACTGCTCTTGGTGAAGCGGTACGACCGTGACTAGAATCTGATAAATTGCTCTATCTCGCTTATTTATGAACCAATTTTCATATTTTTTACATTGTTGGATTTTAAATTGAATTGCCAAAAAAACTCATAAGAACATAAATTTTTCTACCTTAAGTAGTTTTTATGCAAATTAAGGTGAAAGATTTTAAACGCCCGCCATTTTGAAAATATCAATGATATAAAAAATTGATTATTTTATTGCAACTAGGTCTTCACTTCAAAAAGATGTGTACCAAATTTAATTTTATTACGTCAAGCTACTCTTAAAATAAAAATCATTCCTTAAAAATACAAAATGGCGGCTGTACGGGTAACTATTGAGTTTTGGAAATTTTAAATATGATATTTTGACTTGTCAGGAATAATACCTTAAAAGGTCAGTAGAGAGTTCAGAGACACCCTGTATATTCTATAATGGTATGGCCTATATTCACATTGGTATTATACAAATGGATGTCAATCAATGTATGTATGTTAGTGTGTACGCATAATTTTTTTGCGTTTTGATGGACATTTGTCTAAACCACATGACCAAAATATTCTATTATGACTTTTTGTAGAGTAGTGAAAAAGTAGCTAGCTACTTTTTTGTTGTAGTTGTAGTTGTAGCTAGCTACTTTAAAAAAAAGTAGTTGTAGTTTAGTTTAGCTCCTTTTTAAAGAAAATAGTTGTAGTTGTAGCTAACTACTTTTAAAAAGTAGTTTACCCAACACTGTCCATTAGCCATTCTAGTAGCCTTGTCTTGAAGTTTTTTCATGGTAAGCTGTTTTTGCAGTTTCGAGGCTGCTGATATGTGCAAGACGTTTTATTACATAAAGGGCGGTGCTGAGCTTTTTGCAAAGTTGTTCTGTGTGGGGTTTCCAGCTTAAGTCGCTGTCCAACAGTATTCCTAGGTACTTAGCCTCTTCTGTTGCTTTGACAAGTGGGAACTCTCGAACCTTTGCTTTGCCAGGGCCAAAAAATAGTTGTTGGTTTTTCTTCATTGAGAACAAGATCGTTTTCTTGACTAAATTGCTTTGCAATGCTGGCAGCTATAAATGCGTTTACCTCTAGTGTTTCGATGTTGTTATGTGAAACAATTAGGGCAGTGTCGTCTGCGAAAAGTCGACACCGCGGCACATCTAGGTCGCGTTTTCTAAGGGTATCGTGGTTATGTTGTTCGTTTCTCCTTCCGAAGTCACTCAAGTTTTCTTTGAGCAGAGTGAAGATGTTGAGAACAGCCAAGCTTCTGGATGATAGGCCGGCAATGTGCGTTATGCCCTGCAGATGAAATTATACGAACGGCCTTTTTTTTGGAGGAGCAACACATCGTGAATCGCAGGTGCGTGTCCCCATAGCACAAGGCCATACATTATATGACTATGGAAAAGCGAATGATACAGAAATCAGAAATCAGTCATTTATTTGCCATTGACATACAAATATGCATTAGCAATTGTCAGGTACAATTATAATAGCAGAGAGGCTACGGTCAGGAGTAGGCTACATTCAGTTAGCCAAGAATCATTTCCGGCTTTGGAAACTATTTTTCACCAAGTTTACAAACAGTACACACACATAATGTAGGGTTTTAACACATATACACACTTAGCATATAGGCATTGACTATTGATACTATAGGATCCTTAGTCAATGATATAGGGTTTGGTGATTATCAGTTTTAGTTTTCTTAAAAGATAGAGTACTATGGAAAGCTTGGTACATACCTTGTCGATGTGGCTATTCCAGTTCATTTTTTGATCTATCCAAAACCCAAGCAGCTTTACGGCCTCGTGGACAACCACGGAATCGTATTAAATAATTATAGATAGATTGGTTACTAACAGAATGTAATATGCTTGGGCGTGTAAACTACAATGGTGGAAGTAATTATGATAACCTTTTAACACATCATGCCTGTCTTTATAGTACCGTTCTGTTTAAGATCAACTTAAATTTCTGATCGTGACATCCAGTTATTGCTGCTATTGAGATTGAGAAGGCATATGTCAAATGGTGACAGGGACAGACGATCAACAAGATTAAAAATGTCTGACGAAACTCCGAATAATAACGATATACAGTTGATATTTAAGAAATTACGTGCTATTCCGACAAACAAGGTAAGATAAAATAATACGGTAATTTAGTTGGCCTTTTAGCATTTATTTAATGCTCAGATATTTTCCCATTTATTTGTCAGTGCTGACGTGTACCTATACTTCTCGTTGTAAACTTAGGTATCAGCTGTCATTATTAATAGGACACGAACCAGAAAACAAATTCTTTTCAATGATTACCAAATTTCAACTTTTATGCCCTGGACATTTTATTAAAATCATGAGTGTGTCAACGTGTCAACAAGTGTGCTGCCAACCCTGTTTAAGTTATGATCAAAAACATGTTGCTTATTTGGGTTACCTCTACTTAGGCCCCTAGACTGATGCAGCATTAACCCTCAAGAGGGGGCACACGGAGTTTTTTTCCGCATGGTTAGCCTAGTTTATTGTGAATATAAACATTCATAATGGGTGTTGGCAGTCTTGTCCGGCCTAGTACTTCACATTCCTCATTGTGGGAATCCCATTGGGCGAAACTTCGTCATCCTCCTCTCTGCTGTTATTATCGATGTTAAAATTTTGATTCTACGATTATATGGCTATTTTATCGATGATATAATTACATGATACGTTAACGATTTTATTACCTGGTTTTTTCTTAGATAGCCTAGTTAAAAAGAGGCCTTCATTTTGACAATAAAACAAATAACGCAAATAGGCTAAGTAACAGAAAATAACAAGAAAAGAAGTTTAAGTTACAAATTTTAACTAATGTAGCCTAAAATATTACCGGTATCAAAGAACAACTCAAAATAAACTAACTTATAGTAAGTAGGTAATTTTATTTTGTAGGTGTAACTTAGGCCTATCTTAAAATTGTGAGAAGATGCAGACTTCATTTGACCTAAAATGGCGTCACACAAATGCTGCCAAGAATATAAAACAGAAAGGTACATTTTTCCCTATTGTATTGACGAATATGCGTTCCAAATGTTTCCAACACCATTGATTTTGTTGTTAGAAACTGTCCATAAAAGTGACGGAGTTTTACGGGTAGATTGTTAGGTTAGATTATTATTATAATACATTTCTTACTTCAATATCGTTGTTGATTTGATGGTTTTCATTTCACAATTTTAATCACAAAATGGAAATTTTAACATTTATAATTAAGTTACGTTGGAGGAGGATAACGAATTACACAATACGATTACGATTTTAATAGCCTAAATGGATTTGTTATAAGATAGCCTAGATAAAAATAGGCCTATATTTTGACAGTAAAACAAATAGGCTATTGCAAACAAGTAATTGAAAATAACAAGAAAACAAGGGCGAAACTTCGTTATCCTTCTCCACCGTTATTATCGATGTGGAAATTTCGATATTGCGATTGAAATTGAGCGATGAAAACAATCGAATAAACAACGATACTTAGAAAAGATATGTATCATAATAATAATCTAACCTAACAGTGTAACCGTAAACCTCCGTCACTTTAATTGACAGCGATGTTTATAACAACAAAATCAATGGTGTTTGGAAACATTAAAAATGCATATTCGCTCAATACAATAACAAAAAATAAATAAATAAATAAATAAAAAAAAATAAAAAAAATAAATTTCAGATTTATTTTTATTTTTTCAGATTTACTCCCCCCTCCTAGTTCCTTGTTAGGCCTATTTGCCATTCAGTGATGCGGTGTCAGTTTGTGGGGTTTTTAGCGAATTTCCCATAGGGAATAAGCTATTACCGTAGGTCTCATGGTAAGACCTAAGCCCGGGACCATGTTACTTTTTCGTTTTTAGGTGCCCAGAGACCAAAAATAATAGTCATTAAAATTTTTATATATATATATATATGTATATATACATATATATATATATATATATATATATATATATATATATATATATATATATATATATATATATAAGTAGATAGTATCATGTTACTTCTAGGACACTTTTGGAGACAATCAAAAATCAAACAAATTTCACAGTTTTTTAATACAATTATGCAATATTTTTGCCATTTTTTGGCCAATTTTCAGCTTTTGTCAAATTGTCATAAAAAATATGCAATTTTAATGAAATTTTTAACAAATATGCCTAAATTTTCTACAAAATAAAATTTTTTTAAAAACAAGTAAAATTATCACATTTTATAAGTATTTTTAAATAAAATTAATAGTCGACTTTTCATAAGGTAATTTAAAATTTTAGTAGTATTTTTTCAATAAATTTGACTAAAATAGTAATAATTCATTCTAATTAATTTCAGTAATATCATTTTTGATTATATTATATTCAAGTAATTTTTCAGATACAATAATAATATAACAATTTGTTTTACTAGTAGCTACTATATCATAATCAAAATCTGCATTAATAATAATATCATTTTTTGAACTTGAAATATTTGTTGGATTTTTTGTAGTATCAATTACATAAATTGGTCTATTATCTAGAAACTCTGTTGGACTATAATACATTTTACTACTAATATAATAAACTTTTTTGTAATCTTGATACATTTCATACATAATTCTAAATTTTTTATTGTTTATATCAAAATTTTCCAATTCATCAGGGTAATAATGACCATTTAGTTTTACTCTTATATTTTTTACATACATACTATCAAATTTAGAAGTATCAAATAACTGATCATTTGTTCTTGATTTTTGAAATCCAATTATAATAAATTTTGGATTATAAATATTTCTATAGATATTTGTTATATCAAAACTTAAATTCTTTCCTGTAATATTTTTTTGTTAAATGCATTGCCAATGATTAAAATGAAAATTTACTTTTTCAAATTTGCTTAGTTCATTAATTAATTGAATTTTACTTGTTGTTTTGTATTCAATTATAGGAACTCTAATAAAAAATTCATCAATTGTTATTTTACCTTCAGTTGATAATGTAGCATTATCATAAGATCCATCAGCCTTTTTAGTTTTCCATCTAAAAATTGCATCATTATCTTCTGATCTAATAAATGTTATATTAAAACCTCCTTTGTATATTGGAATATTTACATTTTCAAAAAATCCTAATCCAAAATGAGATAAATTACCAATTGCTTCAAATTTATTTTTAAAATTTGATTCAAAACCATTATTTATCTGATTTATTTCTGATTTTGAATAAGTTATAGTACCTTTAATTGTACTTAATAGACCAGGATATTCAATTTCATCAATCAATTTATTATGTTTTCTAACTTCAATTTTTGAAAATAAAAATGGAACAAAATTATCAATTAATTTTATATTAGCACCATTATCATATGCATTTCCATCAGATTTAGTCAATTTACCAGATATATAAAATTGAAATTTAGAAGTACAAAATCCATCTCCAAAATCTATATTAAATTCAGTTTTTTTATTAGGTTCATTTAAATGTAATTTAGATAATGGATAGAAATTTTTGTATTCAGCTCTTTCAATATCATTTACATATTTTTTGTAATCAGCCATTTATTAAGGATAAATTTTTTAAATCAGAAGCTTTTTTAAAACAAGTAAAATTTTTATGATTTAATGATGTCAAATTTTATTATTTTTATGTATCAATTTCATTTTTACTTTTAAAATATTCAATTTCAGTAGCATGATCAAGTATAAATTTTGCTGATATTTTTTGATGTTCTAAAATTAATTCCCAATTTAATGTAAATGCATAATCATGAATGAAATATTCAGTTAAATCTTGATATTTACAAATCAAATCAATATAATCTTTTAATTGATAATTTATGAATTCAGTAATAAAATCTATAGTTAAATTTTGATATTGAGCAATTTTTTGCCAATTTAATTTATTTTGAAACAATCTCATCATATTAATACTCAATTCATATTTTTCAGAAATATCATCCCAATCATCTTTGTTTAATTGATTTTGGTTTCTGATAATGAATAAATCAAATGAACTGTATAGAGCCATTTATTAGGGAGAAAATTTTGTAAAACAACTTTTCTTTGAATTACAAATACAACATTTTGATTTAATGACATTTATATTTTTCAATTTTATTATCTGAATATCTTTAGAATTAGTTTTTTGTTTACATTTAAGACAATAAATCAACTCCATTTATATAAAATAATTATTGTAATTTATCTATATCATCTTTAATTAGTATTATTTCAGCATTTAATTCTTTTATGGATTTATTGACTCCATCAAATAGAAATTTTAGTTCTTTTTCTAATTTTTCTTCTAAATTTTCAACATATTTTCCAATATTAATTAAAAAGTCTGTAATTTTATTTAAATCTTTTTTAGTTTCTGAATGATCATTACCAATTTTAATAATTGAATCTAAAACTTCATCTAATTCTGATTTTATTACAACATCATATTTATTTATACTTGGTTTAACATTAACAATTCTTTTACCATTAATACTTATATAATTTTTTGATAAACCAATAGCATTTACTAGATTTTCAGTCTTTTTTACATGACTTTTAAAACTTTTACTAAAATTATTAAAAAATATATTTAATTTAGAATTTATATAATCTTCTTTAATATTAATTGGATGTTTTTTCTGTCTTCCAAACAGATCAAATATATTTTGTGAATCCATATTTATTAAGGATTAATTTATTTATTATATTATCAAATTTTTTATTATTATTTAATTCATTTAATATAAAAATACATAAATGACCACAAATTGGTGGATCATTATAATTTTGAATTTGATTATCATTATAAAATATATTATCTTTTCCTAGATATTTAACTAATTCTATTGGTGGTTTATTAACTATATTTCCATATGAATCAAAATAATATTTAATTTTATCTTTTTTATAATAACAAACCCAATGAGTTCCATTTCCATCAAATGAATCTAAATTTATAATTCCACATTCAAATTTATTAACTTTATTAGGTAATATATCTCTCATAAATACACCTCTAAAATATTTTATATTTTTACATAATTTTTCTAATTCACCTAATGTTAATGGTTCAAATTTTTTTTGTAATTTTGTTTCATATATTTTAATGTTTTTTCATCTAAACCAGATCCTTCTACATTTTTTAATTCATGATCTAACCAATCAACAAAATTTCTAAATTTAGGAATTATAGATTCTTTTACTACTTTTGCTCCTTTTCTAACATTTGGTGTATAATTTTTAACTATAGGTATATTATCAGCAAAATCTAAAATTTCTTTTAGTAATCCACCATTTTTTATTTCTTTTAATTGATTATATGAAAATTCAAATCTTAATCCTTTATTTAATTTTTTATGTTTATTTAGTTTATTTATTTGTCTTTTAGATAATAATATAATATCTTTTCCATTTTCATTAAATTGATCAATATTAAATTGAATTATAACTGATCTTTTATTTTTAAATGCTAATTTTATTTTTGATTTTTGATTATCTGTCAAGTTTATATTTGTTTTTCCATTTATAAAGAAAAAAATTTATAGTTTATTATAATATAGATTAACATAATTAATTTTATTAAAATTTTAATCCTACTTCTAAACCCATACCAAATTTTCTTTTCATCCACATAGCACCTGATGTTGGTAATGCAATTAATCTTTCACCAATTCCATGATCATTTGATGTTACTATATCCCATGCTTTATCTTGTAAAATTTTATCAGCTATTTCATTTCTAGATTTTGTATCTTTATGATCTCTATAAAATAAATCATGTTCTTTAGCAGCTTTATCTAAATAATTTATTCCAGGATCACCTCTTTTTACTCTTTTATTTAATTTAGTTCCAGGCCCTAGATATTGATAACCAGGTACATGTAATTCAAAAGGTAAATTATTTATAACATCATTTAAAATACCTGATCCATCTTTTAATAATGGTGATGAAATATTTGCCAAAATTCTTTTTAAATACTTAATTCCTTCAGGTTTTTCAATTAATTCATCTAATTTATTTGATATAAAGTCTTTAATTGCTTTCTTTTCATTTAAAAAATTATTATTACCAGCTTTTTCTTGTGCATATATATAATTAATAATATTATCTAATTTATTTAAATCATCTATAAATCTATATTCAATTTTATTTTCTGTATATTGTCTGATTCCTGAACCTTCAATTTCACCTTTTAATTCCCAAATATGTTTAATTAAATTAATATATTTATCACCTTTACTAGATTTTGTTTTCTTACTATTTGGGTCATTATTTTTATAAATTGAATTAGTTTCCCATAAAATCTTTGAATAATTATTTAAATCATCTTGTGTATATAAATTATTATCTGGTTTCTTTTCATAAGTTAACAATCTCCATAATCCATGTGTTCCATTATATTTTTTATCATCAATTATTAAATCATCATTATCAATTACAGTTATTTTATCACCAATCATAAATGATTTTTTATGTTTATTCCAATATAAACCAAATTTATCATCTTTTGTTCTTGGTAAATATTTTTGTGCTAATGGACCAATAATTTTATCTAATGTTTGAGGTGAAATTAAATTTGGGTCAATAAATGTTGATTCTTCTTGAATTATTGGTTGTCTGATTGGTCTAAATGGAGTACTTGAAGGTAAATTTAATTCTTCAGTTTCTGGTATTGATATATTGGCAAAATTATTAACAATAGGTACCAATTCCATAAGATTTTTATTTTCATTTAAGACTTCACCAATTTTATTTTCAACTTTACCAATTGCTGATGTTATAGGTTCATATGCTTTTTGTTTAATTTTTTCATAATTATCTTCAATTTTAATTTGATTTTTAAATTCTTTTATTAATTTTTTCTCAATATCATCTAATTTTTTAGCTTCATTAACAGATATTTTATCCATTTATTACAAAGAAAAATTTAGGTTCAAAACAAATCATGTTAACATAAACACAAATCATGTTAACATAAACACAAATCATATTAACACAAAACACAAATCATGTTAACACAAACACAAATTATGTTAACATAAACACTAATTATGTTAAACACAATTCATTTTACTTTATTTCTGTAATTTTCATTAAATATATAAATACTAATGAAATGAATAATACTAATAAAATAAATATTCTATCAATTATTGAATCAAACATACAACAAGCCATTATCATTATTTAATATCAGAAAAATTTTTCATATATTTTCCATCATTTGACTTTTTCAATAAATTAATAGTTAAAAATCCATAGTCTTCTTTCCAACAATCATTACAAATAGTTTTAAATTTATCAAATTTCATATCTGATCCAACAAAATTATTATATATTTTTTTCATATAATGTTCATTTTGTTTAAAGATGCATAACATATTTAAATTATTTCTAATTAATTGCATATCAACTTTTGAATAACATTGTGATAAATAAATACATGATATATTTTTATGTCTACCCATTATAAAATATTCTTTAATTTTATCTTGTTTTTCTAAAATACAATCATCAAAAACTACTAATGAATTTGGTTTACATTTATTTAGTGGAATCATATCATCACATGAAAAATAAGAAATTTGTTTATTAATATTTGATTCTATATTTTTAAATCTTTTTTGTAATAATTTATAAGATGGTTGTTCTAATGATTTACTAAAAATATATAAATTTGAATATGGAATTAATCTTTTGTAAATAAAATTTAATAATAATGTAGTTTTACCAGATCCACTTGTTCCTATAATTAATAATCTAATAGGTTGATCATTTTTATTATTTTTATCATATGATTCTAATTTTATATTATCTTTGTTTTCTAAAAATTTCTCCATTTAAATAAGATGAAATTATTTAAAATAATTGGTCATTCATCCAAACTAGAATTAAGATTAGAACATCCAATACATTTAGATGGAAAATATAGTATTGGTTTAAGTGGATTTTATTCAGATAATTTTATATCAAATATACCAAATGATTATAAAAACTGTTATGGATATTCTATTAAAGATGAAGATGATAAAATTATAGATCAATATTTTGATATAAATAAAGGAAATTATACAATTGAAGAAATAAAAAATATTTTTATTAATAGTTTACAAGAATTTAAAAAGAAAATTAATAAATTTGATGAAAATGATTTTATACTGAAAAATGATGGACCATATATTATAATAAAATCTCCTGTTAAAATTATAGTAACAACAATTATAATTGATTTATTAGGATTAGATGATAAAATGATTGAACCAAATGTATTAACAAAAGGAATAAAACTACCAAAAATTAGACCTTTTGATGTTATTGAAATACATTGTAATTTAGTTGATCCTAGTTTTGAAAATCATAAAGATCATTCACATTTACATAAAGAATCAGAAATTCTCTATTCATTTTATCCAAATGTTGAATATGGATCAAAAATTAGTGAAAAACCAAATGAAATTGATTATATTCCTTTAAAAAATATAAATAAAATTCAAAATATTGTAATATCTATTCAAGATAGTGATGGAAATCAAATAAATAATGAAAATATTAAAAGTATTGTATATTTAAGATTAAAACAAAATTTGTAATATAAAATTTATCTACATAAATAATAAAAACAATAATTTATTTAATTAACAATAATTTTATATTTAATAATAAATTAATTGTATTTAATAAACAAAATAAACCTTGGTTTAAAAGAAAAGATATTTGTTATATTTTAAAATATAAAAATTCTAGAAAAGTTTTAATTGATAATGTAAAAGAAAAATATATAAAACTTAAAATATATCAAGTGTAACCAACAGTTACATTTACATAATAATGATAAATTAATTTACATAAAAATTATAGGTGTCACAAATTATGACACCCTAGAAATTAATGTACAAACATGTTTTTCAGATGCCCTAAAACAGGGCGTCAATAAAATAGATAATAAAACAATGTTTATTAATGAATCTGGTTTATATTTATTAATTTTAAAATAAAAAAAGTAGAAAACAATAAGGATAGATTAAAATTTATAGATATTTTTAGAGGGGACAATTTGTCCCCCCTATCATATAATAAAAAACATACAAAACTTATTAAAATTAGGTAGGACCCAAAATGGGTCCCATATAAATTAGAATATTTATTTTAAAATTTTTTAAAGGAGGTAACCTTATTATACAATAAAAACTTAAGGGTAACAAAATGTTACCCTTCTTAAACATTCAAAAATATTCATAAATATAATAAATTATATACAAATTTGAGACCCGTCTTAAAGACGGGTCTTACTTATAATGATAATAAAGTAAAATTTATAGATATTTTTATGTTAGATATTCAATAAATTATTGAATATATTTAAATTTATTAAAGAAAATATTTAAAAATATACATAAAATTATAGTATAAATTCAATATCATATGGTTATAAATTATTAATATAATTTTGATCATTTTCTTTAAAACTTTCTTTAACATAATTTTTTATTATATTTATAAATGGTTCTATTATAAAATTAAACTTATAATGATATACAAAATAATTTTTATATTTAAAAAGATATATTAAAAATTTATTTGATATTTTAGTTTTAAATAAATATAATTTTATATCAAAATCATTATTTATTAATTCTTTTGGAACAATTAAAATTTCCATTTATTTATAATTATTTTTATACCCCCAAGGTAATGTATCAATTTTATTTTCACAAATAAATCTTTTGTCATCTCTATTACTTAAAGCTAATTTATTTATTGTAATTGTATATAGTTCATGTTTAAAACTTCTAATACAAGTCATTTCTCTATATTGTTCTTGATCATCAAATAAACATTTCTTAAAATCATCCATATGTAATGTTTTATCAACAACACTTTTCTTAATACCTTTACATTTTACAGGATTTTTATTATTAAATTCATAACTATATAATTTTGATCTTAAACCACAATATTCTTCTAATATTTCACCATTTAACTCATCTTTAAATTTACCAATTATTTTTTTATTCTTTTCACTATAGCATTCATGTTCTTTCTTATAATCACTTGTATCAAATTCATTAATATTTTCTTTAATAATTTTATATGGATCCTTTTTAAATTCTATAAAATAACTGTCTGTGTCCATATATGATAACCTTATATTTGGATCAAACTTCTTTAATTTTTCATAATAAAATTGATACATATGTAATTTTGATAAATCAAGTACTGAAAATCCTATATAGATTGGTTTATCAAACTTAACCTTTTCTTTTATCATATGTGAAGCAATACAGTCTTTATCAAATATACTAAATGTTTTAAAATTAGGTTTTTTTGCTTGTTTTAATGAAAACTTTTCATCACCTAATTTAATATCACATCTATTTCTAACATTTTCCATAGTTTTTCCAAAAACACTATTATTCATCAATTTAAAAAAGTCTTTTTCAAAATCTGATGTTGATTTGGATCTTAATTTGGTATTTAATTCAATATATTTTTTCATATAATTATCTTGATCAAATGCTATAACTCTATTAACTTTCTTTAATTTTAATCCTTTTTGTAGATAATATTTTAAGTTTCTTGAATGAATAACATAATCTTTTTTATCAAATAATGTTGTGCAAAGCTTATTATTATAATGTTCAGGTGCTAATGGTAAATCTTTATGATCATCATGTAATTCAATAGGATATTCTAAATCAACATCTAATATATATCCATATTCAGCATTTTCATCTAATTCTAATATTGTTTCTTCCCATTCATTTAATGTATATGCATTAGGATTCATCCATGTTATATCTTTATAAGGTAATTTTTGACTTAAAGCCCATCCATATAAATTATTTGCATCTACATATAACATATAATTTTCAGGTTTTGTTTTATCATACTTTTTTGTATATTTATTGTTTGCTTTACAATATCTAGTTATACATTGTGAAATACCACCTCTAATACCTTTTTCAATCATTAAATACATATTATAATCACTTATTAATTCTAGTTTAATTTTTGTTAATTTTAACATAGAATCCCAAGCTAATGATGGTGATGTTAGATAATGTGCTGGATCTAATTGATAATTTTTCAAACAAACAGATCTAAAATTTTCAAATATATCAGCTAATAAAAGAACATCTTGAATATTATATAAATCTGAATAATTACCTAATGTTTTTACTTTTAATTTATTCCAAACTTTTATATAATGTTTATAATCATCATCACTTATATTTTCATTAGTTAAACAACTATAAAATTGATCTTTTTCTAATATTTTATCATAGTTTAATTTTTCAACATTATCAATAAATTCATATGGAAATACACCTTTAGAAGTTAATATTTTTAAAGTTTCATTATCATATTCAATTATATCATTTTCTTTTATAAATTTATTTATATGCTTAAATTCTTTAAGATTTTTAGCTAATTTTTCAATTGATGTAGCCATAAATCTAAATGTATCTACAAATGAGAATTTTATAAATTTTCTAGGTTTATCACCTTCAAATTCATAACCATAACCAGAATTTACTGAATAGTTTATATATTTTTCATCTGTATTGGCTAACAAATCAATTTTACCATATTTTTTAGCTAATTCTTTTATAAACAAATGTGTATCATAATTTGAACTATTATGACAGAATATAGGAATATTTTGAGGAAATTTTAGATTTAAATTACAATTTAAATGTGCAGCACCTCTAAATTTTCCTGTTAAATGACAATGATCTCTTACTTTTATTCTTTTATCATTATCAAAACCACTATTTTCACAAATATGACAAATATTTGTTTTCTGATAATTAATTTCTTCTTCATTAGTTAAATTCATAGGCTTTTTATTTTTTGAATTATATTTTTTAGCTATATATTTTGAAATTTCATCTAAATATTCAAATAATTTATTTGGTACATTTATTAATTCCTCTTCATTTTTTGCTCTATAACAAATAGGTTTATACATTTTATTAGTTACTCTAGATACTAAATAAATTGTAAATCCATATGGTTTATGTTTTTGAATTATATTTGTATATGAACAATTTGGATTATTTTTACAATTATCAATCTTTTCTAATATACTTTCAAAATCCATATAAATTACATATGGATGTTCAATCTTTTTATAATAATTTTTAAAACTTACAGTTTGACCTTTAAATGGCATTATAGGTCTACAAGGTTCTAATGATTTACATATTTCTAAATGATTATTCAAGTCTTTATTTTTATAGAAATGAGTCAAACATCTTCTACAAATATATTTTTTATTTTTATTTTTTTGTGTTAATTGCTTAGATACTAACTTACTTAAATCTGTAATCAATATATAATGAGAATTATTACCAATTTTATAATATAATAAATCAATTTCTAGTTTTGTATTATAATGTTCAGATATTTGTAATGGCACTATTTTTTCATCTTCATCAATTCTATAAATATTTATTGACATTGATGGATAATTATATTTAGTATCAAATGATCTTTTTTCAAATAATTTAATATCTTTCAATGATATTGGATAATCAAAACCTTTAAAAATATCATCATTTATATATTTTTGATATTGTTTAACTCTTTCAGCATGTTCGTTTGGTTTATCAATAGCACATCTAATTGCATAAATAAAACAATATTCATCTTTATTTTTAAAATTTACACAACATTTTTTATTCTTAATTTCATTTGGTAATTCTATATATGATCCAGCATTTAATGAATTATTTTTAGATAATTTTAGATTTAGTTCAACACATCTTTTTAATGACCAACCAGAGCCTTTTGATGGTTGATTTAGTTGTTCTCTAACTATTAATTTCTTAAATTGATCATCAATAAAATCATCTATATTTAAAATATCTGAACTTTTTATGCAAAAATACATATTACTATTTTGAATTTCACCATTTATTAATTTTCTTTCATATTCACATTCTAAAGCCATCTGTCCTTTAATATTTTTAAATTTTTGTTTTTCTATCAATTTTTTTATTTCATTTCTTTGAGTTTCTAAATAATCATTAATATCTAAATCATCATTTGAATTTGTTAAAATATAATCTTGAAAATATCCTTTTAATGACGAAGCTTCTTGAATATTTATTATATTTTCTTTTGGAATTGGTCTATTTTTAAAATAATCATTTAATAATCCAATCAATTCTTTTCTAGTTTTATTAACAATTTTAATACTATTTTTAATTGCTAAATTTTGAATATATTTAAATGATCTATATTCTAAATTATTTGGATTTTCTTTAATTTTGTTTAATCTTTTAATTAGTTCATCTCTAGATAATTTTTCATAATTTCTGACAGATAATTTTTTTGCAATTTCATTTAATTTTACTATATTAAATAATGAATAATTTGTAAGATCAAATGTTTCTTTAATATTTGTTAATTCATCTAAAGTTTTATTTTTATAATTATATATATTATTATTTTTACACCAATGTTTTAATTCAAATATTTTATTATCATATTTTTGTTTATTTAGTAAATGTTTAGTTGAATTATAATGTCTATCATAATTTTTATATAATATATTTTTATTACAATAAGGACAATTAATATTTTTATTTGTTCGTTCCATTTATTAGGGGTGAAATTCTTTATTTATTAAAAATAATTTTTACTTAGAAATAAAACTCTTAAAAATATAAGAAGTATTTCCACTTTTTACTAGGTAATTTATAGTTTAAATCATATTTTTTAAATAAAATTTGAATTTTTTTAAAACAAGTAGAATTTTGTCTTAATTTTTTTATCATATTTTTAAATTTTCTAGTTTTGTTATATTTTTGTCATGAATTTAAGTTTCTAAATGTCTTAAATAATTATTAGTCCATTTAATATTTCTTCCACATTCACAAAATTTTGGTTTTAAAAACATTTCTCTAATACATTGTATACAAATTGTATTTTTTCTATCTTTACTATAATGATAATTATTAAAATTTGAAATATCTTTAATTTCTTTACATTTATGACATTGTTTTTCATTTAATTCAATAACTTTAATACTATCATATAATTTTTTATAATACACATCCTTACATTCTTTACAATAATAATATAACCCATCTTTAGTATTTTTGTCTTTATAAAATTTAGATATATCTTTATATAATTTACACCTTAAACATATCTTTTCCATTTATATAAAATAAAATTTACAAATTGGTTTTTTTCAATTCATATTCATAAAAATTTCCAATAATATCTTCATTATTTTGATCTTTTATACTATAAGTAACTGGATTTGTATTATTAATTTTAGAAATTATAAATATTTCTCTAGACCAATTATTTTTATATTTATTAGAAAATGTTGATTTTTTATTTCCAATTCTAACTCTATCATTTATTTTAAATTTTGATTTGGTTATTATTTTTGGTGGTTTATATTTAAAAACAGTATCTAATAAATCCTTTTCATTATTTTTATTTACTTCAATTGGTTTCATTTTAATTGTTGAATGATATGAATTATTATATTCTTTAACAATTTTTGGTAAAATATTTATCCATCTATAATTTTTATTAATTTCAAATTGTATTTTCATTTTTTCATTTTGTGTTCTATTATACCTTTCTATTATACTTGATTTTTCTTCATTTTCTGTATGATACAATTTAATATTATATTTATTTAATATTTCTTTAAATTCTTTATTGATAAATTCTAATCCTTTATCTGTATGTAAAAGATTAGGTGATTTATGATTAATTTTAATTGCATCCTTAATTATTTCTTCAAATGCTCTAGAAACTGTTTTTCCATCTTTTTTCTTTAATGGTTTTGACCAAACATATTTTGAGAAAGTATCTATCACATTTAACATATATTTATAACCATCATTTTCTTTTTCATAATTTTTCATTATAATTAAATCTGCTGCCCATAAATCATCAATACCTAATGTAATTATTTTTCTTTTTAGAAATTTCTTTCTGATTGGAGCATGAATTTCATTTGCTTCAATTATTTGTTCATTTTTAGTTAATTCTTTTTTAATTATAGGTTTAACTTCTTTTTTCAAAATTTTACTTTTATTTGTTTTACAAATTGAACATTTAGTAGCAATTCTATATAATCCATTTTTCATTTCAACGATTTGTGGATTAATATTTTTAGTTTTTTTCTTACATTTGTGACAATGAATTGGTTCATTCATTTATGTATAATTTTTTTTAAATAAATGGATATGTGTTATAGATGTCATAATCAAACTAATTTTACTATTATTGGAAATTGTGTAAAATGTAATATATGTAAAAGAATTATTTATGAAAAAAAGATTAAGAGAAAAAGTAATAAGAATAAACATCTTAAACATATTTTAAGAGAATTTAACCATTTTCAACCATATAAAACACAACAATTAATTAATGAATTATATATTTTATGTATTTCCAATCATTTTGAAATAACACCTAAGAATATAAAATTATTTTTAAAACAAAGGAATTGTACAAATTGGATATTTTACTATCAATTTTTAAACAAAATATACAATATTGATTTTGAATTGAATAATGAAGATAAAGAAAAAATTACACTATTTTTTAATAAATATTTATGTTTTAAGAAAAGTAATATATCATACAAAAAATTATTACCTATGATTTTTAAATACTTAAATATGGATTTTTGTATAAAACCTAATTATGATAATGACTTTTTAACATATCTATCACAAACAAGTTTGTGATATTTTTTCCTATATAAATGGATCTGCTAGAAGAAATTAATAATGTTGGAGAATTAAGATTTAAAGAATATAAACCATTAAAAAGTTTAAATTTAAATGAAAAATATAAAATTGAAAAATTTGAAAGAATTAAAGATAAATATGGATATACAATTATTGTTGAATTAGAAAAATGTAAAGTACATTTACCAAAAAGATTTACTAATGTAATTGATGATAAATCAATTAAAGAATTAAATAAAAAAGATTTACATTTAATTGTCACTGATATTAAGACTTTTGATGATAAAGAAACTGCTTTAGTTAAATTTGAATAATTATTACAATATTATTGATACTAAACCATAATTTTACTTGTTTTAAAAAAATTCAAATTTTATTGAAAAAATACTATTAAAATTTTTAATTACCTTATGAAAAGTCGACTATTAATTTTATTGAAAAAATACTTATAAAATGTGATAATTTTACTTGTTTTTAAAAAAATTTTATTTTGTAGAAAATTTAGGCATATTTGTTAAAAATTTCATTAAAATTGCATATTTTTTATGACAATTTGACAAAAGCTGAAAATTGGCCAAAAAATGGCAAAAATATTGCATAATTGTATTAAAAAACTGTGAAATTTGTTTGATTTTTGATTGTCTCCAAAAGTGTCCTAGAAGTAACATGATACTATCTACTTATATATATATATATATATATGTATGTGTTCCTAGGCACGATAACTCTCGTAAAAACGGTCCGATTGACACCAAATTTGGTAGAGATGTGTAATCCTACGTTTATTCGGATGAGTTCGTAAACCAGACATTTCGACCTACCGGAAGGGGTTGTTTTAGGGGGTTTTGTACCCCAAAAATGGGTTTTTTGCATTTTTCATATGTTAATTTTAAAAATTTTAAATTTTTATGTTGACCATTGGATTCAGCTAAAAAAAAAACACACACAATTTAGTATTCTGAAGCTTTGCTCTATCTCCACTGGCAATGTATACAGAACCAAATAAGTAGGGACATCCTTATGGGGAAGAGAGAACGCCGCCCCTGAAACACAGATAGCACCACCAAGATGGTAAGGATTATGCTGATTGGTTGAATAGAAACAGATGACTAGAATAATTTTACAGAGGTTTGTTATTGTTTTGATTTTTTGTAAACAAATATGCTCATTTTGACATTTGAGAGATAGAAAGAGCGCTTCCCGTGACAGTAATGAGAAGTAATCCTAGCATCAGCGCTTTATTTTTCTCTGGTTTTCGGGGGCGAAACTAAAATTTTTTAACATGGGATGTCCCTACTTATTCGGTTCTGTATACATTGCCACTGGTTACCGAGATATTACAAAGTCTAAAGACAGTACATTGTCTTTTGGGGCTCTAATGTTAATCTTATGGAGAATAAGGATGTGTTAATATTTCACTTATTAACCAATATTTTTGGATGAAACTTGGTATTTAGCTTCATTTGGTTGAGATTCATCCATTTAAGGAAAAAAATCTTGGTTTTTGTACTTATCATGGCAGCAAACCTGCATACTCTTTTCCCATGTTAATCATATGGAGAATAGGCAAACTCTTTTATTTATGGACAGATATTGATGAAACTTACTATATGGCTTTATATGGTCGAAATAAATTTTTTCTATGCTAAAAACCTACTTTTAGTCTCCCCCATGGCAGCATACCTGCATACTCTTTCCCTATATTTATCTTAAGGAGAATAGACATTAATTTCCCTATTTATGAGCACGTGATGAAATTTTGTTTACAAGTTTAGCTGGTCAAAATTAATATTACTAATTTGGAAATTTGCTGAGTACGCAGGTCTGCTGCGACGGGGGTATTTTTCTGTGTGCGTCCTATCTTGCGAGTGTTTAGTGTGGAGTTTATTTCCTAGTGAACCTTTCTGTGTCATAGGTCTAGGCTTAGTATGCATGTAGGCTATTATGTTTTTTTAAGCATGTTTTGTATTGTGTATGGCTGTATGCATGTTTTTTATATACGATTTCACTTATAATTATTTTCAAATATATTTTGTTTTGCATTAATTAATTCATTTTTTTGTTCTTCCTACGGACATAACCATCTCTTAGCCTATATCTTGTTTCTATTTTTTTTTCCTAACTTATCTGCCTTTTCTGTATAAACTGTGGCAAATTAATTGCTGTTTGTGTATTAAAAGCGTAAAGTACGTCATTGCCACTCGAGAATTGTAGATGGCCGCACAAAGCGTCATCTGAGTGCGGCCAAACAATTTGAGAGTGGCAATGATTATTTGCGCTTGTAGGCTAATACACACAAGATTTTTACTTCCATCATAATTACAACAGATTAAATGTTTTATTGTGTACAAAATGTCATTTAGATTAGGTTTGTTTCTGTTGGAATACACTGTTAACTATCAAACATAACCTCAAACTAAAAAAGAAGCAATTACTAAACGACAACAATGACCAACAGCTGTGGCATGGTTTGTAATAACAGCTGACTTTAAATTGCTGTTTGATTTAGCGTGCTGTGGAGAACATTGCTGCTCTAGAGCAAAAAAGAAACGGAAACCAGAAATGAATTGTTTTGCATCTAGGGTTTACAGGTGTGGCATTGTGATTATTACCATGGAATGGTAGGGAAAAACTGTTTTAGATTCGGACTTTTAACTCCCGCAGTTGGCACAATAAAATCGTATGTTAAGAAAAAAAATTTGAGATAGGTCTATAATTTTTTTTTACATTTTGGTTTAAATGTGACAGAGATTTAAATTTTCAAAGCTAAATGTATCCTAGTAAAAAACTAGACATTTGATAAAACTTACACCAATTACAGCAGTCAAACATTAAAAAATTTAATTACCTGACCAAACTGTTAATCTATGAAGAGTAAAACGATGTATTGACAATAATGGAGATATTGGGTGCTTTATTAATGGAATTTGGATGCATTTTCATAATGCTAATTTGCAAAATGACATACAAAAATTGTTTTTTGTAAGACTTTTCTTGAAAAAAGAAAAGACTGATGTAATTTATTGTCCGTTGTTTGATCTTTCAATTCTTCGTATTTTTAGTTAAAAATTAAAAATTTTCAACTAAGATTTAAGTTCTAATTAGATAATTTAAAATTTAGTTTGTATTCCTTTTGGTTACAGTTAATGTGTATAATTTACTGATTACATGCCGACCAATGTACTGATGATTGAAAATGAATGGACATAAGATTGATATTTTAAGCCTATATTGAATTTGTTTGTTTTACTTTTTTTTTTAACCCGGTGAAATGTTATAAAATACTGATTGCGGTATATTCTGTATATACTACTATTCCAAGTTAATAGGACATTAAAAAGCTCTCAAAAGATAAAAGAGTATGTCTAATTTATTTAGGCCTAAGGTTATGATTTTGATTTGTTTAATCATAAACAGTTCAATACTTTATGCCTTCTTAAGACACCAACAATATGCGATGCATATTTTATAAAGTCAATATGACTGTAGGTGAAAAATAAATGTAAACAAATGAACCAAATAAATCTAAAGCAAGGCACCCAACCCACCCACAGTGTTCGACTTGCCAAACACTATTAGTAGTGTTTTTCGCAACCTGATTGCTGATAAACTTAAAATACGTACACGACCGAATTTAGGCTATGGTTGTTAATGACATAGGCCTACTTTTTGTAACTATTGAATAACGTTTTGACCTTAATCTGCAAACCGAACTGGAAAAATTTTCTTCCCAAAAAATGCAGTTATCTGGCCATTCACTCAGAAAACATTCACTCGGATTCGATGGTGTTATAATGAATCTTGGAGACGAGATCTTTCTGTCGCTGTCGCAACCAGCCGCTTTTTGCAGTACGAACATTGTTGACAGTAAAATTATCACACTCGATCGGCATATTTGAACATTTTACATATGTTCCACACACATATATTTAGTAGGTTTAAAAGTTCCACGTACATGGGAGCTCGGAGCTAATCAAGGGGTGCTGCGCTGACAGAGGCACGCCGAACCCTAAAAGAGGCACTGATGCGCCGGGGAGCCTGGTATAATGACAAAGAAAGTCATAGGGCCTAGATTATATTAATTGCGTGTTTTGTATCCGAGTTTAGTAGATGAATAATTGAGTAAAAACTTACCCCTATTCAACTAAAAAATTTAAACTTTAAGTTTCTGTCCCAGTTTTTGATGCCAGTCTCAACAAAAAATTAAGTACTTATTTTTAAATTTTGGTAAGATGCGGTTGCAGCGCGGTGTCCTTCCCATACTGTCTGCCGCATGGATTGCATGGCCCTCGGACATGCCCTGTTTTTAACCCGGGATCACTCGCGGTATTAGATTGAGTCTAACAGTTCTTTAGTTCCTCTGAAGAAAATTTTTTAAATGATGATTTCTTGTGACTGAGCTTTTAAGAATGCTTTCCTCAGTATTCTGTCCACCTGCCAGAGCAGTTTGGGGCGGGTAGTGTGGTGGGTAGGGTAGTTTTGGAGGGTTGAAGGCTCGCGCCTCCGCCCTTGTTAGTGCCCGCCTAACTCTCCTTGTCAGTATAGTTCTAACGGCGCGAGTGATCGCGGAACTGCCTGAGTCTTACTTTTTGAGTAAAAAAGTTGTAAATTACAATAAACATCTTATTATTTCATTTTAAATGTGTAATGATTTATTTATTTCATTTACCAAACAAATATATGATATTTACTTTGAATTGTAAGATGCTGTCAAATTTTAGGAGCGCTCTAAAGGCGCGAGTGACCGCGGGACTGTCGATAGCGCGAGTTGTCCCGGGCTAAGATTCAAACCGACTGATTCTTGTGTAGATTACTTTAAAATATCTCAGGATTATAACTGTTTTGAGTATTTATTGGTTTGAAACAATATTTTAAGTAAATCAACTAAATCTTACAAGGGCTAATCAGCATTCATAATTTACTAGAAAAAGAAATTTCAATCCTTCTCCAAATCACAATTTAAAAAAAAAAAAAAAAAAAAAAAAAAAAAAAAAAACAGCAACAAAAACTAGAATACATTGGCTTTAAGCTGTTGTCATTAACCCCAAGTGACATACAGTACCTCAGATTACAGAACTAAAACCATTTTATCAAGAGTTCAATAACTACATTTATTTGACAAATGTTCTAACAAACTTCCCATAATTATTTGTTACTTAACCAACCACTGCAACCTATTACATTTTTCAAGTGCCACACACAAGACAACCATCTGAAGATGGACTTCTGGTTTTAAGAAAAAAGTAGAAGAATAACTGGTCTCATGTTGTTGCAAGTGTTGGGGCCTAGGTCTAAACTCGTGACGATGAGGGAATGTTAGTTGTTACATACCAGTAGTTAAATAGGCAGTGGTAGATTTGGAATAGGCTCATCCAGCCTGTGTTGAAGCAGCATAGTCTAATTAATTTATGATTACAATTTAATTTGTTGATACAAGAAACAAGTAAAAAGGGAAAATAAAGATTGTAGTTTTTAGGGTTGGGTCATCAATAAACAATAGAAGGTAATTGTTTATAAATTAGTGTTTGTCGTGTTTGACAGTCATGTTTCGACTGCAACGCCAAGCTGCCTACATGGTCGAGTGTGACATACGGTGTGTTCATCTGCATCGATTGCTCCGCTGTTCACCGCAGTCTCGGAGTGCACCTCACGTTCGTGCGCTCCACACAGCTTGACACCAACTGGACATGGCTTCAGCTGCGGCAGATGCAGCTCGGTGGCAACGCTAATGCGGTCAGTATTTTGCTCTCCTATTGTAGGCCTCGTAAGTCCAGATGTGTTCTGTTTATCTTGGCTTGCCATACGCCCGGTTTCGCCGGGACAGTCCTAGTTTTACACTCTTGTCCGAGTGTTCTGGCCAGTAAATTGATTTTACCGATGTTTTTTTATGTGACCAGTGTTCCAGTATGAATTGATTTTTCAAAATTTTAATGTAGAAAAAAATAATGTTATATTTCACTTTATTAAATACCATAGGCCCTACATATTTTTGTGTCCATGCTTAGTTTGGAGCATAAATTTCAAGTTGTCGTTGAAAATTTGGTAACGGAACATTTTTTGAAGGGTCAGGGAAATTCAGAGAAATGGAAAATTAAAAATTCTGTACAAACCCTGAAAAGTTTATGGAGCTGATGCCATTTTGTAAGTCCTTGAGATTCTAAACACAGAGCTGTAGGCTAAATAAATTTTAAATTTTAATTTGACTTTCATGATATATAGGGTAGCCTAACATAAATTCCTTTGAAAATGTCTAATAACATTTTTTACTTTAGCTTCGCTTTCCGCCATTGTGTTACCCATAATCTTTTTAGTACTGTAGTAGATTGTTGCACTAAGTTCAAGTCTCTCATGGAGAGTCATAATACGAATGACTATTTCAAAACATGTAGGTGTTTTAAAAAGGTGTTTATTTATTATTTTTTTTTTTTAAGCGCTTAAATTATATACGTAGGCCTAACTTAACTTAGTTAAAATATTTCAACTCAATTTTACAAAACTCAAAAATGTTATAAAAGTTGATTTCCTAACTACAATACCAATACTGCAAACACCCAAAAACAATGAGTTGAATACAATTTTTCTCATAGAAATATGTTGTTTTTCATGGGCCTAAAGTTGTCTTTAAAAAAATATTTAGATTTAGATTACTTACTTACTCTCTTACTCCCATGGCCATTGATACCCGAGTAGGGTTTTGGCCTCGCCAACAACTGCTCGCCATCTGTCCCTGTCCTGTGCCTCTTCAATATCTGCTCCTGCTCTTCTGATATCTTTTTTCACACTGTCCCACCATCTTCTCTTGGGCCTTCCTGGTGGTCTTCTCCCATTCAGCTGCCCTTCTCCTACTTCTCTCAGCAATGAACCTCTGTCCCTTCTCAAGACATGCCCAACCCATCTCAAACGTCTAGTTCTAGCGTGGGCCACGATATCAAAATTTCGGTACAGATTCCTTAACTCTTCATTGTGCCTAATTCTCCATTCTCCATTTTCACATACTGCTCCAAAAATCTTTCTTAAAATTTTATTTTCAAAAACAATAAGCTTTCTTTCTTCTTTTTAGCGAATTTCCCATAGGGAATAAGCTATTACCGTAGGTCTCATGGTAAGACCTAAGCCCGGGACCATGTTACTTTTTCGTTTTGAGGTGCCCAGAGACCAAAAATAATAGTCATTCAAATTTATATATATATATATATATATATATATATATATATATATATATGTATATATATATATATATATATATACATATATATATATGTATATATGTATGTGTCCCTAGACACGATAACTCTCGTAAAAATGGTCCGATCGACACCAAATTTGGTAGAGATGTGTAATCCTACGTTTATTCGGATGAGTTCGAAAACCAGACATATCGACCCACCGGAAGGGGTAGTTTTGGGGGTTTTTGTACCCCAAAAATGGGTTTTTTGCATTTTTCATATGTAAATTTTAAAAATTTTTAATTTTTATTTTGACCATTGGATTTAGCTCAAAAAAACACACAATTTAGTATTTTGAAGCTTTGCTCTATCTCCATTGGTTACCGAGATATTACAAAGTCTAAAGACAGTATATTGTCTTTTGGGGCTCCAATGTTAATCGTATGGAGAATAAGGATGTGTTAATATTCAACTTATTAACCAATATTTTTGGATGAAACTTGGTATTTAGCTTCATTTGGTTGAGATTCATCCATTTAAGGTAAGAAATCTTGGTTTTTAGCGAATTTCCCTATAGGGAATACGCTATTACGGTAGTAGTCATGGTAAGACCTAAGCCCGGGACCATGATACTTTTTCATTTTGAGGTCTCTAGAAGCCAAAAACACCGTTCGTTCAAATTGATATATATGTATATATATCTATATCTATATATATATATATATATATATATATATATATATATATATATATATATATATATATATGTGTCCATGACCACGATAACTTTTGAACGGAACCTCCGATTTTGATGAAATTTGGTACAGGGGTGTAAGCCAGCATCTACTTGATTGAGTTCGCGAACCAGAATGATCGGACCATGGGAACGGGGTTTTATGGGCTTTCAAAAGGGTTAAAAATGGGTTTTTGGCTTTTTTTATTTTTATTTATAAAATTCAACAATTTTAACTTAAACCATTTAAAAGAGCTTAAAAAAACAAACAATCTAGTATTTTGAATTTTTTACCTAACTTAAATGGTTATGGAGAAAATCCAAAAACTATGTTTTCCATGTTATTCTTATGGGAAATCAACAAAACCTTCTATCTTGCTTATTTATTGAAATATCTTGATAAAATTTGGTATGTAGATTCATTAGGAAGCGTATAACTTATATCTGCTTAGAAAACGTATATGGCGGCAAACCTACGTACTCACCCCTATGGGGTTTATGGGGAAAATAAAAAGAACACCATAACCTGATAAAATTTGGTATGTACATTCACTAGGTAGGGTTTAACTTATATTTACCAACAAAACCCATATGGCGGCAAACCTACATACTCTCATCCCCATGGATTTTATGGGGAAATATAAAATATACCAAAATTCCATTGGAAATTCGCTGAGTGCGCAGGTCTGCTGCGACGGGGGTATTGTACTTATCATGGCAGCAAACCTGCATACTCTTTTCCCATGTTATTCATATGGAGAATAGGCAAACTCTTTTATTTATGGACAGATATTGACGAAAATTACTATATGGCTTTATATGGTCGAAATAAATTTTTTCTATGCTAAAAACCTACTTTTAGTGTCCCCCATGGCAGCATACCTGCATACTCTTTCCCTATATTTATTTTAAGGAGAATAGACATTTATTTCCCTATTTATGAGCACGTGATGAAATTTTGTTTACAAGTTTAGCTGGTCAAAATTAATATTACTAATTTGGAAATTTGCTGAGTACGCAGGTCTGCTGCGACGGGGGGTATTTATTTAATATCCATGTTTCTGCTCCATATAACAAGACTGGACTAATAATTGAGTGGTACACTTTGATTTTGGTTTCACGTGATAGAATTTTTGAGGTTAGGATTTTGTTACATGCAAACATACTTTTATTGGCCTGTTTAATTCTATGGTTATTTCCGGTTCTTCACTGTTCCTGCTTGATATTACGACTCCAAGGTATTTAAAAAGGTTAACTTTTTCAAAAATGTGTCCTTCAATATTTAAAAAGATTAAGATTAACTTAAATTTTTTTTGTTACAAAGGTTACAACCTGCTGATAAATTAACAGCAAGACTAACTTTTGGAAACAACTAAAAATTACCAACTGTGGATTACAGTACCTAATTATCTCCTTTTAGTGCTTATATAGCGTTGTACTCTTAGTTATAATCTAATTAAGTAATTAATTTTGATAGCAATACTTTGGTGACACAGTTATTAAATGTGAGCCATGGCAAGAAAATTTCCAGAGTAAGCTATTTTATTTGGATGCTGGGAGATATTGTAACTAACTAATACCTTAGGATAGCATATTTTGGACTTTTTCAGTCTCATATAACTTATGGCTTGCTTGTATGGGGTCACTCTCCTTTAGTTAATGATATTTTATTAAGTCAGGAGAGGGTCATAAGGACAACGTGCAGGGCTGGCCCTGTGGATCACTGCCGACCGTGGTTCATCAGACTCAGAATTTTAACTAGGCTGTAAACTTGTATATTTTCTGTATACTCCTCCATATTAGAATTAAATTGCAAAATTTTGCTACACGATTTAATATACATAACCATAAAACAAGAGGGAAATTAAGACTTGTATCCCTAAGCACAGGTTAACTAAAACGGGCAACTCAGGCCCGATTTTGTAAATGGGCCCAGGGGCGCAAGGGCCAAGGGGCGCAAGAGCCCAAAGGCTTTCTTAGGTTTGTTGGGAGCGCGACAAAGAAAATAATTGACAATTTATCAAGCAGATTTTGACGTTGACGCCAATACCACGGGGCTTTGTACTCCTAACAATAATAATGATAAATGTTTTGCGAACAGTAGAGGTCACAGTATACAGTGCGTACTGTATCACACAAGTGTTGAAAGGCGACGTGGCAGGAATACACGTCCTCCCGTACGGCGCGCCAAAGACAAATCCCCACCACCACGGCCATGGGTCCATCTCCTCCAGTCCCCCTGCCGGCCGCACGGCCCCGCCCTCTCCCCCCCCCCCCCCCCACGTGCGCAAACACAGTTTACTTTTATACCGCATTATTAGCGGTCTGAAAATGAACACAATAAAAATAGTTCTGTCAAAGTTTCATTTTATTGTTATGTTGCGAATGCACGTCTCAAATCGTCAAATGCCTATGGCATTGGGTTTGTTTATTTGGTGATTCATATCCTTGAGCGAGGAGTGGGGAGGGGTGGAAGGGGGGGGGGGGGCGCAAACATCTCTTGGGCCCAGAGCGCGTCACATACAAACCGCGGGCTTGGGGCAGCTCTCGTAAAGTGAACTATGTAAATTTTTTTAACAAGCTTCCACTGACTGCTAAAACTGCACCTGTTGCTATTTTAAAATATAGCTTGTTCCTGGTTATTAGAAAACCCTTTTTATAGTATTAATGAATTTTTATGAGTTAATATAAATTTTTCACCTGTTTGTGTACCTGTTGTCTGACTAAGCCTATTTCATTGTGAGATGATCAATGGTAAATAAAGATTTCTGATTTCTGGTTCTGTTCAATCACTTGAGCCGAATATAAAGCATCAAAAGAGATTTAAAAATTTTAGTCATGACTAAAGACTGTCTTGATGACAGTCAGGCGCTGTGTCAGCCTGACAGGTGTATGCCCCACTTTGTTCACAATGCTGCCATTAAGGGATGTCTAATCACGTGTGAAATTTCAATATTTTTATTGGGGCAAGCTTTTACTTATTGTTAATACCACCATGTGAATAAACCCCTATACCATATCAAGCCTCACCAACTACAGTCAACTCCCGATTATCCGGGGGCGGGTAAACCGAGTTGCGGATTAACCGGGGTCACAAAAAGTCAATTTCAATTTTACTTATTTTCTCAGTTTTGACAACAATACCATCACTTATCAATCTTAAAATTACTTTAAGAAATCTCTTTACAAATTATTATTTGATTTATCAATGGAAAAAACAATGAAACACGGAAATTTATCCGTAGATTATTTGGTGGCGTAATTGAGATCTCAAAGTCAAGTGGTCAGGGAGGAATGAGTCAGAGCGATTGCGTGGCGAAGCGGAGTGGGATGGGGATGGGGCGCTATGGCGGAGTAATGACCTTGACTACTAGAAACAACTGGTCACCCGCCGGGATGTGCTAAAAATAGAAACCAAGAAATGTCTTATTTAGTTCAGTGTGTGATTATCGCTCTGATTCGTGTGCCTTTCAGTGACCCCTAGTAATTTTGTGTTGTATTAACTAAACCACACATTTCAAAATGCATTTGTTTTGCATTTCAAGAAATGTTTGATTAAGTGACAGAGTTTTATTAGACGAAGATTTAAATTTATTTGCCTAATTCAATAATTAGCATACATTTTGAACAATTAGTCGTTCTTTGATTTAAAAAAGAAACTGGACTTTTAATTAAAAACTTGTTAATATCATGTTTTACTCAATTTATTGAACTCTTTGTTTTAACCGTGGTTTTTTGTTATCTGGGACCCTTCAACCAGTCATTACCCCGGGTAATCAGGAGTTGACTGTACAGTACAAGTTTCTTAATAGAAACCCAGTTCAAGTCCTAATATAAATTTGTTTTCATTAAAATTTTAATATTTTTCATGTTTGTTCAATTTACTAAGGGTAGCTCGCGCTTGGCCTTCTACGTGTCTAGTTAAAGTGTTTAGAATGATTTTTGCCTAGTTGTGTTTTTGTTAGTGGATAAGGAGACCCTGGAGTCTCCTTAAAGTCTTCCTAAGGAGGAACCGTTGAGCACGTCTGTCTGTAATGGTCATTTTGCGCAAGAATGGGATATTGAAGGAAGAGAAAGGGTGAGAGATGGGACATCAGACGGCAGCTTGATCACTCAGAGGGCTAACCTCCGTGCTCCCGGGCAACGGTCCGCTCTGCCTTCCAAATGGCCAACCAACCGACTGTCTACTCATGTTCCAGCTTGGGGTTTCTATGCCCATCGCATTCACCCCCTGCTGTCTTGAACATGAATGGATTATTAAGGAAGAGAGATTGTCATAGTGGACAGTAAAAAGACTTACCACAGTCTTGTATTGTTTCAGTCAGTATTGTTTGTTAGGTTAATTCAAAATTACTCGGTTTTTACTGGTTGCAAAAAATAACCATTAATGATTAAAATGAAATTATCTTTTCTGGCAGGATCAACATTTGCAAACTTAATCCCACTGTCCACTCCAGTAACATCCTTTAGATGGCACCTTTCCTATTTCCTTGTGGTGTCTCTTTTTTCGTGTTTCCATTCCACAATCAATGGATTCAGTTGATAAAAAGCAGTAACCGTAAAGCTTATGTTTGTGTTGGAATTAGGGTTTAAAATGCAGTATTTATTTTGATAAAACTTCTTTTGTACTATTTCAGGAGTCTTTCTTCCGCCAACATAACTGTGTAACGACGGACGCCCAACAGAAGTACAACTCGAGGGCTGCTCAACTTTACCGTGAGAAACTGCACTCAGCAGCAGTCCAGGCCATGAGATTACATGGCACCAAGGTAAACCAATAAAACTCTCTTCAAAAATGAATTAAATATTAATAAGATTTTCAGCCTAATTTAATTTAGGCCTATAATAGTTGAATTTGATATATAATAATTTAACTTTTCATAATCAGCCTTTTATTTGTATACATTTTATGTAAAATTGTATGTAAAAAATATTTTTACGTTGTTCTAAGTATGCGAATTAGGTATTAGATATTATTCATATAGGTATTTAAATTTGACTTTATTAGAAATTTAATTTTTTATAGACCCTCAAAACCTTAAAACGAATTTTTATGTTGCTGATAGCCTATAAAGTGGAAGCTCTTTTAACCGAACTCGGATCAACCACCTGTTTGATTAACCGACCATTTTCCAGGAATATACAAACTTCCGCCAAGCAAACCGATGTTGCCATAATGATCTACAATTAATTCATGTTTCAACAGGTCGATCATGCGTTTCTGTAGCAAAATAATTTCAGTCAGTTAGTTGCTCTCAATAATTCTTGCAGACAGTTATTACTGTGCTGTCTTTGCTAATTTGTTTACTTAACAGTGTTTTATACCACAACTTTAACTGCCTGTTTAGTTTATTAAATAATTTATTGTGTGAGGAACAATTGATTGTGGTGCAACAATTTTGAACAATACTCACTTGTTTTATTTATTTGAACACATATTTCTGGTATTATTCGGTTTAATCTACGTTTTTCGTTATCCAACCATTAGGGGTCCCTTAGGGGCCGGTTAATAGAGCTTCTACTGTAATTGTTTAAGTGATATAGGCTACTGTAACCTACAACTTAATTTTGATAAAATAAAAACTATAACCTTATCAACCACGGGCGCTGCCCGTTTTTATTATTGGAATTTTTATCCTCACTTTTCCCACCATAAATTTTTGCAAATGGGTATGTTGGAGTAAAATATGGTTGGTACTTGTTTGTTATACGTGAGCCAATATTTTACAGTGCGCTGCGGTGGTTAAGTTTGTTATTGATATATAAGTCATAAATACTTCCACTAACTCATAACAATCACCTAGTAAAGATGAGCCATAAGTATTATCATCTAGACAGGTATAAATAAACCAAGGTCAGGTCGTTGACGGTAACATCCTTTTGCTGCTCCAGAGCAACAGTTGATTTGAGTGCTTTACTGCTCGTGTTATTTTTACTGTGCATAGCTTTTTAAAGTATTTTGACATATTTAGTGATAACGTACATAACCTAACTGCCGCAGCGAATTGTAAACTTGTCTGAGTAGATGTATCTGGCCTGGTCTTGCGGCCACAGGCGGAGATGAAATTGATGAGATCCTTGACAATTGAGGACATTACTGACTTTAGGCTAGCAGAACTCAAAAACTGGAAAACTTAGAAACGTGTAATTTTCACATAATGCTCAGTAAACAGTCTTCTTTTATTTTAATGTGTTGTTTTTTTAAAGATCGTAATAAAAATTAACCTAAAAATTAGTGGCTAATGTATAACGAAAAAGTACTTGCTATTTTCTATATTTCAAAGCCTTAGTGACACTCACACAGTTAACATAAGTAGAAAGCAGCAAAATCAGTGTTGACCAAAGTGCAACTCTCAAAGAATCAACCAATCCTGTCAACATTTACGCAAGCCTGCCACCCTTTATTTTATGTGGGCCCTCCCACCAATGTTGCCACAGATCGGCCAACCCTTTTAAGAGTTGCACCGCCAGGTAGGATTTGGTCAAAAAAAAAAAAAAAAAAAAAAAAAAAAACGGGGCGAAATCCCGTTCATTAATTAACAGTGTTTTTCTTTTGGGCTGGATATGTTGGTTTCAATTATTTTACAACTTTTATTATCTATATATTAATAAGCAAGCATGTTTAAGGCCTCATCAGACTCCAGGGCTACGCCCCACAGGCTTTCAAAGTTCCAATGTTAATCTTATGGAAGCTTGAATCATTAGACAGCCGTTGTAAAAAAATGCTAGCAAACCAGGAAGAACAGATGTTTCAGTTGTAAGAAATATTTTTTACTAATTGGGTCCAGATCCACTGACATTTTGGTTGAATTTCTACCATGAGGCGATCTCTAGTTATTATAAATACTTCATATAAATCTCTTTCTGTTGTTATTGGTCCATGCAAAATATAGGTTTCTGTATTTGTAAGTTATTTTTTTAGATATTTGTGAAATGAAATAACAAATTGCATTTTGAGTAGTATCATAGTGGACAGGTAAATAGTTTTTAAATCCTTACTCTATGCTTCACGCATGGACATTGGTTAAAAACAAACAGCTTAAGCACCACTAAAACAGTCTTAAATGTGGTTATTATTGTGAATTAAATTACAGATCCTTAGTTTATTAAAAGGGGACTAAAGGATAGAGTGATATTTTGCCTGAGCAGTCAAGTGGCCATTGGGGAAACTACCTGAAAACGTTTTGCATTGGTCACAACCATACTAATGGCGGGAAACAATATCTAGTATTCGGTGTCAAACACTGTGGCTGAATAAATGCTGCTGCACTTCAGTACGTGTGAGACCCAAGACTCAGGTAGATGATGTTGAGGGAGAAGATTTGGCCGCCGAAAGTAGGCTTTTTAATCAATACATACTATTCATTGACTACGTTCATAGCCTCTGCGCCCAGCAGTTTCAGAGGCTGCTGATAGAGGCTGTCAGTATTGGAGGCTATATTTTGAATCCATATTAAGCTACAATGGCCTAAAGTTTATCCAAAGGTAATAAATTACTTTGAACCATTATAGGATTAAAAATATGAAAAAATCAAAGTGAATCAAATAGCCTCTACCACGTTTATCAGACTTAAACAAAGGCCCAAAATGGGAGTATGTGAAGCACTGGATGACGCTCTGAGAGGGGCCTTTTAGCCTCCCCTTAATGCACAGAATGACTTAACTGCACTTTACTGCAATTTTATTTAAGTTTGTGAAACTTAAATCCACAAATTAGGCATAAAATCTATCTTGAAAGTTGGAAGTCGATCTGAAACTTACTTTGGCAGTTATCTTCTAACCTTGAAATTGGGTTTCATCAATACAGCGAGGCGCCAACACTCATTTATGAGGATGTCACTCCTCTTTGATCCATTCATCTAATAAGTAAAAACGTATCTTAGGAGGTACTACTGTGTTCAAAATCAAAATTTCAGAATGTTGGGTGAACTTCGCCCATTTACTTTGAGTAGAATCTGTGACCATGTGTTTAAATATTTTGATTATTATTATTGCTTATTGTATTTCTAGTATACATCTTGGTCCCGTTAGTTAATTACTTCTCGATTACATAATTATTCAGCTGCCATACTGAGCTGCATTCAATTGCAGCAGTTATTGTAACGTTTTATTTAACCATTGTTACCTATGAAGTATACCACCATTATTGGAGTTAATGTCAAAATTACAGTTGCTGATGAAAAATCCAACAGATCATAACCCTTAATATTAACTTTAAATAATTATATAGTTATTAAAAAGAACCTCATCTGATATTTGTTTGTATCTTTATGGATGTTATAGCTTGATATCAGTCCCCGAGATCTGAGTTTGCTCCTGGGCCGAGCAGCGGTGAGCTCTGCTAGCTTTCTAGCTTTTTGCTAGTTTTGCTAGCTTTTGGCTTGGCTTGATATGAATGAACTTTATATGTGTCCTAGTTGTTCACGTAATTCTTCCTTGAGTTTTGAGCTACAGTCAAGTAGACTCACTCCCAGCATCATTCTCTCTTCTCTAGCCATCACTTCTCTTTCACCATCCATGTTTCCTCAACAAAATGTTTTTAGCCCCACTAGTTGCTTGTATTGAAGCCTTACACTAATTTTCCAACTCTAATAAGTAATTTTTCAGTAACGTTGGAACTACCCATTTCTTATCATGAATTTTTTAATTCTTTCTAAGATGTAATGATTGTTTAGTATGTAAAATGTGTTTCTCAAGCATTAATTTTTTTTATCTAATGCTTCTCCATCACTTTGGTTTTAGTCATTTTGATCATGAATATCTACAATTATTTGTAATTTAATTTTTCCCACATAATTTTGATTTTTAAAATGTATTATAAATACCCATTTTCAAAGTAACTTCTTCCATAATGTCTTGTATATTTTTCCATTAATGTGCTTACCACCCAATTTGTTTTTTAATCCTCCTACATTATGGCGACTGACTGTTCAGCTCTTGATACGTATTATTAGCTATTTTTGTTTTAAAGCTGTAATAAAATGCTTTTAATTTTTTTATAGATTTAATATTTTTTACAACTTTGGTGCCATGCATCCGTGTACTTCAGTAACATTTATTTCTATCTAGTGTTTTAGTTTAAATTTTATCCTAGTAATAAAATTATTGTCCTAAATTCCACTATAAACAAAGTATTTTTTACACATTATGACAGTATTTTGATAGGTTGTACCTCTTAAAAAAATACAGCTTATTACAGAATTCAATTTATGAAATATACATGGTGGAATACATGGTGGAAATATACATGGTGGCTTCTAGATTACCAATAATCACAATTAATGGTTTAAATACCTGAATTATGGTAATCCAAATGTTGCACAATCAACAAGGATCGACTCATGCAAAGGATCATCATCATGCTTCTACAAAGATGTGTTCTGTATCTTGATATGAAGAGATACACATCTTTGTAGAAGCCCCTTGCATGAGTCGAGAGTAGTTGCTTGTGCAACGTTTGGATTACCATAATTCAGGTATTTAAACCGTTAATTGAAATATACATGTTTTAAACAGTTAAACGCCAATAAAAACTTTAAGTATTAAAAATCTTTTCTCAAAAGAAAGAAAAATATCTAGTTTTAAACTTAAACTACGGTACAAAAAATTAGGCCTACTCAATTTATTTATTATTTTGATTAATAAACTTACTATAGAATTATTCTTTACTTAAAACTCACTAACGCTTAAATACGAGGGCTATTCAGAAAGTAAAGAACGTTTCCGCCTTACGCCGCTAGGTGCGCGTGTATCGCCTATATCAGGATATGAGAGCACTCGGGGCCTCAGCTGCTATCCAGCCGTGACACTAGGAGTATCGTTGTGATGCTAGTTTTCTTTATTTTTAAAATTAAAAATGGCTGCTCCCGTAAAAAATGCCGCCAGTTGCGAAGTGCGATCAATAACACTGTTTTTGTTGGCAAAAAATTTAAAACCAATAGAGATTTATCGATTTTTATTCTTTCAATTTCAACACAGCAAAGTCCGTGAAACTTGAGGGAAAGATAAAGAAAGCTCTGTTATGGAGGAGCAGCGGGTTTCACGGATCTTCTCGTCAACTTTAGTGACCAGTTCGTCAGTCACAATGCTCGATCGTCCACTCTACTGCTCATCAAGTACTGGTTCGGTCATTTGTAAACTGAATAAACAACTTACGCACAAAACTTTCATTCAAGACATTGTTCCCATACGCCTCGCACACTTTTCGATTAATCTTTATCGGTTTTCAGGTTTTAACTAACAAAAACCGTGTTACCGATCGCACTTCGCAGCTGGCGGCATTTTTTATGGGAGCGGCCATTTTGAATTTAAAAATGAAGAAAACTAGCAGCGCGACGATGCTCCTAGTGTCACGGCTGGATAGCCACTGAGGCCCCAAGTGCTCTCATACAATAATATAGGCGATACGTGCGCGCCTTGTGGCGTAAGACGGAAACGTTCCTTACTTTCTGAATAGCCCTCGTATAACTGAAACGTGGCTTAACAAATATTATAGTTGTTGGTTTTATAGATCACTTACATTATAACATTAGAATTTTTGTATTCCCATTGTGATCAAAAACAGTTTCAAGTAACATAAAATGATATTTTAGACTGTTTAGTTTTCTACAACTTTCAGTCTGATTACATCCCCTGTGTTATGTGTAATAACTGGCCCTTTTTTTCTCTAAACCAACTCAGATTATTCTGGCCTAAATCTTAAACCTATTCCATAGAAAGATCTATAAATAGGATTTTAAAAATTTCAATGAACACCTTGAATACAATGTGCATGGGTAGTGTACACCTAGGAAGTGTACCACACAACCCGTTGGCATTTTAAAATAAATGTGCCCGACACACAGAGTTAGTGTTTCTTGATCATCTGATTTGTGTGAGATTGTTATGATGAGTGTTTTCGTTTGCTTGTGTTGACTAACATGTGTTGTCCTCTAGCTGCACATAGAGCCTTCCCTCGAACATCACTCCGCTAAGGAGGAGAAAAAGGAGGAAGTGGACTTCTTTGAGGAACACTCGACGGAAACACAATTTAGTATCGACAATCAGGTCAGTCTATCAGATAAGTACAACAATAATCTTTGAAACATATTTATTCAATGTATCACTCACATACTTTTTTATAATGGGACAAGAAAATCCTTATAATGTTCACTGCTGAAAAACATTGATCTCCTCAAATGCATGGGCATGGCACCAAGCAATTTTCCCCAATTTTAAAGCATTTTTGTAAATTAGTGTTACTACGACCCCACAAACGGCAGATACATATTGAATGTTCCCAATAAGCTTAGTTGTCCTTGTCAATGATGTAGATGAGCAATTATAATTCACATCAGCCACTAGGGCTACACCCTACAGGCTTTTGAAGTTGCAATATTAATCTTATTGCAGAAGAGGAAAAGAATCATTAGACAGGTACTGCAATAACAAATACAAGAAAACAGAACAGATATTTCGGCTATAAAATATTTTAAAACTTATTGAGTCCAAATCATCAGAATTTTTGGTAGAATTTCAATCAGTGGGCGATCCCTGGCACACCTAAAAATCGTTCGCTGACCTAATGCATTTTATGTTTAATGTGTAACTATTTGTTTGTAGTTCTGTCATGATTTCCTCATATCATGAAATAGAAACTTTAAAAAGAAAAAAAGAAAAAACAGTGGCATGTTTGTTGATGGCCGCATTTACCGTGTGTTTACAGCAGAACGTGACCGTAGACAATCGCAGTACCAACGGCAATGTGACGGGAGGCGGCCGGCCAGTGCCACCCCCGGGGGCGGGGCCCAACGTGGAGGCGGCCCTCAGCTGCTTCGTCGAGCCAGCGGCAGACAGAAAGTCCATTATCGGCGGCCGCAAACCAGCGGCCAAGAAGACGGGGGTAAGGCAATGGGTTGTTGTAATTATTTGAGTTTGTATAAAAATCATAGTACTGGTACGCACTCATTTATTTGTACTGATGCACCAGAAAGACAGCCTTGATACAAAAAAATCTGATAAAGCAGAGTCATCCATAAGGTTTTGTTTTTGTTATTGCAACAAAATAATTTTTGCAAAGATCCCTTGTATTATATAACCCATAAACTTGAAAGGGTGAATAATTCTGTTTCAATTGAGGGACTGATAGTAGGGGGGAGTTGTGCCATTCCCCCATCCCCTCCTTTGACAACAATTTTTTTTTTAAATATAAGCTACCTCTTGCATGGTGAGTAGAGTATAAGTGTTACCCTGGCTTGCCCAAGTTTCATCCAACCAGGTGAATTTTATTGTCCATCAATCATCAGTCGCAGCTTCAAAAGAATTGAAACTTGATGTTGCAAAATGCATGATATTTGTGTATGACTAATCTATAGTAAACAAATTTCAAAATGTATGATTATAAATACATTTTCATCGGAAAAATACTCCAGTCTTTGTTGTTACATATTGTCAGTCTGGCTTATCCAAACTCCGGATATATAGATTTGGTAGGTCCCAATGTACAAGAGTGTAATTCTGTGGGCAGAAAAAGCAGGGTTGTACTTCCGAAAGTATATTATTATTGTCTGTGTGTTTCTAGCTTGGAGCTAAAAGGGGCCTGGGAGCTCAGAGAGTGAAAGCTGATTTCTCTGCGATAGAGAGAGAAGCTGAGTTGGCAGACCAGCTGAAAGCTCAAGAGAAAACATCGATTGTGCCTGAGAAGTCCCCAGAAGAACAGGAGGCTCAGGTAGGCCCACATGATAAACTGAGGCGGCCATATTGAGCAATGAGTAGCTTACTGACTGGGTATCTGAGTGGTTATTGAAGCCCGCCTGTGAATCCATATGTTTTCGGTTCGATCCTGATAAAAGTTAGTGCTTTTTAATGGTTCTATACTAGACCCAGCTGCCTTTGGTCATTGGGATATTAATTACATTATCTTCTCAAATGAAGCAGCTGCTCTTTGTCAGTAACGAAACTACACACCTCATCTGATCCATCTCAATCATCACACTCGCCCTTCAGTCATACTAACCTTAAAATACACATGATAGTGTGCATACATGTTTTAAATGAAGTATCTAAGTATTTTAATGTATATAGGGGTTTCAAATAGTCCTGTGTCTGGGCTGTATATTTTTTTTACATTTTTGAAAGAACCTAATTTGCTATAACATGGATTATTCCAGTTAAGGCATGATTTAGACCCCTTAAAACAGTCTTGTCTCTACTGAACATTTTATGTTTTTTGAGAGAGTAGAATAGTAAACTCAAAAACTTTAGATGTAGTTATCCTAAAAAAAACCCACCTAAACACATTTCTTTCTAATCAATTAATTTGACAAATAGTTAATTTAAAAAACAGTGCACCAGCGACAAAAATTTTTTGGGATAAAAATTGTACAGTATTGAGTTCCAGTATTGTCTTGTAGGTTATAATTTTTCAGTATTTCAGTTACTTTAAGTTAAAATAGTAATTTATAAGCGTTGATCTGATCCTTTGTAACAAAGTGGTTTGTTTAATTTAACAACAAATAATTTCCTGAAAAATAATTTTATTTAAAAATGTTTAAATACTCACTTTGGTTTATTAAAATTGTAGCCTGAATAATAAAGAAGTAGGTTTTCAACTAATTGAAGAGATTTCTAATAAATTTCAGATGGTATCAATGCGCTTGGCGTATGAGGATCTAAGCTTGCAGCAAAAGAAAGAAGAAGCAAAATTGAAATCAATCGACCCCAAAAAAGCTCAACAAGTTGAACGTCTTGGTATGGGCTTTGCTTCGAGAACGTGAGTATTTTTCATATTTATATTATATGGTTGTTCAAGGATTTGTTCAAACTATCACATTCATCTTAAAAAAAAATTTAGAGTCTTGAATTGTCAGAAATTTTCTAAAATGTATTCAACAGTTTTCATTACCAAGGAGGGTCCTCTGTAATACTGTGACCCTTACTCTTAACCCTTCAATATGTTTGGCCAAACTTGATAGGACAGTATTTTAAGAATGTAATTTATGCCCTAGAACAACTCGTAACAACTTTAACTTAGACATTTTATAGCATGTTGGTTACCAGTGGTCAAACATTTTATAGCATGTTGGTTACCAGTGGTCAAAATAAATGTCACTAATGCAAATGAATGAAAAAGACAAGGAACCATTCATAAAAGTTTAACTTTCATGTAATGCCAAATGAGGGCGGTATATATTTTTTTCTTTTAGCTTGATGAACTTCATCTAATTTCTCATATTGCTTTTCATGTGTTAAGATGATATATTTCAGAGAAAGTACACATTTTTTATCATAAATTTGATTTGAAAGTGATCAAATTTATTTTGCAAAGAAAAAATACCACTGAATACTTTAATAGTATATTTCATTACAAGGGCCAAAAATGGGATTTTGCCGGCCTCGAGATCATGTTTCAAGCTAGAGACTTCGTCTCGAACTTGAAACGATCGAGAGTAGGCAAAACATTTTTGGCCGAGTTAGGAACGATATTTTTCATCACACTACACAATTCAATAAATTCTATACAAGTTAAAAAATATTTTGTTCATAACAAACAAGACATAAACTCAACTAATCCTAGCGAGATGTACTGCTTGTGTTTCTGGTTGCTAGGCAAACACTTCACATCGGCTAAGGCCACATAAATTAGAATACTCTAACAGTAGGTGACAACTACAGCTGATTCCAAGAGAAAAGCACCATTTTCCCATATACGTCACTTATTTGTTATTCGTTAAATTAAATTTTCATTTAATTTTTCTCCAAAATTTGTTTTTTTTTTTTTGGATTATTGAGTAAACTTGAGGTTATCCAAAAAAGAAAAAGCAAATTAAATAATTGAAAAACTAAGAATACAAACTTATCTGACTGTATAATTTACTGTGTAATTAAGCTGAAGTGGGTAGCTACTTAGACACCACAGGGACATATTATCAAGTGAGCTAGACTGATAAGAAACGATAAGAGACTGCATTTAGTATTACTGCACTGGCCACACTACTGGACAAGTGGCCAGTTAATTTCCAAGCATGTACATTATTGTCACTTCTGTATTTTTAAATAATGGAAATAAATCATTTATTCATTTATTCATTTATTCATTCGTTGTTGTTGTTGTGACCTACCTTATTAGATTTCTTTGCTACCGTTTCCATTACCGGCCTAGGCCGGAAAATTTTGCTGGCCTAGGCTGAGAAAACAGGTGTTTCGTTAGTAGAAGTAAGGGTCGAAAACAGGTGATATCGATGTAGTGTGATGAAAAACTTATTATTACCTATTGAACTGTTAAAATTTGTAAAAGAAAAGATTACTAACTGTAGGAATAGATTCTCTCACCAGAAATACATTGAATTTATGTCGAATTCAATGAAAATACAGCTAGTTAAATAGTTTTTTGGGCATTCAAAAAGATTTTAAAATGTGTTACTTCAATAAGTCAAACCATAAACTATAACAAGTATAGACAATTTAAATTGATTGTAACAAATAATTTTTAAAGTTAAGTCCTTGCAGTATAAATTAATTCTTTAATGATTGTAACCTTTGAATGTGGCCTACACATTACTGTTACATAAGGATTGTTTGAAGATGCTGTGCTTTTAATACTTGTAATGGCAACAAATAATTACCGTAATGACTTTGGAAGAACCTTAGATTTTTTAAATTTTAATACTTGTAGTAAAATTGGGAAAAAATAAAAAACCATGTGTAACTGTAAAAAAAATCCTAATATATTTTAGACAGGAGACTCTGCGTACAGTAGCTCAATATGAGCTTTGTCTCTATGGCCTTTCAATACAAACTCCCCTTTACCCGTACCCAATTGTAGGGGTGTTTCACACTCAGCGTTCACCAGCATCAAAGTCATTGAGCAGGAGTCGCCGATCAAGACGCCGACCTCACGCTACGCCCAGGACGACGACAGCTACGACGACTTCTTCGACACATTCTCCTCCAACACTATGTGAGTCAAACCTTGAAACAAAACAAAAGAAACAACAAGTTTTACCATTTTTACTGTGGCTTGTGTTATAAAATTAAATACAATTGTTTCATACAAATCATTTTTAAGACAAATTTAATAGATAATTTATAGAACATTCCTAGTACTGATTAGTAAAAATATAAACATACAAAGACAATTTGTACAATTTTGTTTTCAAAACAATTTGGGATCTACAGTATAATTCTTTTATTCCCCTCCGTTGGTCGCATCCCAAAAGTTACATTATGAGTCACACTGTATGATTGATACTTTGAATTTAATTAAATATTTAATGATATTAACTAATTATTGTTTTATTTATTGCCTAAGAACTGCATATTTTGGAATTTCATGATACTATTTAATTGCTTAGTTATTAATAACAAAATTTAGATGTATTTTTTAAAATTATATATGAAAATTATTGCATAACTCTGTGTAGTTATCAATAACGGGGAAAGGTCACACAAGATTAACATGGAAAACCTGTTTTTAGCTTTTTCTCCGTAATCTGTTAAGCTAAGTTAAAAATTAAAAACGCTAAATTGTTTGTTTTTTTAGCTCTTTTAAATAGTTTTAGTTTAAATTGTTAAATTTTGAAAATTTAGGTCCAAAAATGCCAAAAACCCATTTTTTACCCCTTTGAAACCCCATAAAACCCTGTTCCCATAACTCGTTCATGCTGGTTCTTGAACCCATGAAAATAGACGTGGTGTTACACCTTCATACCAAATTTCATCAAAATCGGACGTCCCCTTCAAAAGTTATCGGGACCACGGACACACACACACACACACACACACACACACACACACACACACACACACACACACACACACACACACACACACACACACTTACACACACACACACACACACACACACACAAACACACACACACATATATATATATATATATATATATATATGTATATGTTGAAGGGTTATCTATTTTAATTAGAGCTGCTATTAATATTATTAAAACAATCATTTCAACACAGCACTCTGTTTAATAATTTTAACATGGAGAAAACCCAAATCATAAATAATTCAAATCCTTTTAACAACAAAATTAAATATTGGTTTAGATATGTGGATGACATCCTCTGCCTTTTTGAAGGCTCTCAAGATGATGCACAAAAGTTACTAGATTATTTAAATTCGTTATCTAGAACAATAACATTTTCAATAGAAATTCAAAATCAACTTTTTAGATCTCAAAATTTTAATGGAAAATTCCAAACACACATTTGAAATTCATAGGAAACCTACAACTTCAGACCAAATAATCCCATCAAATTCCAATCACCCATGGCAACAAAAAATGACAACCTTCCACAGTATGATTCATAGACTGACAAATATCCCAATGAAAAAAAGTGCCTTCAACAAAGAAAAAGACGTAATAAAATATCTAGCAGCAAAAAACGGCTATAAACTGAATTTAATAGATAATATGATAAAAAAGAAAATAAAAAGACAGAAAGAGAAGATCAATCAAGAAGACAAAAACCAAAAACAAAACTTTATATGTCTACCATATAACACAAGATTTAATAGAGCAATAAGAAAAACATTCCAAAAGACTGATTTCACGAACAATCAAGTTATAGAACAAGAAATAATGCAATGCAAATCTTAAACAAGAAAATCACGAAAACAATCAATCCCAATGAAATGAACCTTGAAGGATCAGGTATTTATAAATTGCAATGCTCAGAATGTAAAGATTATTACGTTGGACAGACTGGTAGATCCTTCAAGACAAGATACAAAGAACATGTTCAAGCATACAAATCAAAAAACTTAACGAGCATGAAATCCAACGTAGCCGAACATATATAGTTTAAAACTATAGAAGAAGATCTGACTATTTTAGAATATGGCAACAAAGGTCCAAAACTTGACACAAAACATGGGAATTTTTACATTTATTCCCATTATAAAAGAGAGCCAAAGAAAATAATAAATGCGCAACAAATTGGGAAACAAAATGTATTGTTTGACAAAATTATCAACTTGAAAAACCAAAAGCCCATGAATGGAAAAGTATAGAATAAGAAGTAAGACAGCTGAGAAAAAACATATGTTATATCAGTATTTAAAAGTATTTATTTATTGGACTATAAGGAAGGTTAGGAATTATGTAAAATATTAAAGACCGTGATCATGAGCTAATGCTTGAAACATGTAGGTTAAATTAAATTATTAAACAGAGTGCTGTGTTGAAATGATTGTTTTAATAATATATGTATATGTATATATGTGGACATTCCTATAGGGAAATTCGCTAATTATGTATAAAATGTACAAATGTGAATGGTCACACCTTATTAAAGTGATAAAATGACCTTGAGAGCAGCATTTTTTTACCCGATGAAACCAGTCCCATCACTGATCGGTAACGGGGTAGGGTTGAGGTCTCAGCTAGGTAAATGGAGTTTGGCAGATTGCGCACTACAAAATGGCTGCAATAAAAAAAGTGCTAAGTGCGACCTCCCGAGGATTAAGGTGGTACTGGATTAAGGAATTCAATGAGGTTTGTAGTAACATTCCACTCTGTGATAGAAAACAAAACTTCAACTAATTTTTAACCACCAAGAAACTTTTATGTTTTGATCAGATCAATGTTAACACTATTTTCTGAAAAATAATGTTAACATCATCAACAAAGTATTCAAACAAAAAATATGTTACTATAGAATGTGCTTTAATTTAGTAAAAGAAATTCCAGTCAAACATTTTTTGTTGAGTGTGATATTATGTTATTTAAAATATTTTTTATTTAATGTTTAATTTTATTAAGTTTGTAACTTAAGTTAAATGCAACTTAATTTGCCTTCAGACCTCTCACACTATGATTTATTGTAGTATAAATGAACAATAAATTTTAACAACAATGAACAAACAACTATCAGAAATAAATAATAATGAGTTTGTCAAATTTAACCAAAATCACTGGTTTTTTTTACTTTTAGCTCCAAAATCACAAAGTCATCATATGAGTGTAAGGGAAGATCTTTAAAAGAATAATGTTATTGTTTCAGAGGCAAAGGAAACAGAACGCCTACCGAGTCCTCAGTTTCAGAATCAATGTTCTTTGACAGTAGATCCAATACAGACAGTTTGTCTGTACTTGAAAACATGACCAACCGAAACGCACCCAAAAACCATTCTGGCTGGGGAGAGAGCAGCGGAGGTGGGTGGGGGGAGCCAAAGACGAAAGGTTGGAGAGAATCCATCAATGATACGGATTGGGGTGAACGACCGATATCCAAGGAAAAGTGGGACGAACCAGAGAGAAAACAACCTGCTACAAGAAATAGTGAGAAAAGCGTGACCCCAAAACCTTCTCCATCCAGTAATGAGGCACAGAAAAAGTTTGGAACTGCCAAGGCGATATCTTCCGACCAATACTTTGCTGACTCCAGTGACACATCAGTAAGTACAGCTGCTACCGAGTTGTCTATAACCTTAATAGTTCTGAAAAAGTGAAGGGATAATGTGAAATTAATGGAAATTGTTAAGAAATTTTTTTTTGGAAAAAAACAGCATTCTTAATAGTGAGCTGAAAGGAGCACATTACCATAGACTATATACAATAAAGTGCATATACTTTTATCTAATGCCTTTTTTTTATAAAAAAATTTGGACAGGTTCATGTTTGCGGGGTCAGAGGTGTTGCAGTCTATGTTGGTCAATTAATTATTCAGCTGGTTTTACGGTGCTGCAAAAACACATTATCACTATGAACAAAATCATCAATTATGAAATGATTCATGCAGGGTTTAAAAAGTGGTAGACTTACTGATTTACCTGTCACATGTCGTTTGTACTTCATGTTCGTCACAAGGTATCGCAGTAAATTGGTTTCAAATACACCTATGCTATGAGAAGTCTATTCAAGTAATTTATATAGTCAATGGTATTACTTACTATTTTATGACACAAATAACACATATCTAGTGCTTTAATGTCTCCCAGGGCCACTCAATAGCTATGTTATTGGTTTCTTCTGATCTTGATATGATCCTTTTTGTGATGGCCATATCAGGATCAGAAGAACTGACGAAATTTGATGGCCATTGAGTAAAAAAATTGCACTGCTAGATGTCAGTTTTTTTTTATTTAGAAAATATTAACACAGGAAAAATTGCTTGGCCCTTTTATGAGAGGGTTATTACAGAAATTCTTTTCATTCTTTTATTTTCTTTCATTACCCTCACTCAACTGAAAAATAATGGGAAAAATTTAGTTTTCACTTAAACATTTGCAGAACAATGAATTTATTTATGATCATATTAAAACAAAATTTTTGTTAAAAAAAACTTGGAAACTTTATCTTTTAGAGAGTATAAATATGTGAGTAATTATTTTAGTTTATGTAATTTTAAATATCACTTATAATTGAGTACATTAGACTCCCTCTTAATGTCCATTTTTTAACTTGACATTGTTTTAACCGGTATTGTTTTACCTGAAATTTATTTTTCCTACCACTGCATAGAAACAATCACATTGCCACAGCTGTAATCCTACGCAAAACAGTTCATTTCCGTTTTCCGGTCCTTTTCCGCTCTAGAGCGGTAATGGAACATTGGCGCACGCTAAATCAAGGTTATTTTAAATATACAATAGGTTAGAACGGTAAAGAAGGTGACGTCACAACACAGACTAGTTTCTATTGGTCAAGAATCACATGACAATCACCATAATTATTACAAATTAATAATTGTAGTGTTGCTTTGCTCTGAATCAGCTGATTTCACGGTCAGTATTTCGATAACACTAACTTCCGGTTACACACCAATAGTTTCCCTGTCAAATATTGACGATCTAGGTTATGTTTACATTCATCACAACAGAAATATCAAACACAACCGAAATACATTTTATATACAATAAAACATTTTGTCGGTTGTAATTATGGTGGTAGGAAAAATATTGTGTGTATTACGAGCACAAATAGTCATTGCCGCTCTCGAAATGTTTGGCCGCACTCAGCTGACGCTTCGTGCGGCCATCTACATTCTCGAGCGGCAATGACGTTATTTGCGCTCTTAATACACAAATAGCTATTATTTTCAGTCTGTGTTTAGATGTGATTTGCTTAACCGGATAATTAAGGTCAGGTTGTCGGTAGGAAGCTATAATTCCTTCGAGTTATATATTTAGTGTTATTTTTGATCTTATAAATTCCGGTCATGGAGAACTATAATTTAAAGTTGAGAAAGGTTCACCGGCTTAACCGGTCAATTTGTTATCTGGCTACCGTCAAGTCCCTAAGTCCCTAGGTAGCTGGTCAAGAGGGAGTCTACTGTAGTTCTTTTATGATCACCCTGTAGCCTTAATCAATATTATTACTAAGGTCAAGTGGGGTAAGTGTACGCCTGGGGCAAGTAGACTCCCAGCTATTAAAAAATCGGTTTATTATCCAAAAAATTTCAAAACTTAGCCAAAGGTATTTCAAACTATGCTCTTTCAAATTATAACCACTAAAAATTATCTGGTTATTATTACTGTGTGTTTTGATGAGTTTAAAAACATCTTAAGTTTCTACTCTAAACGCTAGTGCCGCTCGGAAATTTAAAAAAATTACTAAAACTTCAAATATTAATGTAATTTAAAATTGGTGATCTGACTCATTTTTTGAAGAGAAATTCAAAAATAATATTTTTAATGTCATACAAAGTCATTTTGGGGGAGTTAGGGGGGGGGGGGGCGTACACTTACCCTGTGTTACATCGCAGTTGGGGCAAGTGTACTTTTACCAATGGAGCAATGGTACGTGTACGCCACCCTCAATAATGGATAAATTAGCTGATGATAAGGCAAACTGTTATCTCATGTATGAATGGCAAGATAAAAACAGCTCTTTGTTGAATGAAGATCATTTTTTTCCATGAGTAAAATAAAATAAAAACAACTTATTAAGGTTTCAAGTTACTTCACCAAGCGGACGTTTACAAGAAATTTCCTAACTACCATATTTTTCAAGATATTTTGATGGATAAAAAATCAAAATGAATATAATTTTCTGCTCTTTAATACCTATTAATTGAAACAATGCTATCTTTATGTTTTCATTTACTTTACAATTTCTTAAAAAAACTGGGTTTTCCGTTTTACCGTGTGGGAGTTCGCAAAAAAGTTCATAACTCCTGGACCATTTTGAGATATTTTGATAAATAAAAAATAAAAACAAAATTTTTTTTCTCTATAATCCACTTGCCCAACATCAACATATATGCAGTGCAAAGCTACATTGAGGGGGGGTGTACACTTACCCCAGGTTATAGGGTAAGTGTACGCCCCAAACATCACTTTACAACAAAAATTCTAAAAAATACAAAATAAAAATTGTTAACAAAATAAAGATACTGCATTTACAAAACATTCCAAAGAATAATCATACAAAATTTTATTTTTATTAGGGATGGACGGGAGTGGATTTTTAGTTCGGGACGGGACGGGACGGGAATTTTTATTTCCCGTCCAATTTCGGGACGGGATTGCTCTTCTCGACGCTATCGGGAAATATTCGTTTTGACTTTTATCTGAATGTCTTACAATGACAAATTAATGTTAAATATCAACTGGTTCTGTTTCCAAATTGTTCCACTTGTTTTTGTATAAGTTACAATGAACCTCCTTTTGTTGAAAAGATTTAAAATATCTAATTTTTAAATTTGCACTATACAATGAGATAAGGATAAAATATAAATTTTCTTGTAACCAAAAAAATTTAAATCAAATCACTAAACAATATACATATAAAAAAATCCATTAAAAATTTTATAAAAGTTTTGTTGAATGAAATATTAAACGTTTTCTATAAAGAACGAAAAGAAAAATTACATACATAAAAATTTAGATGAAAACAATTGGAAAATTTTAAAGAAAACAAAACTGTATAACATAAATAGGCCTAAGGCCTGCTCAGTTAGAAAAAAAAGATATTATAATAAATATTCACACTAAGGAATGAAGTGATTCAACAAACCAAAGCCATTTATAACCCCAAGAAATGTTTATTTTTTTCATTTTTTTATACTTATTGATTTAACTGAGACAGGTTATTACTTAGAGATTATCATAATAATTGAACTTTAAAAATATTCACTATTTGACCTAATTGTTTTTTTTTTTTTTTTTTTTTTTTTTTTTTTATTTCTATGTATTCATTTAGCTATTTTTTGCTTTTTAAAAAATTATGAAAAAATCAATAAAAACAATGAAAATTTAAAGTTATGAACCTCAAAATCTAATAAATGTAATTGTAATGATTAATTTTTTAAAATATATTTAATGGGATTTGAAGTTTTTTTATAACTATATTAAATTATAATAAGATGCTTTTAAAATTATAAAACAGTAATTCAATTAAAGATTGATTTATTTAACAATACTTTGCCATTTTCCCTTTGATTGTAAAGTCACACAACTTTGGTTGACATTTTGTTTAATTTGAAAGAATTAGACGAATCAAACGAGCCATCCCTTAGTTTTCTACGACTATTGATTCAGTAAGTAGCATTTGGTACTAGGAGCAAAAAACACCCCTCTTGAATAAATTACTGCCGGATGTCGAACAATAGATAAGCTGAACAATAGATCGTCTCTGGCGTCCGTGGAATGTGGGCGCGTGTATTTGTGCCGTTCCTCGGTAGCGAGACCGCCGGCCGCGATCGCCGACCGAGATCGCCGGCCTAGATCGCCGGCCGAGAACGCCGGCCGAGAACGCCGGCCACGATCGCCGGCCGCCGCGCCGATCGGCAGTTCCCGTCCCGATAAATTCCGCCCGATGATCGGGACAAATTTGCTCCTGTAAAATTTCCCGAAATTTCGGGTCCCGTCCATCCCTAAATTTTATATCACTTACACGTGTTTTTTAATCTGCAGTCAAAGTGGTACTATGTGATTTGGGGCGTGCACTTACCCCACTTGACCTTACCTACTAAAATAGTTGGACATAAAATTCAAAATTAATTGTTCTGTCTCAGTGGGAGCGCAAGACAAACCTGTCACGGTTTGAGGGCTCGTCGAGCATATCGTCGGCGGATTACTTCAACCGCACAGAGGTACTGCCCGGCGGCAGCTACGGTGTGCAGACCCCGGACCTGGACGACGTGAAGGAGAGCGTGCGCCAGGGCGTGACCAAGGTGGCGGGCAAGCTGAGCTCGCTGGCCAACGGCGTCATGTCCTCCATACAGGTAGGGGCACAGCACCGGGGCAGCGGAAGGTTTAAACGATTTGGAAAAGAGGCAAAACCTATGCATTGAACAGACGTCCACTTGAGCCTAAAGATCGTTACTGGTTGTGGTTGGTCAGGTTACTGAAGTGTAGTAGACCGTTCTTTAGCTTAATATTTACAGGGTGTTTCTCTTCAAACGCAACCCATGATTTGAAATAAATATTATCAAATATACTAACACATTTCCATGAGGGATTTCATCGTTATTTTAATTTATTACAACTAACTTATTTACAGGACTTTAATAGGGGTCTGCGGTGCACCGAAAATTCGGTACCGGTACAGTACAAAAAGAATCACCGTCATCGGTTCGGTATGGTTCAAAGCATGATCCGCTTCGGTACATATGAAATAAATGCCAAAAATATTAAGGTATCTATGATTTATATTTGACTTTAGAAAAACGTAATTAAGTAATATTTTGTCGTTATCTTTTTGTTTAGCTTAAAAAGAATGGCTTGTTCTCATCGCTCAGCAAAAAGTTTACAAGTAAATTAACGAAATAATAGAGTGTTTTCCGAGTCCATGGATAGAAATACAGTTTACAATTCGCAGTCCAACATCATCTAGACAATGACGTTCTCGTTGGCAACAGCACTCATAGTGGCTGATCAAGTACATTAGCCCTTATTCAGTAACAACTACAGCAAACTACATTGATGCGAATGCCTGCCGACAGAGATGCTAGTGTCAGTAGGGACACTTGTTTGATAGGGAGTGACAAGAACTGTATCAACTGCCGATTGAAAAGATATGTCCTAACCTCTAAAGTGACTCTTTATTACTTGACCAACTACAACCTAAACTGCATATTTCTGTGATTTATTTATTGTATCTGTATCAGAAGGTGGTTTGTTTAATGCATAGCCTTCATACCCTTCAAACCTTTGTCTTGGCACAGGCAAACAACAATATTACAGAATTTGCATTAAAATTTAAAAATTTTATCATTATCTTCAATCTTGAATTAGGTGTCCCTTAAATTAAAATAAGGAAAACTAAGCAGAAAATGATTTTTTCCTCTAATACTTTTAATGTTTCATAAATTTGGAAGACTGTGAAGAGTTTACTTTTATATTTGGTATTTAATTTGGATTTTTAGTTTAGTTGTTTTATAATCCCGGGAATGAAATAAGTTCTGTCACATTCAATATTAATAGTATGTCGGTTTTTTACATAAGTTAGTTGATCTTTTGAGGGGCCTAGAAGCCATGGTGTATAAGTGCAAAATTGAAGATTTTGAGATAAGTATATATTTGGTATTTAAGTTGAAATAATAAAACTTCTTCCAACACTATTCGATATATTTACAATTATACTGTAATTGTTTACAAGACGTTAAATACCGGTTGTTTCAAAATGAATAGCGGGTTTTTAAAATGTTATAATATTTATTACATCAAACTTACAGCCACAAGTGATATATCAATTGAAAGAGAAACTCAAACATTTTTACATAATAGCCTACAAGTGGTCAATGTGAGCACCATTTGTTACTCGGCACACGTCAAGACGATATGCGAGTTCTTCATAAACTTTGGTTAGTGTCTCATTAGTAATTGCCACAATAGCTGTTTCAATCCTGTTCCATAATTCGGGAAGGTTGGCTGGCATTGGAGGCACATACACTCGGTCCTTAATAAACCCCCAAAGATAGAAATCACACGGCGTTAGGTTGGGTGACCGTGGAGGCCATGGGAAACAAGCGCTATCATTAGGCCCCTTACGGCCAATCCAGCGGTCGGGTACTGTGAGGTTAAGCCAATCGCGTACCTCGTTATGCCAGTGAGGCGGCGCACCATCTTGCTGAAAGATGAAGTTCTCTGGTTCATCCTATGTCAGTAGCTAAAATTCTACATTTTCTGCTGGCAAAGGGATATAAGTGAATCCCTGACAGGTGCTGATGTCTAGCGTTGGATATAACTACTACTTCAAGAATCAGCTGTTTTTTTCAGAAGCCAATGGACAAGTGTATCTTTTTCTATGTACTTGTAGCCCATGGCAACCACTTGTACCCCTTGGCCTCCATTCGATAGGAGGTATTCGTTTAGCAGGTACTTATTGCAATGGCTGCCAAGGGGTACAAGTGACGTGTATAATCACAAAAAAATTTACATAAAAATTTCTGTTCAAATTATTATACCTAAACCTTAATTTATAGGTTCTTTGTTAACAGTAGGTCATAAAACCACTAGGGACAGACTTTTTAAAATAACAGTGAATTATGGGTTCGCTCAAAAATTTGATTGTGTTTTTCTCAAAAATTACTTTTTGTTACTGGTACCCCTTGGCTTCTAGGCACCTCTATTGATCTTGTTACATTATACTTTTAATTAAAACACTACCTAAAATACTATTTGAGTGAGAACATAAGATTGATTTAATATTATATTTTGGTAAATTTTGTGATAAAAATTTGTATTTGTAGGATGATGTATATTAAGTCTTCTTTATTTGAAGTGAAATGATAAAGAATACATACCATGGGTAAGTTTTAAAGATGCGATGAGGGTTCGGATGGCAAAGGAAAGTAACACCTTTAGATTGTGGGTTGTGGATAGGGGTCGTCCATAAATTACGTCATCTGAAAATAGGGGGGAGGGGTCCAGATTGAAAATGACGGTAGGGTGATGTGCAAGGGGGGGGGGTCGGCTTTGATATGACGTCATTTAAAAAAAGATGTTTTATATCAAATTTTGACAGTAAAACAAATATAAATTCTTACACAATTTAACTATTATAAATTAATTATCAAAGAAAATACATTGGACTATTTTAGGCGTTGTTTTATAGTTTATTTTTCCATTGGGAAAGTCATTTTGGCTTTATTTCTGAAGGTAAATTCAGATTTGATTGGTCAATGTTTTTAGTTTATCAGGTAGCGTTCATCGTCATCAAGAAAATATCCAGTTTGAATAGTTCTTTCAACAAATTACTGCCAAAATGGGGTTCAAAAGTTAATTGATATTCTTAATAGATTAATAAAGAATAGAACTTAAGTGGCTTTGACGAAAAAACATTATTTTTAATTAAAACGGAGGTTTGATAAAATGACGTCAATTTTCTGAGAGGGGGGGGGGGGGTCAGACAAATTATGATGGTTGGATGATTTTAGGGGGGGAGGGTCCAAAAATGGCCAGAGAGCGATGACGTAATTTATGGACGGCCCCATAGGAATTGCACAGAGCATGTCTTGTACAGCACCTTCCTGCCGTTAGGTTAGTTTGGTTATTGGATATATCCTTAAATTGTAATTGTTTGCAATTTTAATTGGTTTAGTGACTATTTGCAAACTATCACGGAATATAGTTCTATTTCTTATCTAAAATTTGACAATGGGTTTTTTTTTTAATTACCTTTGAAAGCAGTTATTAGTTATTGGAAACATATCTGTAATGGTATTACACCTAACATGAAATTTTACTGAAAATGATTCACTTTCAGCCATGAACATCATTTCAGAAACAACTTCAGTGAACTTTGGAAGTTTCGTGATGAAAATGAGGTTAACCAAACATGTTTGGCTAACATTTGAAGTACAAGGGAGCAGGAACCAAATCCAATGATCAATAAATTGCTGTACAAGTCGGTGCTCTGTTGAAATATAGGGTAACCCAATTAAGAAAACTAATTGGTCAGTTTGGAAAAGGATTCCAGAATATTAGGCAGTTTTGTTGTTTAAATAAGTCAGTTCTACAAAGTGCGAATGGTCAATACTTTGGTGTTCACTAATTTTTAGATTATTCAATCACAATATGAGTGGTGAAGGGAAAAGCAGAAGTGTTTTAACAATATAATTCTAATTGTGTTTCTGATTTAACTTAGATAATTTTTTTATTTTTTTATGTTACAACAAATGTGTGCAAATAAGGCTTTGTAACCAATGATTTCCCATTAAAAATTATATTTAAGTCAACCTCTTTTTCAGTTGAGTTATCTAATCCCAGTAACACCAGGAATGGTGTCCTCTCCTGTTTTACTACTTGTTGAAGCTCGATGAGGAGGCTTTGGTGGAAAATTAGAAAGTTAATCAACTTTCTGTTGTGTGAATGCACGAGTTGATCATTAACTTTTTGTACTTTTATGTTTTCATTGACAAGGTGGAGAAAAATTATGATGCAATTAATTGTAACCACTTTCTGTTTTTCGATCATCATGATTTCTAAATCCTATAGCAAGAGATTGTAAACGTGCAGTGTTTGAACTCTAAACCACACTGCAAGGCATGATCCTTTAGTCAAACATAATATTGATAGTTTTACCATATATGTTACTGTATATAGTATATTTAAAAAAAAAATTAGTGTAGAAAAATTAGCTCCTGTAGTCAACAAACGAGTTGGCTCGTCCAATTTTATATATTAAATAATTTTCTATTTTTACTTCTACTAAGACTGGTTTCAGGATGAAAACCCATTATTCAGGGAACCATGTTGAACAATGAGTCCAGGGGCCATATTACACTACTGTACCTCGAGATTGGGGGATTTATTTTAAAGGTTTTATTACAGAATTGAAAAGTTTAAATTCTCTCAAAGACAAACTTATTGCACTGGATCCTTGACGATTACAGACAGTTTTAGTTTATTCTGCACAACAAATAGTGATTAGTTTTTCTTTACTTCACAGCGCAAATGACGCTCTGGAGGTTTATAATACTCCATTGGTAAGCTACTGTGTGGGTGTTGTGTGTCTGTAACCTTGCATTTTATTTCACTGTCAATTACTTTTTATTTTTAAATGTTACCTGTTCCCTTGCACTTTTGCAATCAATGTTAAATGTTATTATATAATATACAGATTATATTATAGGCCTACAGCGTGTTTGAAAACTTTCTTCCGAAACTCCGTGTGGTGATTCCTTGGATAAAAATAAACAAATAATTTCATAGGAATGTCTTAAAATGCTTTGTTAAGCTGCTAGGCGCCATTTGGTTTTCTATACTTAATAATTTATATTTCCCAAATGGATGGTTGTATTAAGTTCATATTTTGCATAAACCTTTATCAAATCAATGGTTATTTTCCAGATTTTTTTTATGTATCACCAAAATGGTGGTCATTTAAAATTGTTGAACTAAAATATCCCAAAATCGGGAAATGCTATCAAATTATTAAAAATATCAAAAAAGTTGAAGAATTTTATTATATAACCAATGATACCAAGTTTAGAAGGATGTGACAACAAATGACGAAGTAATTAATTGCCATTTTTCAGCTGAAAAACATTGATTTTTTATTAAAATTCATGCAAATTAAGATTATTGTAATAGAAAAATCACAATAACTCCATTGTTGTCAGATTCTTACAAGCATTATATCATTGGTTATATAATTTAATGTTTCAACTTTTTTTCTCAGTTTGATAACATTTATCGATTTTAAGATATTTGAGTTTAAAACTTTGAATGGCCACAATTTTGAAAATACACATAGGAAAAAAACATTTTTCCTCAAAATGAACATTGATGTGATAAAGATTTATGCCAAATATGAACTTTATACAACCATCCGTTTCGGAAATAAAAATTATTAAGTGTAAAAAATAAAATAGCGACTATGTTGTCATTTTTGACGTCAAAACCATCCTCAATGACTGTGTAAATAAAGAACTTTGTCTATTGTCTATTGTCTAGCGGCTCAACAAAGCATTTTAGAACATATGTTTCTGCAAAATTTTTGTTTATTTTAATCCAAAGAATCACCACCACACAGAGTCTTGGAAGAGAATTTTCAGACAATCAGTGTATATTTATTTAGTACCAGGTTAACCGAGCCTTGCTCGTTGGTTGGTTTTTATTCACTTTTGTTATAGTGTCAAGGTAAAAAAAGCAATTACATTTCCACTAACTATACCTCTTCACAGTTAACAGCTGTTTCAAAAAGTCTGCTTAACATTAATGTTTCTTTCTTTTTGTTTACATTTCGTTGTTATTTCGTTACCAAAATAGCAACCCATAAGACTAATGTTAAAAATTACAATTTAAAAACTTAATTTTAGACCAAATTCGATTTTTCCTGGGGTTGAGGCTGTTTATAAACTTATTTTTGGGCCAAAACACTCTTTAATGCAAACTTTAAGCAAAATCTAACAGCTAGATTTCGAGATCGTGGAACACACATACCTTCAGATATTCCTCGTATTATAGTATAGGATTTACATAGGAAATGAAACATATAGTACAACATATATAATGATTAATTTTTGGTCAGGGTTGATTACAATCAAATCGAAATGTTTTGTCATTATGTTGTCAAATAGATCTTTTTTAATGAGGTTGCCATAATTTTATGATTGATCCACTAAAGTATAGACTAGTTGGGTTAGGATTGCTAGGGCAGATTGCCTCAGAAATAGTGTTGGGTGGGGCGAGGCAGGGTGGGGAAGGGGGGGATAGTGTCTTCAGTATCAAAAGAAATTATAAATTCTCTGTTTATATCCCAAATACATGCAGTCTTTACTTGCATTAAACCTGACACAGATTTGTGATGTTAGTGCCTATGAGAAACAATGATGTAATTTAATTATTTTTTTAGAATAAGGTTGTTCAAAGAATGTTGTTTTGTTTTGTAAACACACTGTCTCATGTTTGTGAAAAATTCTCTGGGCTCATGAGTGGCAAATTCGTAAAGCCAGCCCTGATTGATGTAGATATAGGATTTCCCTAATTAATTTTACAAAAAAGTTACATAAAGTGTAATGAAATTTCCAGATCTGTTTTGGGTGATAGAAATATGTAGGGAAATACAAATACAATTTTAGTAGGCTTCAGGAGGGGGGAGTTGTCTGCCTTATTTCCCCCTCTTCGCTTTTTTAGAATTACCACCGCTGTAGTGGAAAAGAAATATTTCACAGTGGGAATTAATGTGAAATTAAATTATTAGGCCTGGGAGTAACTAAAGAAATAGTTGTTCTTGAATCCATGCCAAGGAATATTTTTAAATTTCTTCCTGTAGAACTTTTACATGTTTGTTTAGCTTAGCTACATAGGCCTACAAGCTTACATTCAGAACAGCTTAGTTTCGTAGTAACTATTTTACCTAACAATCAAAAATTTTAAATATAGCACATTTAGGTATGCTTTCCCAAAACACGTTTAACTTAAACTTAGTTTAATTCATTATTAAAAATATGGTCAACTTTTGTTTACCCTTGGTTTAAAGCTAAAACTGACATTGGGAAAGCGACCCTTTGTATGAGACACAGCAATTACATTTTGTGAAAAATATGTACCGGTATACTACAAAGGAGTTGTTCTTTACCTGTTACAGATATTGTCGTCATTAGATTATTGGTATCAGACATTTAGATTAGTATCATTGATCTGTTTCAGGAAAAATATGGTGGCTACTGAAAATCATCGTGGAAAAATTCTAAACTCCGTAATTACTGCAACATAATTTTAACTCAACTTATTTTGAAGTTGACTGTTGTGTAAACCATTTTAGGTTTTCATGCATTATTTGGGTATAGAAAGTATTAATAAAGGAATCACATGAGTGACATATTGAAAATGAAATACTGATTGACCATCAATCCTTTATAGGGATTCACATTTTGAATTTATTTAGGTTTTTTAATAAGATTACAAAATTGTAATTTCTTCAACCATTTTCAAACATAATTTTGTTTACAAAAAATTGAAATGTTAAACTAGATATTACATTTTGGTACTCATTTTTAATATAATGTTTCATGAAAAAGTGGTATGACATATTTTTTGTCATAAACCTAACTAAAACTATTCACACATTATAGTTTTATATCAAGTCTGTTTATATTCTATTATCTGTATTTAGTCATAATGAAGTGTTCTGGAAATATAATACTGAGATAACAGTTCTTTGGTTCAAATTGAAAATAACAATTATAAAGTAAATTTCAATGTTTATGTCTTTTCATTTATTGAAAACATTGTCTCAAAACTCAGTTTGTAACAAATTTTTTGGAGCCTTGATTAGATTTAAGCTAGAGGTCCTTGAACTTATAAGCAAAGCATAAACTTTCAGTCATATTTTTATGAAAACTTTACAGTCCTTTTTTATTTGATTTGTTTATTTATTTATTGCTTAGGTATATCTCCATTGGCATTTTTACGTGTAGGTTACAACAAACGGTTTCAAGGGCAAGTGGTCCAAACCCATCTAATGTTTTGTGGCCATCCCAGGAACACATCACCTCTTGATTCCAAATCCAAGACGCCTACCGCCAGGCTTGTGATATGCTCTATTTCTTCTAATTTTTCTTTATTATTTCCTTTAATGTTTTGAATATTTGTTATGTTTCCAATAATTTGTTGGAATATTCTGATTTCGATCCAAGTGGTAAAACAAAGATCCTTCTCTGATATAGCAATAAACAATAAAATCATCCTACAATAGTTTTACTCAAAAACTGCCTAAAGATGTCAAAAAGATTAGACATTGAATCAAAATTAATGATTGATATAAATCAGAAAACATTAATAGTTAAAATTGTGTTTTGAATCCTTATTAAAAATTAATTTTTTATGAGGGTTAACTTTTAATATTTTTCCATGCCTAGATAAATCTTCATGAAATCCTTTTGAAGGCAGTGCCATAGTTGAAAATGGAAATTTGTTACTTTTAGATGGAATTAAACCCCACGTTCCCAAAAAATCATTTTCTTATAGCTTGTATCCCCTGGATCTATTTTTATTTATTGCATTGTTTGTGTCGTTAGTTTTCAATTTTTGTTTTTAATTGTCAGGGACTGGTGTGGGTATATTAATTATAAAGATGTTATCTTCCTCCGTTTTTTATTTTATTTTTTTTTATTTTCTCCATAATGCTCTTCAAAACCAACAGAATCAAAATATTTAAGCTGCAACTAAATTTGGGATAAATTACTTTCACAAACATTCCTATTCCTAAACCTTGAATGAATACATCTGCATTATTACATTTTGTTATTTTTAATTTTTTAAAGTATATATTTTAGGCGGTTTACTTATAAATAAAAGTTAATTGTTGGATAATTCAATAATTTTTTTAGTTTTAATAATAGTTGATATTTTTGTTAAACTAGATAGGAAGATTGATTTTCTGTAAATATTTCCTGTATCTGTTTATTTTTGTTACAATGTGTTACTAATTTATTGTATCTCTAATTTATTACAGTACCAATTTTTTTTCAACTATTCCTAATTGGTTTTTTCAGACTTGTGTGATCATGTGTAAAATATGTAAAATTAAAAAAAAGAATTCAGTTATGATATTGACCCTAGTGGGAAATGTAGAAATAGTAAATCAAAAGTTGTATTTAAAAATGAAATATATATGTAAAAATGTTTTGCCAACTGTGTTGAACTTATTTACCTGTTATCTTAAAACTAAAACCTTCAAACTTATTACATAAATTAAATCACAAGGTATAAAAATTAGTTTTTCTAAAATTTATGAGAGTGATAATTAATAAAGATTTTATTCTTCTACATTGGAAACACTTTAGTTTTTAAAAAGTGAATCATGAACAGTCTTAACAAAAATGTTAGGCAATGTGTGTTATGGTACCACTCTTTTTGTCTATTCACAACAATTTATAAAAGATTTTAGCGAATTTCCCTATAGGGAATATAGGGAATACGCTATTACGGTAAGACTTAAGCCCGGGACTATGATTCTTTTTCGTTTTGAGGTCCCTAGAAGCCAAAAACACCGTTCGTTCAAATTTATATATATGTATATATATATATATATATATATATATATATACAGGGTGTCCAGCTTCCACCTTTACAAACTTTTCCAGGTTATTAAGCATGCCAAAACAAACAGAAAAATCATATAAACATATGTCCGGAAATGCTTCGTTAAGCCGCTAGCCGCCATTTTGTTTTTTACACTTAAGAATTTTTCTTTCCGTAACGGGTTGTTGTATGGAGTTCATATTTGGCATGTACCTTAATCACACCAATGCTCATTGTTAGAAAAAATAGTATTTTTTTCCGATCAATATTTTCAAAATGGCGGCCATTTTAAAATTTTAAACTCAAATATCTTAAAAACCATAAATTTTATAAAAATTTTACTAGACAGAAAAAAGTTGACAAATTAAATTATCTAAACATTGATACCAAGTTTATAAGGATCCGACAACAAATAACGGAGTTATTGAGATTTTTCTCTTAAAATAACCTAAATTGGCATTAATCATAGTGCAAAATCAGTGTTTTTCTACAGAAAAACCACCATAACTCCGTTATTTGTTACCGAATCCTTACAAACTTGGTATCACTGTTTAGATAATTTAATTTGTCAACTTTTTTCTGTCTAGTAAAATTTTTATAAAATTTACGGTTTTTTAGATATTTGAGTTTAAAAACTTAAAATGGCCGCCATTTTGAAAATATACATCGGAAAAAAATAATATTTTTTCTAAAAATGAGCATTGGTGTGATTAAGGTACATGCCAAATATGAACTTCATACAACAATCCGTAACGGAAAGAAAAATTCTTAAGTGTAAAAAACAAAATGGCGGCTAGCGGCTTAACGAAGCATTTCCGGACATATGTTTATATGATTTTTCTGTTTGTTTTGGCATGCTTAATAACCTGGAAAAGTTTATAAAGGTGGAAGCTGGACACCCTGTATATATATATATATATCTTAGACAGATTTCGCAGATAAGGGCTACTGTAATTATTTTGAAATATGTAAATAATAACCATAAGTACCCTTTTTGAAATATAATTTTTTTTATTGCACTAAAAAAAAAAATTATATTTCAAAAAGGGTACTTATGGTTATTATTTACATATTTCAAAATCTATATATCTATGTGTCCGTGAACACGATAACTTTTGAACGGAACCTCCGATTTTGATGAAATTTGGTACAGGGGTGTAAGCCAGCGTCTACTAGGTTGAGTTCGCGAACCAGAATGATCGGACCATGGGAACGGGGTTTTATGGGGTTTCAAAAGGGTTAAAAATGGGTTTTTGGCTTTTTTTACTTTTATTTTGAAAATTCAACAATTTTAACTTAAACCATTTAAAAGAGCTTAAAAAAACAAACAATTTAGTATTTTGAATTTTTTACCTATCTTAAATGGTTATGGAGAAAATCGAAAAAGTATGTTTTCCATGTTATTCTTATGGGAAATTAACAAAACCTTTTAGCTTGCTTATTTATTGACATATCTTGATAAAATTTGGTGTGTACATTCATTATGAAGCATTTAACTTATATTTGCTTAGAAAACCCATATGGCGGCAAACCTACGTACTCACCCCTATAGGGTTTATGGGGGAAATAAAAAGAACACCATGGCCTTATAAAATTTGGTATATACAATCACTAGGTAGGATTTAACTTACATTTACCAACAAAACCCATATGGCGGCAAACCTACATACTCTCATCCCCATGGGAATTTTATGGGAAAATAGAAAATATACCAAAATTCCATTGGAAATTCGCTGAGTACGCAGGTCTGCTGCGACGGGGGTATTGTTTTTCTTATAGAGTAGATGTTAAAAATGTTTGTATATCATGGCTGCTACATTGAATGAACCATAATTAGCAGGTTATCACTGAGTTTCTGTCAGAATTATTCTTTTTTATATTTTAATTACAAGTGGAAATTACTGTCAAAACAAGGTTTCAAGTCAAGATTAGCATAAAGTTCAAATAGATTCAAGTGACTTGTTTTAATTTTCAAACATAATATAGAGTAGACTCCCTCTTAATCGGCCACCTTTTAACCGGCCCTGCTTTAACCGTCCTACCTTGTCACAAAACCAACTTCCTTTTAATTAGTAATTGTTTAATATATCATCACTTTAAACGGTCTTGTTTTGCCCCAATTTTTGTTTTTATTATATCTAGGCCTATCTTTCATATCAAGCTCACTTCATATTGCAGTTAGTTCCAGAGAACAATTTGAGTTACTTCCCTTAACAGAAGTAAACAATACCGGAAGTGAGTAGGGATTGTTAAGGCAGTTTGGCCGCGAGGCGAGTCACGCGGTGAGAATCAGTAGTTCCAGAGTTCGCCGCTAGACCCCGCTAGGGCCACAATGGTGCAGCGGTCACGCACACTGGCCCACAGATGCAAAGAGAGAGAGCCCCTCCCCCTGTCCCTCTCTCCCGCCCCTCCTCTCGGCAGTCCACGTTACTCAGCCAATCGCGGCTCGGGCTACGGCTACGGCACTGTAGCGTAGCAGCATGGTAAGCGGGCATCGGAGATCGCGCGATTGTGTAGCCTAATGTTTTACACGATCCTATGCTGTGACAGGATTGTACAACTTATTTTTTATGTAGGCCTTTATGCATTGAATGCAGAATTTAACAGTAGAAATATATTCTAATTGATTAATAATTAATTGGTGATTAAAAAAATTCAAAATGTTTAAAGTAGTTTTTACGTAATTTGATTATAACTCAAATACAATAAAAAAATAAGTTAATGATGTCGTTGCATGTTGAAAATTAAAATGTCATAAATATAGGCCTAAACCTCAATGCATTTTGGGAACTCGTAAGAGTTGAAAAATAATAGACACAATTGTTATATTTCTTGTGTTTGCCCAGTGACAAGAACGTCAATTATTACCTTGGTTGTAGGCCTTTTACAATTCTCTACAAAAAAAGGCCTAAAACCAAGGTACCAAATATATTATATTTCGATGTGAAACATATTTTAATCTTTAAAACATTAATAAAACATAGGAAATGCTGATGAAAACTTTTGCAAAATTTTATAGATGATAATATTTTACATTTTATTTGGCCTTATTTCCACTTTTTTTTTCTTTATTCTCTTTTGCATCGATGATGTAGGGAGCATCTCTATTCAGGCCTCTTGTGATCCTGCTGTCAACAATTTCAGGCAGAAGACACTCCAAGTAGAACTTCAATACAGTAGAAGCCCTTAAATCCGGCCACGTTGGAACCGAACCAGCGGCCGGATTTCAAAATGGCCATATTAACAGGCGGTTTATTAAACGGGTTAAACAGAGACCTATGTGTTCCAACAATTAACTATTAGGATGTATATAACCGTAACAGGTATCATAGTCGCCAAATCAATGCTATGTATCAACTTTTTTACAATCATATTTGTTCCCTCTCAGACATTGTAGCGCTGAAATTACGATCGGAAACACGACCGGTCGCTAGCGATGAACCTGCTTTTAACAAACAATAATACTGGTCTTCTAACAAAGGCTCTAAGGCTCCTGTTACACTACGGTGGCCGGCGACGTAGCCGGTCACGTGGCCAGCGTCGTGGCTAGCGACTGACACGGTGGCTGGCTACGTCGCTGATCACCTTCGTAGATGCTTCATGACGTTTTCAGTTGTAAATATGCCATCGAACAGTGAGTATATGTTGTTACTAGCTCTCCTGCTTAAGAAAAAAGAAGAAGGAAAAGAACAGTGCACGTTCATCCGATTCTGTGTGTGCCTAGAAGGAAAGAAGTTTCTTTGTATTATACCTTGTTCGACGAACTGTGCAATTATGAGCAAAAGTTTTTTTTAACTATTTTAGGATGTCAAAAACAGAATTTTTTGAATTACTTGATTATCCTTAACACTACCCTCCATTTTATACGAAAAGAACTTTACAATAGGTAGTTATAGGTCACTAATAAACAATCACTTAACTTATAAACCACCGTCTGTACACTGATCAGTCGCACTGATGTTTCGGTCAAAACACGTGATACCCAACTATCGAGCACATGCGCATCGACCTGCGTGACTAGCCACGACGCCAGCCACCGTAGTGTAACATGCTCCCGTATAACCCAATGTTAAACAGTGCCCCTTGACCGCGCAGAGCAGCCACGGACTGGGTCGCCGGCCACCGTACAGTTGAGAACGGCCACCGTGTCGGTGGCTGGTTTTGTGATCCGGGTGGCTGTTTTTCGGCCACGTCGCCAGCCACCGTAGTGTAACAGGGTTCCATTTGATTCAATGGAAACACGTGCCCCTGTAGCTGGCCACGTTGCCAGCGACGTGACTAGCCACCGTAGTGTAACAGGGGCCTAACAGGGGCCTTCGTGTAAATGGGACTGTAAAAGCGACGGAATCTGTCTAGTGACCTAACTTTCGTTTACATCGACGATCGGGCCGCGAAACACCGAACAAAAAGATAACGAAATAAAATTGAACACTAACACAAATATTTATAAGACATCCAAAACCGAATTGTCTGGAAATCGTCAATTGAACTGATATATTTTAGTGATGTAACATGGGACAAGTTAACTCTTGTCTATTTTTTCCGTGGGAAAAGCCCGGTTCTGAACATTTCATTTCCGGAACACCGCGGCCGAACCATCCGAGGCCGGACTAGAGGACTTCTACTTTGTAATATATTCATAGACATATTACTCTAAAAAAATTTTTAATTTAAAAGTAACAACGGATTTAAAAGTAACAACCCGTAAATTTGTTAACTTTTATTTATACATTTATCATCAGGGAATTTTATATTAAGTATGGTCCTGGAAACTCATTTAAAGTTGTTAAAAAATGAGTTCAATTAAGTAGGCCTAATTATTTTAGAGCATAGGAGTACTTATTTAATAAAACAAAATTACAATATTTATACACTAGTTGTTGCCCGTCGATACTCGACGGATAGCTCCATTAGTGGTAAATGAAACGCTATAATAGTGCAAACATGTAAGGTAGTCTATAAAATGTACTTCTTTGAACTGCCATACCAAGAACAATAATATATTTTACAGAAAATACTACGATTTTAGTTGGAGGGTCGGAAAAGTAGGCCTATTCCCCAAAACCAATAATGTTGCATCCTTGTAGGCTACTTATAGGCCCTACTCTTTAGTATTTTATAAACATGTCAATTTGATTGTTTAGGTAGGCGCAAACCTAATTAGCCTAAGGAAACCGTTCTATTAGGTTCAACAACATCAGAAATAAGTAGACCAATATCCACTTGTAGGCCTATTGGATAAATTGTTCATAACAGTTTTTTTTCAAGAATTAGGAAAGGCCTACAGTGATGTAACTTATGATGGTTGGCTTTAACAAATATTGGTATTAGGGTAGAACGCAGAGAAACCATTTATAACCACTTTAATGTCGCATTATTTATGCTGTAGTGTGCAAGTTTCAATAACTATCCAAATTTAAAGAATACAAATTTATTTCACAGAATATTACATAATTTTAGTTGGAGTGTCTGTCAAAGTAGGCCTAAGTTATAGGCATATTCCTTAAAAACAATAATGCTGCACACTTACTATGTAACACAGACACTCTTTAGTATTTTGCTAGCAAATGAGGAAGAACAGATGTTTCAGTTGTGAAACATTCTAAAACTAATTGTTTCAAAATCAACAGAATGTTCGGTCGAATTTCGACCAGTGCATGGGCGATCCCTAGGAAACATATAACATGCATAAAAAATAATTAATTTTTACTTTGTTATTCAAATATAATTAGGCCTAAACATTTACTTAATTTTTGTACTTTCGTCTGACATTCTTTAAATGCGTAATTAATTGATTCCCAAATACTTTTAAATACTTTTTAAATATGTTTTTAATATGTTCACTAATAAATTTTAAATTAAAAACTCACTCCAATAAATAAAATTTTTATTGTGGTAAGGCCTTTCGCATTCAAGGAATGCATCATCAGACCATAACAACCAAAACAAAAAATAATTTATAAATACAAAATTTCTGCTAAACATCTTGTTTCATAGATCATAGTTCATCATCTAGATCATAGTTGCTAAACATCATGAGTTCATAGATAAAGTTAAAGACATTTCATTACAACCTGATGAATATATGGTATCATTCGATGTGGAATCATTGTATCCTAATGTCCCAATACCAGTTACGATGAATATAATAAAATCCTGGTTACAGTCAAATGATTTCTATGATCAAATTATTGAAGAGTATTTACGTCTAATTAATTTGTGTATGAATCAAAATGTTTTTCAATTCCAAGAAAAATTTTACCGGCAAACATTTGGCACAGCAATGGGAAACCCTCTCTCGTGTTTTATTGCCAACATTTTTTTTAGTAATTTTGAAATCAATGCCAAATCAACTCTAAATTATTTTCCTAGAATTTGGATTCGTTATGTGGATGATGTGTTTGCCATCTTCAAAAACACTGAAGATCTCCATCAATTTATTATACAACTAAATTCTTTTTATCCTTCAATTAAGTTTACTTACGAAATGGAAAATGTTACCTCATTACCTTTTCTTGATTTACTTGTAATAAGAAACAACTGCAATAAAGTTGAATTTGATATTTATAGAAAACCTACAAGCAACAGTCGTTTTACAACAAAAGATTCATTTGCCCCTTACTCTCAAAAAATTGCCGTTTATAACAATCTGGTATATAGACTGCTACATACTCCTCTTAATGAAAAAAGATTTAATGAAGAAGTTAAAATGATAAAAAACATAGCTCGTTTCAATGGTTTTAGCCCAAATTTAGTTGACAAAATCAGTGGCGGATCCAAGGGGGGGGGGGCTAAGGGGGCTATAGCCCCCCCCTTAGGGGCCAAGGTGGGGCGCCGCGACGGCCCGAAGCGGGCGCCGCGCCGGCCCGGGTCGGGCGCAGGCCGGGTGATGGGGCGCCGGCAAACCAGCGCACGTTTTTCCGATATTTTTCAATGTAAACTACTTTGTGTCTGTTATGCACACTGTGAAATAAAAACATCACCCCTAAAAATATTTGTTCTTAAAAATGATATTATAATGTCCTTTTCTGGTAATTCAACTAGACGACAGTGTCATTATAGTGTCTCTATTGCTACGCCATCTCAATCAGAGGGGCACCAATTCTGAGTCTTCCAGAGTCCCTCTGTGTGTGTATGCCGAGTCTTCGTATAGTTACGAGGCGGAGATGGGGAGTGACGTATTCCATCCTCAAGTTTAAGGGCCCTTTTACATCGCGTTGAGCGACACGCGGCGGGCGCAAGCCCTCACTGTATACCTTATTGGATGACGCGCGACAGTCGACCGTCAGGCGCCTGGTATAAATGCTCCTATCTAGTGCAATGTACTTATTTTACGTGCCTTGAAAGATACGATATATAACAGTGGAAGTGGTGGAGGCGAAGGGGAATCAAAATTACAACTAGATGTTGTATTTAATGTTTGTTTGCATTGCGCGCGCAAACTTTTCCTGTCACAACACGAAATCAAGAACAACAGACAGTGCAGAGCAAAACGCAATGCTGTATGTGTAATGTCTGATAAACCCTTTGTGATGACTACCTATTGATTCAAACAAAATCACTTAATTAATTATTAAGATTCATTATAATAAATAAAGTAGTTCTAAAGAAGGTTATGTCTGAAAAAATAAGACTAATTCATTTTAAAGAAAACGATAATCTGATTAAATAAAAGACGACGAAAAGCAGTCTAAATTGACGTTCAAGTTTTTATCAAAGCCAGAACCGTGTAGATTTGAACCTGGAGAAAATCAACTGGAGTTAAAATTCGTTAAAATAATTACTAATTCAAATAAATATCAATCATAAATTTTTGCAAAAATAGGCTACTTATAAACTAATTATAGTATATATCGGCACTCGATCCCTACTAACAAAAAGTATATTATTATACTCTAATATTATTGATGAGGTATATTTGTATTATGTCTACATGTATGTACACACGGATATCGAGAAAGGCTCCAACGATTTTCTTCAAACTTTTCGAATAAAGCAGTTCGGGGATAAAAATGATAAGGCCTATATTTACAGGTTTCCATGTCAGGAAAATCTTCTTTCGGGTACTTGTCTGTAATGTTGTCTATTGTTATACATAAGCGAAGCCAGCTAATTTTTTATGTTATTTTGATCTGCAGTATGAAAGACCACATAAATTAAAAGAAGACTATTTACTGAGCATTGTGTAAAATTTCACTTTTTTAAGTCTTACGGGTTTTCGGTTCTACATCCATAAAGTTAGAAATGTCACCGATGATCGCGGTGAACGCATTTCCGCCCGCGACCTGACACCGGGCCTGCTACAAGTACTCAGCCAAGGTTTAGGCCGGTTCCTACGTGGGCGACAGATGCGACGCGACGAGAGCGACTGGAGCGACACCAGCGACAAGCTTGCATCGCCATAACGTTATACATTGTAAATTGTTGTCGCTCCTGTCGCCCACTAAGAACGCTCCAATGCTTATACATTTGTTTGAAATTTTGTCGCTCTCGTCGCGTCGCATCTGTCGCCCACGTAGGAACCGGCCTTAGGCCTACAGTGCGCTGCGACGATTAGGTTATGTTTGTTATTGATATATAGGTCAGAAATACTTTCACTAACTCAAAACAAATCACACGGTAGTGATAAGTCATACACATAAGACCGACTAGACAGCTATAACTAACCCAGCGTCACAGCCTTCAGCGGAGATGTGTTCGCCACGATCATCGGTGACATGGCTGACTTTAAGCAAGCCCAACTCAAACAGTAAAACTTAGAAAAGTGTAATTTTCACACGATGTTCAGTAAATAGTCTTCTTTCTATAGATGTGTTTTTAGGGCCGCAGTTCAAATAACATAAAAACTAGTTGGCTTAGTAAGTAAAATTAAGTTCTTTCATTATAATGTTTACCAATGGTTACGTTAATCACGTTAATTTTTAACAAGGGCCTAATGAAGTATAAAACTAAAAATACCCCCGTCGCAGCAGACCTGCGTACTCAGCGAATTTCCAAACGATCTTGAGAGTTTGTATTTTCCCCATTAACACCATAGGAATGGGTATGTAGGTTGGCTGCCTTGGGATGTTGTTATAAAATGTTAGTTTTGTTAGGAAATGTAATAGTTACGTTAGGTGAATGTCAAACTGTATCAATTTTCGGCACTTTTTAATTTTCCCCATAAACCCCATGGGGGTGAGTAAGTACGTTTGCCACCATATGGGTGTTGTAAGCAAATATCAGTTAAATCCTACCTAGTGAATGAACATATCAAATATTATCAAGTTATGGTGTTCTTTTCATTTTCCCCATAAACCCCATAGGGATGAGTACGTAGGTTTGCCGCCATGTGGGTGTTGTAAGCAAATATCAGTTGAACCCTACCAAGTGAATGTACATACCAAATTTTATCAAGTTATTTTAATAAATAAGTGAGATACAGTGTTTTGTTGATTTCCCATAAGATTAACATGGAAAACCTATTTTTGGCTTTTCTCCGTAACCTGTTAAGCCAAATTAAAAATTGAAAATATTAAATTGTTTGTTTTTTTAAGCTCTTTTAAATGGTTTTAGTTAAAATTGTTGGATTTTGAAAATTATGCTCCAAAAATGCAAAAAAAAAACATTTTTGACCCCTTTGAAACCCCATAAAACCCCGTTCCCATAACCCGATCATGCTGGTTCGCGAACTCATGAAAATAGACCTAGCCTTACACCTTCATACCAAATTTCATCAATATCGGAGGTCCCCTTCAAAAGTTATCAGTACCACGGACATATATATATATATATATATATATATATATATATATATATATATATATATATATATATATATATATATATATATATATATATATACATATATATGAAAATGAACGAACGGTGTTTATGGCCTCTGGGGACCTCAAAATGAAAAAGTAACATGGTCCCGGGCTTAGGTCTTACCATGGCTACTACCGTAATAGCGTATTCCCTATAGGGAAATTCGCTAAAAAAGAAATAATGAAGAAGCTGACTCAACGTTCAAAGTACAAACCAAAAGTGTCCAAGTTAACATGTGGTTTTGCATTGTAGCTAGTTTTGCATTGTAGCCAGTTACTTAATTACCAGATGGTACTATAATAAAAACGATAATTTTTTATTGTACTTTGTATTGGTGATTATGAATATTTAGATATATAAAAGTAAAGTAAATGGATAATACAACTAAGCACTTTTTAGAGTTGCAATTGAATTTAAAACTTAAGAAATAGTAACAATAATGAAATTATCTGTTAACAAAAGAATTAGAACATCTGATCCGACAACAAATAAACCAGAGTGCAGCATCCGCAACGGTAGTCCTACATTAAAACAGTCTGAAAGGCCGAGTCTCATCACTTGGTGCCGACGCATGTGATTTTATTATACCATAATGGCCAGTTTTTGTTCATTGAAATGTACCGTGTCCGTGTTGGAGTCTGTGTCTCTATTTAATTTTAATACTACGACAACTTCACTATTGAAGGATTAATGTAATTGTAACTGTAAACACTTTATAATGGGTCAAAAAGACCCAAAACCATGGTAGTGAAATTATAACCCCTCCGGATCACTAGACAGAGCAAAACCACTCTTTTGCTATAAGTTCACCACATGTGATCTACATAACATGTGCGCCAGGCCTATACGTGATCTAGTGGCTTATCCATGATGAAATGTACTGTATTAATAACATTTTAAAATATTAACCTACCTACCTATTACCGACTTAGTATATTAAAGTTAAAAGTGTTAACACGAGAGTGTACCATTTCAATACGAAATAAAGATAATGAAAATTTAGATAGCAACAGTGATAGGCCTATAAAAACGAACCAAATTTTTTAAGGTTAGTGTATGCATTGTACTTCACGATGCAAAAGAAATTCTCATTAAATATTAATGATAATAAGAGCAATGAAAGTTGGTACATTGACCAAACTGTTGTTTGTAATAAAAATAGATTTGCGATTTAGTATTGTTTTCCAAAGCGATTGGTCTAAAAATGCCTGAAACTGCTATTTTTAACACTTAAATTTCAAAACTTCTCGGGGAGGGCCCCCGAACCCCCCGCCGGTCTGGTCCGCCGATCGGGGGGGGGGGGGGGGCGCAGACCCCCCCGGTTAGCCCCCCCTTAATAATGTTCTAGATCCGCCACTGGACAAAATTATAAATAGAATGAAAAAGAAAATATTAAAAAGATCAAGAACCACGATGTTTGAAAGCAAAGAAAATGATGAAAACTGGAGATCAGTGACATTTACCTCTTTTAATAAAATAATTGAGAAATCATTTAAGAAACATGCTAAAATTAATGTTAGTTTTTCAACAAAATTCAAACTCAAAAATATATTAGGAAATGTAAAATGTAAGATTAGTGAAGAAACAAATCTGGAATTTATGAAGTGTCTTGTGACGATTGTGATAAATTATATGTGGGACAAACAAGAAGAAATTTAAAAACTCATTTAAAAGAACATGTTAGTCATGTAAAATTTAACAGACCTGAAAATCTGCAATTGCTAAGTATGCCTTAGAAAATGGACATTGTTTTTCCCAAACTAAATTAATAAAGAAGTCAGTAATAATCAATACTTGGATGCACAGGAAACATTTGAAATGAATAAGCGTAAAGTAAAATTGGTGAACAATGATCCCGGACCTATTCAAAATTCTCCGTTATTAAATTTTCTAAATATCTAGTCACAAAATAAATTTAAAATGTTTTTATAGTATACAGCTTATATAATAAGAATTTTTACCCATAATATTGTAAATTAGCATATGTAACTTTAAATCAGATGTTTAGCAGAAATTTTGTATTTATAAATTTTTTTTGTTTTGGTTGTTATGGTCTGATGATGCATTCCTTGAATGCGAAAGGCCTTACCACAATAAAAATTTTATTTATTGGAGTGAGTTTTTAATTTAAAATTTATTAATTGTTCCAATAAGAAGAGCTACAGAAATGATGTTCACTAATATTTAATTGTTAAACTGAGAGGAACAAAAACCATAAAGTTAATAAGAATTAACAATACTGCAATCCTTAAACATTTAATATTCCAAGAAAAAGAAGTCAGGGGCGGATCCAAGGGGGGGGCGGTAGGGGCGGTCGCCCCCCCCCAAACCCCTGCCTAAAAATAATTTTTTTTCTCTGGTTTAGGCAAAATATTAGTAACAAGCGGGTAAGAAATCAAACGTTAGAACATTTAGGCTAAATTAAAGTCGTAAGGAAAATACATCATGGCCACAGTACTCTTATCTCCCAAATAAATTTATTTTCTTATGAACGGCAAGTTATTCAGACCTATCGTATTCCGCCATTAGTATGACGAACGAGTGTTATTACGTGGCATCACCAAGCGTAGACTTCAGAAAGCCTCCGCCGGATAGCATCGGTGGGAAGAGGGGTGGATTTCCGAGATTGGTTTTTTGGTTTGGGGTTTCGTTTTCGTACAGTTGTAATTGGTTGGACTATCTCCAGCTAGGACCGCCAGGGTCACCACTTATCAGATCAGGCGCCGCGCCGGAGTGGGAGTAAACGCAAACGCAGTAGACGGCCATAGGGCAGGCGATAACCAAGGTGACTGCAGGTTAGGGCCAGGTGAGCTACATCCCGTAAGAGCAATGGTGTCACTTTCTGCGACATCCGTATATGTCGCCACAGAGGTTTTGTTAGTTTAAAAAGTGTTAAAGAACACATTTTACTCATTGTTACCTGCAAGTGTTGCCAACGCTGCAGAAAACCACAATCGTTCTCCTTTGTGTTGGAGATTTTTTGTCTCAACTATTACTAAAATAAGGAATTTCAAAGCAAACTAGGGTAGAATTTATGGTTTTATATTTACCTGATTGATAATTTATAATTTGGTCATTACCTAATGGTTTGTTATCAACTAATAATCCAAATTTTAAATAGAGTAATATGGTGTCGTTACAATAAAGTACCAGGAGGACCGAGCGTTGCTCGGTGAAATATTAGTAAATTTAAATATCAGAATAAACTTTATTGACATTTAATATGCAGTACATAAACAGCTGTTACATTTCTTTTTGAAGTTCTGAATGTACTTCTCTTGTTTATATGTTGTTAATTCGTTGCCAACATGGCAACCCATAAGCCCAATGTTAAAATTTTGTAATTTTAAACTTTAATTTTTAGCAAAATTAGATTTTCCCTGGGGGCGAGACCCATCTCAATCGTATTTTTAAGGTAAAACTAAGTTATTCCAAAATTTGAAGGAAATCGTCGGAGCCGTTTTTGAGATAATTGTGCAAGCAAGCAAACAAGCAAACATTGCTCTTATAAGAGCATAGGATATCGTACCCATGGCAGGACTGCTTCATTCTCTTTTTCAGTCAGCTGTGTAATGGTAAATATTATAACGTAACTTGACTTCTGTTTTAGTTTAAGGACGCTTCATATCCGGAACACATAAAAAGCTATTCAGCTGACCTGGGAAAAAGTTATGCTTCTGCCTTTACAGACCTTGGGCGATAACTATGAAATAGCTTCGCAGGTTATCGACTGATTCTGATTTAATCTCATTATAGACAAAGTTTATTTTTGTGTTCATAAGAGACTTAACACGTTCGCTGCTGATAGCTGCTATAGCAGTTGCCCGCCCACTAGCGCTGTGTGCTGACAACTGCTAAAGCAGTGGCGTGCTCCCTTCAAGGTTATTGCTTCAGTGTGAGCCCAGCACTTTGCCGGGAAGGTTTATATCGTCCCCGCATGTTGTGCCAGTTTCGCTCGTTAATCCGTTTCCGGATCGGGAATTCCGTTCGTTTTCTCGCTATCGTTGGAGGGAATGAAATATAATTCAGCATTTTGGTTGAGCTTTGACATTTTATATGCCGCAGCGAACGTGTTAATATGTTTTCGTTTAGGGTATCTTGGAAGTTATATAAAATCTTTTTAAATTTCTATTAAATATAAGTTTTTCTATTGAATTATGTTTTTAAATTTAGGTTAGGAGATTCATGACATTTTCTCAATTAATCTGTTAGAGATTGAAGAAAATATGTAAGGTTAAATCTATTTGATAATTTGATTTAGTTGAATGTAAATAAATGCATAAAAATCAGCTATGACGTTTGTCTTAGTAATTTATTCTTTATTCCAAATGTAGGCTAAACATATTTTCCGGCAACTAGTAGAAAGGAATCCCCCTGCTTCCTCTTGGCGCTGCAGTTATCGTGACGTCCGATAACCATAGGCCCTACCGGTGCAATATTTTTATTCGGGGATGTTATTTTTGGAGCAATTGTGTATACTTGTTTGTTCAGTGTTGGTTACGGAAATGCACGTGTGTTTAATTGTCCGTGAATGTTCCGATGTATGATACAGTGCAATTGATGTATTTTTGTTGGCTAAGTACCGGCCAACCGATTCTTTTCTGCTCGTTTCCAAACAAACTGTTGTTTTGCTCTAAAAGGGTGATGATGGGGGGGGGGGGGGTGGTAATCTCTGGGAACCGCCCCCCCCAAAACGAATCTCTGGATCCGCCCTTGAAAGAAGTCAGCAGAATTAGAAGAAACGGCTCGAATCCCGGTCGAATCCGGCCCACGGCTGGCGCGGCGAGCATCGGGCGAGAGAACGAGGCAGTGAGAACGAGTGAGAGAGAGCGCAGATAACCTGCGCGGCCACGCGCCCGGGCGCGTGCGGCCGCTGTAGATGATCACCACTACACTCGCAGCGTCGCGCTCCGCGCTGACATGGTGTTACTTGTACCAACAAATAAGCAAAACTATTATACATAGACATTATCTAAAAATTTAATCGTAATAATAGATAAAACCCACACATATTAAAAACAAAACTAGTAATGAAATTGACAAAACATTTATAGAAAATAAATTATTAAAAAGAGAAAAAAAATTAAAGTTGTAAAATTTGATTATTTTTACAATTTAATGTTTTAAGCATGCAAATTCAAATAATAAAATGTTTTTTCACCTAAATATTCTTTGCGGTTTTCTTTATTTGTTGGTAAAAAAATACCCTAATTTTGACGTTTCAACCTCCTGTAGTTCAGCAAAAAATTTTTTAATTGCCATTTTTGTGTTCATTACATTGTGGCAAATCGATCCCATAGTAAAAATTAAAAATTTAATTTTTGACCAAACACCCTTAACTTTCATTCCATTAGATCAAAATAAAATTTTTGTTCAGTTTAGTCTTTTCAGTCTGTGTTTGGATGTGATTTGCTTTTGTTAAACCAGAAAAATAAGTTCTAGATGTGAGTAAATAGCTTTAATTTCTGCATAAACATATTTAGTATTATTTTTCATCTTATTCCGGTCATGGAGAACTATTATTGTTGTTAAAGAGTACCAGGGGGACCGAGCTTAAGCTCGGTAAAATTATTACTTTCGTTCTCACGCAAAGCTCGTTCGCTCCGCTCACTCGCCCTCTTAATTTTTAAGACGAGCTCGTTCGCTTCGCTCACTCGCCGAGCCGACGGGTGTTGCACTTTGGTATAATTTTCCTTTAAAGATCATAACACTGGTTTTATCTACAGTTATCAGCTGATTTTTGTTCAATTAATAAACTTTCCATAAGGATAACATGGAAACTTTGACGGGCTCTAGCGCGAAAACCGGATTTTTCCCAGCAATGGGACCAGCTCCAATCGATTTCTGTTGGCCCCCATATTCACTTTGCCCGGACAAACGGAGCTTGTTTTAGAGTATAAGATTCCCAATTTTAACTGGCCATGGCTATGCCATGGTCTTGAAGTGGCCAGTTAAGGGAGAGTCCACTAGAGTCTCAAACACACTAATGAAATGTTTAATATTCCTTGACATAAAATATACTGTAAAATTCAGTTAACATAAATATAGCCCAGTCAAAATAGGCTGTCATGAAAATAATCCCGGAGGAGCTGAATTTTTCACAGATGATAGACTATGATAACATGTGCATTCTCCTGAAAGTCCCGGAAAATCCCCCTTGAGCTTTTCACCCTACGCCCCTCTAAAGTTGCAGTATGTCAGAAAATGAACCACAGTTTTGTAACGAAAAAAGCAATCAAAGTGGCGTTTCCTTTATTTGGTTCCCCATAAAATTTGCTGCAAATATTGTCCCTACCACTTATTATAAAAACCTTATAATTTTGTTGCAAAATCGATACAAAAATAAAATTCAAATTCTGTATTAGTCAACAAAAAATTTCTCATACACTGTACTATGATACCTTCCAGAGAGATAACATAAATAAACAGTTTCAGATAACTGACTCATACTTTCCCCACACAATATAAAAATGTGTTAAAAGCATCCAAACATTAATGTCTTGATGGCTCAGTTGGTGCTGCTCAGCTGAGAAGCTTGAGTTTGACTCTACTGAGTCTGTGACTTTTAACAACGTATTGCATTTACTGCAAACCTAAAAATTTAATTTTCTCCTCAACCACTTGACATAGAGCAATAATTTAAAATACTGGATTGTTTAGTTTTTTGAGCTTAATTTGATGGCGATAAGCAAAATTTATTTCAATTTAACCGTTTTTTTTTTATCTGAAAAATTGATTTTTAAACACTTTTTGCTCTATTCCTTTTGAACGCGTATTTTCTCAGAGATGCGTGTATTGTCATTTTATTCAGCATTTTAATCTTAATAAATTTTAACAAAAATCGGCCTCATATGGTCTAAATAAATTTGTTTATGCTAAACACCTACTTTCCGTGTTCCTTATGGCAGCATACCTGCATACTCTTTCCCTATATTTATCATAAGGAGAATATACATGTTTATTTCAATATTTATGAGCATGTATTGAAATTTTGTTTAAAGGTTCATCTGGTCAAAATTAATATTACTAATTTGGAAATTCGCTGAGTACGCAGGTCTGCGGTGACGGGGTGTATTAGAGAATTAGTTTAGCTTTACAATGACATATAATACCTACTACTATGTTCGATTTCAGGATAACGAGTAACATTTTATTTTATGGTGACAGTGGAAACAACTGCATTCTTGACTACATTTTAGTACCGTACATACATTATAGACTTTTAACTGAATTTATCTCCTATATTTTTTCACAAGGTATGAGAAATGGAACTTCAAATATTCATATTGGGTCATTAGTATTTTATTTTATGGTATAATATGATTTTTTAGCCCAGATGGGAGAGGTCCACTAGGAGTCACAACAAATTCTTAAAGTAAGCATAGGTAATATGTACCTCATATTAAAGGTCTCACTTAGAACACAATACCGCAAACCCATCCAGCGTCAATTAGATAACCGAGACGGAAGTAGTTGTTAATGGATATTTTTTCATTTTGAAATAGTAAAAACAAAATTTAAATGAAACGTTTGATTCCATTTTGTTGCGATTGTCTAAGTGTTTGTGACAATTTTTGTAGAAAATTTTATCGGGTACAAAATTAAAGCAATGCCAGTTGGATTGCTTTTCTTGTTACAAAACTGTTGTTGATTTTCTGACATACTGCAACTTTAACTTCAAACGGGCGTAGGCCGGAAGCTCAAGAGGGATTTTACGGGATTTCCGAGAAAATGCATACCTTATCATAATCTATCAACTGTGAAAAATTCATACTCTCCGGAATTTTTCCGACACAAACCTATAGCGAATTTCCCTATAGGGAATACGCTATTACGGTAGTAGCCATGGTAAGACCTAAGCCCCGGACCACTTTACTTTTTCATTTTGAGGTCCCTAGAAGCCAAAAACACCGTTCGTTCATTTTCATATATATATATATATATATATATATATATATATATATATATATATATATATATATATATATATATATATATATATATATATATATATATATATATATGTATATATATATATATATGTCCGTGGTACCAATAACTTTTGAAGCGGACCTCCGATTTTTATCAAATTTTGTATGAAGGTGTAAGACCAGGTCTATTTTCATGAGTTCGCGAACCAGCATTGTCGGGTTATGGGAATGGGGTTTTATGGGGCTTCAAAGGGGTCAAAAATGGGTTTTTGGCGTTTTTCGGGCTGAATTTTCTAAATTCATAAATTTTAACTAAAACCATTTAAAAGAGATTAAAAAAAAACAATTTAGTATTTTGAATCTTTAAAATAGCTTAACTGGTTCTAGAGGAAATTAAAATCAAGTTTCCCATGTTATTCTTATGGGCAAATCTTTAAAAAGTTATATATCGCTTATTTTTCAACATATCCTAATAAAAATTTGTATGAACCTTCACTAGGTGGTGAGTAATTAAGATTTGATAAAAATCCCACATGGCAGCAAACCTACATGCTAAATCCCATGGTATTCTCATGGAAAATAAGTGTATAATGGGAGCAAGAGAGATGGAGATAGTAAGGTATCTGTTCCTAATCAGTTGATCAGCTGTCTTCTGCATATTTGTCAAATTTGAAATGTTTATGTTTTGTTATTTGTAAACAAATCATTCCTTTTGCATGGAAGCTTTGGATATGCACTTTTATTACTGTTATTAAAAATTTAAAAAGTCATTTATTGCAATATAAATATTAATATATAAATAATTTATATTAATAATTTAATAATATTAATAATTTAATATTTATAATTTATATTAATAATTTAATAATTATTATTAAATAAAAATACTTTACTCAGAAATATAATGCCATTAAATATATTATATTTCCTTGTAAAGATTATTAATTATATAATATAGCCACAAAGTTCTTTGATGTTGAAACAATAATTCTTTGGAAATTCGCTGAGTACGCAGGTCTGCTGCGACGGGGGTATTTTGAATTGACTAATATTAAGATTGTTGAATAAAAAATTGTAGAGTCCGGTGCGCATGCGCCGATGAAGCAGAAGTACTAACCGACCGTCTCCAGTTTTTATATTTAAAAGTTTACTAAAATAGTTTCAGTTTTTGTTTAACTCATCGTCGTCTTGAGATCAGTGACTTGTGAACAATTAGTGATAGTTAGTTATATTGAAGGGAGCCTACGTGAGTTACAAAAGTTGTTTGCTGTGCCTAACCTAAAATTAAGTTTGGAACAAATAAAACAGGCATACAGAACGTGCCCACGCTCGACCGCTCAAACAGCCGCGCACCTTATCAGTAGCGCCGTCACCAACACTCCCGCTGGCGCCGTGGCCCAGTGGATAGGGCACTATCTCCCAATCTAGAAGACCAGTGTTAGAAACCTACGTCCTGATACAAATTTTGACGGAATAAAGACCAATATTTAATTTTGTTTCAAACTGCAAGTAGTTCTCTTGCTCTCCAACAGATAGGGTGGTCATTACAAATCTGCCTAGGAAGGTGCTTGTTTTAAGCCTTCTATTATCAAGCCAATTATTACAACTAATTATTTATGATAATAATAACAAAAAAATGTTACTTAAACTAATCCACAGTGCAGGACGAGAATACGGCACTGTAAATGGATTTAAATTCAGAGAGTCAAGGACACTATCAAATGGAATTATTTCTTGGCGCTGTTGTGCAAAGGAATGTAATAGCTGGGTGAAAACTGACAACACCAAGAAAAATATTGTTGACTCTAAACTTGAGCATAAACATAAAGCTCAATGTCCCAGTCCAGCAGTTACTCAATGTGCACCACGCTCATCTCCCGCGTCCGTCACTGCCGCCGCCGCGTCGCCGTCTCTCGTTGCCACGGCCCGCGCCGCCGCCGCCTCAACACCCGCGCCCGCCACCGCGCCCGCCGCCGTGCCGACAACGCCTGGCGGTGTCGCGCAGATGACATCCTGCTCAACAGCACCAACACCGGATACAAATTGCATGCACATCACCCCAGTTACAGCTCAAAATGTATCAGTTCTTGAACTGCTTGCCGAAAACTCTTCCTTAAAAGACGAACTAGCCAAGGTTAGGGCTGAAATGAAAACCATTCTTGACCACTCGATTGAGTCAGATCAGCGACTCCTTAGTTTCACTGATGATATCTTCACCAACCCAATAAAACCAGCCACACTTCTCAAACTTAATAAAGATACACAAACAAATATTTCTAATCTTGAACGAAAACCAAACCTTCAGGAAGAACTAGACATTGCTACAACTACAATAACTAAATTAGAAGAAGAAATGGCATTTCTGAAACTGCCATGTCAAAAATGTCAAATACTGAAAGAAGAAGTAAAAAATATGATAAGTTCAATTCGTTCATTAGAAGCAGAGAAAACTAATCTTTTCGAAGAGAGGATAAGTAACGATAGTAGTGCAGAAGAAGAAATTAAATGCCTCAAGAAAACTATTGAACTCCTCGAACTTGACCGGGGAAGTCTTGAAAGTGAAATAGCAAAATTAAAACAAAATGATGTCAGATGTAGTAATTGCTTTCCTCCTCTCCAGACAAAAAATAAACAAATAAATGGGAATCAGTGGCAAACTGTGAAACATGCAGAAATTAAAAGTAAAGGTAATGAAACAGTTAGCGTAGAGTGTTATAACAGATTTGATGTTCTTGACCAAGACGATATTTCTGAACCCCTTTCTGGACCTTCACCCAACATACAAAATACAAATAAAATCAAGTCAAAACCTAAAATAAACCCTCAATTACCAAAAAGGAGTACAGGATTAAAGATGAAAGGGAGACAGCTTATGATTGTGGCAGATAGTCACGGTAAGGACTTGAGTCCCCTTGTCCAGCAAAGAACGTCGACAGTTGATGTACAGTCAGTTGTCCGACCTGGAGCTAGTTTTTACTCAGTCACACATGACATTAACATACTTACGAGAAGCCTAACAAAAAGAGACCATCTTTTGTTAGTGGCTGGTACTAACAGTGTTGAAAAAACTAGCGTGAAGCGATTAACTGACGATCTGTTCAAAACCGTAAACCAACTGAATCAAACAACCAATGTAATACTCGCCTCTTTGCCTATGAGACATGACAAACCAATACTGGACTTAAAAGTGTCTCATATCAATGCTATAATAGAAAGATTCGTCATGAACTCACCAACGATCAAACTACTCCCCCTTCATGATTTACCTCGACACCTACACACTCTCCACGGACTCCATCTCAATAGAAAAGGCAAGAAAAAAATCTCAAAGGACATTGCTCGACTGATCACACACACAGACTCGGCCAGCATCACTGACATTCAGCAGCCTTCTAGTTCCAGCCAACCTCCACCAACCACTGACCACGGCATTGCTGTTATCGAGGCTAACATGTGGGACATGATAGAAGAGTTTAAGACCGACTCATCTCTAGGATTTGCTCATACAGTATCAGAGGACTTCCATATGTCTGCCGGAGTAGCTGTAGTCTTCAGAACGAAACTTGGCCGGCCTGTGGCATCTGATTACATTGACACGAAGTTGACCTGTCAGAACGTGCCCAATGGAGCTGCAGTATACAGCCTAGTGACGAAAGAGAAATACTGGGGCAAGCCTACTGAAGAAAACTACAACAATGCATTTGATCAGCTGACGAAAGACTTCAGTTCAAAGGGGCTGAAAACCTTAATATGCTCTGCAATGGGTTGCGTCAGAGATCTTGTGAAGCCTCAGCATTTTGTCAAGAAGATCACTGAGTTTCATCAGGCGACCGGTGCTTCAGTAAAAATCGTCACTTACAACCAGAAGGCGAAAAGAGCCCTGTGGATGGGACTGTCTCATGACAATTTTGCAAACACTCTGAGGAACCTGATTGCTGCAGAACGACCAGTGCGTGACTCCCACATCATGACACCAGGAGAAAACATCTCGCCTCCCGCTTCAGCAACATCTCAGCGTTCAACAACATCCTCAGCGCCTGAGTCCATCTCCTCACACAGTGTCTCGGAGTGTAATGAAAGTCAGTCTGGTGTTGGTGTCAGTGATTACAGCGTGCAACATGTACCCGACTCTATATCCCAACCTACCGTCACTCCTATCTCCTCTTCAAATTTAAACTCAAACCAAACTCTCCTGAATCTAAATTCGTAAATGGTAGTGATAAGTCTATGTTAAATTTAAGAAACTTTTGTATTATGTGTAACGATTACCATAATTCCAATTCATTAAGTAAATTAAAAGTAAATGGTAAAAGTGGATGGCCTATTTGTGATAATGCTAAATTAGATAAGAAATTTTTATGGCTTATGCATCTAAATATTCAAGGAGGGATTATAAGTAAAAAACTAGATTTGGAAATTATTCTGCAAAACTCTAATATTTCAATTGTCTGTTTAAATGAACATTGGCTAAGGTCTGATAATATAAATGTACTAAATAGTATTCCAAACTATAATCTCGCAAGTTTTTATTCAAGATCAGAGGGTTACGGTGGGTCATGCATTTTGCTAAAAAATGACTTAAAATACTTTGTAAGAGATGATCTGTGTGCTTTCAGCGAGGACTCAGTTTTTGAAATATCCTGTGTTGAAATTTTATCTTTAAACATCATTGTTGTGTCTATTTACAGGACTCCTAACGTTGTAAATTTTAATTGTTTTTTACGTAAATTGGAAAGCATACTGAAAGTTTTAATTAAATCGCGAAATGTCGAAAATGTTTATTTAGCTTCAGACTTCAATGTGGATATCCTAGAAGAGTGTAGCTCCACTCAACACAAATTCGAATTCCTCTCTATAATTAAGCAGTACGGCTTTAAAATAAATTTCTGTTTGCCGACGAGAGTAACTAAAAATACTCAATCGTGCATTGATAATATTTTAACATTAAAACTTAAGTCCCATTATTCAACACCATTGATGAATCTGGAACTAGGCCTCTCTGATCATAGAGCTATATTTATTAATGTTTCAAACAAAACCACAACCATTAGTGACAATAATGACCAAAAAAGTAAAAAACGAATGTTCTCAAAAAAAAAAAAAAAAAATGTTGAAAGTTTTGTAAATTCAGTAAAAAAAATCAATGGGATGTATCTGTTCACAGTAGTTTTAAAACAAATTGTTCAAGCTTTTTCCAGAATTTCTTTTATTTGTTTAATGAGGCGTTTCCCTTAAAGTTTTATAGTAACAAATTATTTAATGTAAGAAAAAAGACATGGGTTACGCAAGTTATAAAATTTCTAGTGCAAAAAAAGAGAGCTAAGCAGGTTAGTTAAGTGTTCTAATGATGAATTGTTCGTAAATTATGTAAAAGAATACAAAAAAATCTTTAAGAAAGTATGTAATGCATCAAAACGAAGCACAAATAATAATTTCATTCAAGACTCAGATGACAAGAGTAAGGCTGCTTGGTGTGTAGTAAAATCTGAGCTAGGGTGTAAAAAGGGGAACACAAGTTTTTCAGACATTACGGTAAATGATAAGAATTTGAGCAATGCTACAGACATTGCTAACTATTTCAATAAAATGTTTACATATATCTCCAACGAGATTGGGGTTTCTCCTTCGTTGGACGAAGCTTTAAAACTCACAGAAAATTTATTAGTGAACCAGCAGTTTCCAAATTTCACTTTTCAACAAATCAGTAAGGACGATGTGTTAAAAGTAATCAAATCTCTAAAAAACAAAAAATCTGCTGGGTGGGATGAGGTACCTCTTGATTTAATGAAAAAAGTGTCAAGTTTTATAGCTGAGCCATTGTCAATCATTATAAACCAGTCATTTCAAACTAATACATTCCCCGAAAACTTGAAGCTCGCGGAGCTTAAACCTCTTCATAAGAAGGGAGACAGGAACAATCCTAATAACTATCGTCCCGTGTCAGTCCTGCCGGCGTTTTCTAAAGTATTTGAGAAAATAGCATCAAATCAAATATCAAATTTTCTTGAGTCAAATGCCATTTTAGTTCCTGAACAATTTGGCTTTAGAAAAGGTAAAAACACATCTGCAGCGTTATCCCGGTTTGTTGATGAGGTGTCAAGGGCCTTGGACCAGTCCCAGAGCACAATGGGTGTGTTCTGTGATTTGTCCAAGGCGTTTGATTGTGTAAACCACGATATACTTCTGAACAAACTGAGTACGTACAATATATCTTTGGACTCGGTGTGTTGGCTTAAATCGTATATGTCAAATCGCTATCAAAGAACAGTCGTTCGTAAAAATAATAAAACATCTAAATCAGGGTGGGAGGGAATTAAAGTGGGTGTACCTCAAGGTTCTATTTTGGGTCCCCTCCTTTTTCTCATTTATATCAATGATTTACCGGTTAACGTGTCTAATAACCTTATTCTTTAGGCCAATGATACAACCGCGGTTGTCAAATCTAAAACAAACGAAGGATTAAAAATTTCGGTTTGTGAAGCCTTGATTCAATTGAGGGACTGGTTCAAATTGAACGGGCTGAAATTAAATGAAGAGAAAACTCAATTGGTCAAGTTTTGTACACCCCAATTAAGAAATAATCATTTTCAGAGTTTCCAGAGTTTAAACAGACCAGTAGACCAGTGAACATGTGATTTTGTGCTCCCTATTTTTTAGCAAATTTTAGTGGTTAAATAGGGTACTTAAAAGTATTTTTTGTATAAAAGTGTGAGTGAGAAATTTATCTCTTAAAATGTGTAAGTAGCCAACACACTATAATAGTTTCTACTATGATAGTTTCTGATAAGGAAAAGATTGGACCCAAGATAAGAGAGCCAGCCACTCGATCAGTCTGACCTTTAGACTGTTAGATAAGAGCACCCTGTCACTTTGTGTGGCTATGTTTGTTTGTAAATAATGTCTTATGGCTTTTAGTGCTTTTTAATTTTAATTTTACATTTTGACAAATCTTACAATTTTTATTATTGGACAATTTTTATTTCTGATTTTTAAAATGGGAGTTGTTAATGAGAACCGCACTACTCTTCCTAAGGGATGGGTGCGGGAAGAACATACAAGGAAAAGTGGACTTAGCAAGGGAAAAATTGATGTCTATATTAAATCGCCAAATGGGCGTCTCTTTAGGTCAAAAGCTGAGCTCAATAAATACATAAAAGAAAAAGAACTAGGCATTAAAATTGAGGATTTTAATTTTTCAACAGTGAAAAAAGGTGGCAAAACAGTAAATAACGAATCGCTTAATAGTTCTACCACTTCTCAGAGTGAAATTTCTTTGTCTTCTGGTGATGACTGTAATAAACATGATTTATCAATCAAAGATGCTGATCAGGAGGTGCTTAAATGCACTGTTGAGATCCAAACCGACAATTCTTATAACAGTATGTTGGTAATAGATGAACTGCTGGGAAATCAATGGCTATCTGACCTGACTCTTCAGAAATATTTTGATCTAATTAATACACGTTTCCTAACATCAACTTCTGATCATTCTGTGATTCTTAACCCTTTGATCTGTCATGCAATTAAGAATTTCGATGAATATTCTCATTTCTTGGAACCATTAGAAAATAAGGATTTTAACTCTATAATCATGCCAATAAACGATTCAACGCAGCTTAATGGTGTGAGTGGTTCTCATTTGAGTGTCCTCATCTATACTAAACCTGACAATAGCTTCCACTACTATGATTCTCTAGGAGACCATAATTTGAGTGATGCAAAAATTGTAACAGATAAAATGGCTTCATACTTAAATATATCAGACTACAAGTTTTTTGTGATTAATGGTCCCAAACAAATTAACTCATTTGATTGTGGCATGTATGTTTGCCTTTTCATCAACCTTCTCATTTTTGAGAATGATATTTTTGTGAGTGGAGTAATAAATAAGAATAAAGTAAATGAATATCTTACTTTGAAGCCTACTGACTTAATCAAAAAAAGATCACTCATAGCTTATATCTTAAAAAATAATGTGTTTATGAGTAATGATGAAATATGCAGGCTCATGTATGATGAAAGTGCTCATGATAAAATTAATGAGGATAATCGTGACACAACTTCCCCTGTTCAACAATGTGAATGTGGTAAAGTTAGTCATACTAAGATTAGCACCGTTGTACAGAGCAACTGGAACGAGGTAAAAATGAAAAACACAAATAAGCCATCTCTAAAGAAGCCCCCTCTTCACAAATCGACAGTTTCTCTTTCTAATAAATTTGACATATTAAGCAATCTGGAAGAAAAGGATCCTATATGTCATGAAACGTCCCTGATCAACATCATCAATACAAAAAATCCAGATGGCACAAGAAAAGAGAAAATTAACTGTGGCAAAAAAACTACAAATAAAAAGGCAGGAAATTTTGTCCAGGGAAAAAATCATCATAGTCATAATCAACAACCTAAATTCAGTAAAAACAGTGTGACTGATGGCAGGATCCTTATACTAGCAGACAGTCATGGAAAAGAGTTAAACAGGTACGTTCAGGAACAGACTTTCCTCTCAGTATCTACTGTTTCAAGACCAAATGCTACATTTGAACAGGTTACACATGATATTAAAATTCTTTCAGCAAGTTTCACCAAAAAGGATTTTGTTGTAGTCATTGGTGGAACCAATGACATTGAAAAGAAAAATTACCACACATTACCACAAAAAATTATTGATTTATCTAGCACCTTAGACCACACTAACGTCATTGTTGCCACTTTGTCCCTCCGCCACGACAATCCAAATCTGGATGGTAAGATATCCCAAATAAATGATCTTGTGATTAAAGCAGTGGGTACTTTGAACAAAAAACCCTCAATTCTTCCGCTCCACGATCTGCCCCGTCATATGTATACAAATCATGGACTACATTTTAATCGTAGTGGGAAAGAAAAAATTGGCAAACTAATAATTGAAGCAGTAAGGAAAATAAAACAAAGTAATATTAATGGCTTACTGAGTGAGTTAAATGGCATTAAAATTGTGGAAGAGAACATGTCAGATATCATTGGTCAGTTGAAAGGCAATAAATCTGTTGCTTTCGCTCACAGTATTTCCAGTGACATTGATCACAAGAAAAACATGAGCGCAGGTGTAGCGTTGTCGTTTAGGAGGCATTTTGGAAGACCTAAGCCTTCACACATCATTAATAAATATCTGGCTTGTCAACAATTGGATAGTGGAGCCTGCGTTTATGGACTTTTAACCAAACCCAAATATTTTAATAAGCCTAAATTTGCAGTTTATGATTCTTGTTTTTCGCACTTAACAGATGATTTCAAAAGTAAAAGGCTTAACACGCTCATATGTTCCCCTATGGGTTGTGTTAGGGACTGTGTGCCCATAGAAAAATTTGTCACCAACATAATGGATTTCCAACTGTCAACTGGAGCTGCAGTCTTCATTGTTGTGAATAACGAAAATTCAACAAGACAACTATACAATGGACTTGATTTCACTTCATTCTTATCAAAACTGTACAAAGAAATGGAAGCAGCTAGATGTATGAGCAGGAGAGAATCTACTGAACAACATACTGACACTTCAACACAAACAACTGGGTTTTCTTCTCACCACTTAGGAGGGGAGGAGATAGCAGTTCCGGAGGTAACTCATGCGGACCCAACAACACCTACAGATGTCCTTGATGACCACCTACCCCAGTCTCTCTCAGATGCTGCTAGTGATAGTGATGAGTGTGTGCTAATGTCAGTCAGTGAGCCAGAAGTGAGTGTCAGTGAGTGCATCATATCTAGCTGTAGTAAATTAGTAGCATATGATATTTTAAAAACAAAATCAAATAATTTCGGTACTGATTTGGGTGATGTATGTAATTCTTTAAACTAAACTCAAAAGACAAAGAATGTACTTCTGCTTTTGGTAGTCAATCCTTCCAGAATAGACTTGAAAAAGATAAAAATTATAATATAATCTATTGTACCCATAATCCAAGTAACTTTTCACATACACTTAAAGCACAACCACCATTTTCACTACCTAATTTTGATAATTGTTCACCAAAAGTTTCACTTAAACCTAGCCTAAGATTTTTAATATTGAACATTAGATCCCTTAGAAGCAAACTTGGCCAGTTAGAAATCATTTTAAAACAAAATGAAACTAACATAGTCTGTTTGAGTGAGCATTTTTTACACGAGGAAGAAATCCCTCTATATGTCCCGAGCGGGTTTATTGTTGCGTCATATTACTGTAGGAAGCCTCCCTTGGAGCGTGGAGGATCTTCAATCCTCATTAAATCAGAACTTAGATACCAGACCTTAGATGTCTCAAACTACTGTATCTACTCTCTGTGCGAGGCCTCCGCTATTTGCTTACTTGATTTCAACTTAATAATTTTAAATATTTATAGAACTCCTGACTCAAACATATGTATTTTTATTGATCATCTTGAGAGGATATTATGTTTTTTGATGAGTAGAAAGTATAAATATTTTGCATTGACTGGTGACTTAAATGTAGATATTTTAAAGTTTGAAAATAATATTGATGTACAACATTTTGTAAATACACTAAGATCTTTGGATATTTATAGTTTAAATAGACTTCCAACTAGAAATAAGGCCTGTCTAGATAACATTTTTTCAAATATTGACAATAATCTATGTACATGTTCCTTGCTGATGCAAGACATCATTTCTGATCATGCTGGAGTTTTTGTCTGTATTAATTTAGAATTTAAAAAATCATCAATTAGTGAATCTGAGATCAGGACCAAACGTCTATTAAATCCAATTAGATTAAGAAATTTTAGGGATAGTCTTGATAGTACTGACTGGACTTTTTTGGCTAATATTACTGATGTGAATATGGCTTGTAATTATTTCCTGAATTCATTAACATCACTGTTTAATTTAAACTGCCCAATTATAAATATTAAGCAAAAAATTAATTGTAAACCGAAACATAATTGGTACACACCTGAACTAGAACTCATGAAATCTTTCTTATTAATATTTTATGACATTTGGAAGCGTAGTTCATCTCAAGATGATGAAATTAGATTTAAAAACTTTAAAAAATTGTATAAAAAAGCTATTTTAGAAGCAAAAAAATCTGCCAATGATTCCCTGCTCAAAAACTCTCAAAATACATGTAAAACAGCTTGGCAAATAGTAAAAAAAGAGACAGGTGGTTTTGTAGCCAAAAGTAAAGAAAACTCTACATCTCTTTCTCCTGATGAACTTAATAATCATTTTGTTAATGTACCTATTAAGCTTTGTAAAACTTTAAACTTGATGATGATACCTATGTTAGTATGTTAAACAAATGTTCTCGGCCTCAAATTAATGAAGAAAATGAATTTAAATGGAACTTGATTGATACTAAAACAGTTAAAACAGCTGTGATGGCATTCAGCTCTTCAAAAAGTGAGGATGTTTATGGCCTATCTAATTTCATACTCAAGAATATTATAGATGTAATTGTGTTGCCTGTCACACATATTGTAAACTTGTCTTTAGCTACAGGTGTTTTTCCAGACTCGCTTAAATATTGTAAAGTAACTCCAATATTTAAAAAAGGACAAAAAGAGTCGAGTGAAAGCTAGTGAAAGCTATCGGCCTATTACATTAGTACCTATAATTAGTAAAATAATTGAATCATGTATATTTAAACAATTGTGTGAATATTTTTATGTCAATAATTTATTATATGACAAACAATTTGGCTTTAGGCCGTGTCACTCAACTTCTATGGCTATTGAATGTATTGTTGAAGAGATTCTGATTGGTTTGGAGAATAAATTAGTTGTAGGGGCTTCTCTAATTGATCTAAGTAAAGCTTTCGATGTTGTAAACCACTCTATTCTTCTTAAAAAACTTGATTATTATGGTGTAAGGAAAAATGAGTTATGTTTAATTAAAAGTTATCTGGAGAACCGGATGCAAATGGTAACTATCAATAATAAGTTATCTAGGTATCAAAACATAGTTGCTGGAGTCCCTCAAGGCTCTGTACTTGGTCCCTTCTTGTTTTTAGTTTTCATGAATGACTTTAGTGCTAATGTAAATTCCATGTCAGTTCTGTACGCAGACGACACCACCCTTCTTTGCTCTGATATTGATTCTTTAGCTCTCAATCAAAAATTATCTGGTTCTTTGGAGCAAGCCAAAAAGTGGTATGTAGCAAACAAACTCGTCATTAATGAAAATAAAACTAATAATATATCCTTTACACTTAAAAAAATACTTTAGATTTAAATAAAGAAACTCTTGAACCTGTTAAATTGTTAGGTATTGTTCTGGGCAGTAAATTATCATGGAACAGCCATGTTGAAAGTGTATGTAAAAAGCTATCAAGAGTAATATTTTTACTACGTAAACTAAAATACTGTGTAAATTTTGAAGTCCTTTTAATGACATATTTTGGTCTTTTTCATTCTCATCTATCTTATGTTGTTCGCGTTTGGGGCAATTCAAGTGCTTCAAAGAGGGTTTTTATCTGGCAAAAAAAAAGCAATAAGATTGATGGTTGGTCTTTCCCCACAGGAGTCATGTAGAAATTCTTTTAGTAATCTTAAAATAATGACACTTGTTAGTATTTATATTTTTCAAAATTTACTCCATGTAAAAGAAAATATTCATGCTTTTATTCCTCATGAATCAATACATGAACACAATACAAGATCCAAACAAAATCTGGTACTTCCAAATTTAAGACTTAGTAAGACATTAAATAGCCATAGATTTCAACAAATTAAATTATTTAACAAGCTACCATCCAAAATAAAAAATTTACCTTTCAATAGATTTAAGTCAGTAATTGCATCTTGGTTGAAGCACAAAGCCTTTTATTCCCTTGAGGAATACATGACATGTGATATGTCTGACTTGTTGGACTAAGTTAGACGGGCCTTTTGTTTTATAAATACCATCATACATTTTTTCATGTTAAAAATGTTTTTTTTTTCAAAATATTGTTAATTGAATGATTGTAATATATTAAATGAATGGGTATGTATTTATTTTGATGTAACTATAAACTTGTCTTGACAATTCCTAATGTAACACCTGTTATTTAATGGAAAATAAAGATATTCTATTCTATTCTATTCTATTCTATTCTATTCTATTCAGGAATTAGAATTTGATGATATAACCATTGACTTTGTACACTACGTGAGTAGACTTCTCATAGCATAGGGGTGTGTGAAGCATATTGACGGTGGTGCGATCTCGTGCGGTGTCCATCGAAGTATACGTAACATATGATAGATAAATCAGTATTCCCACTCTTCTAAACCAAGGATGAAACATTTTATAACTGAAAGTTATGTTTATGTTTTGGTAAAATGTTTTGGCAGCACTGTAAATTCAGCTCAATAATAACAACATCGATGGCAGCGACTCTGGTGCGGCGTCCACCGAACTTCCAAATTTTTGCCTCAAACTAAATGCATTGGATGAGAGGTCTATTCACGTTAGTGTACATAGTCAATGATATAACATTACAAATTAATCAAAACGCAAAATTTTTAGGGCTGGAATTAGATATGAATTTAAACTGGAAAAAATTGCCTCGCAACTATTTCAAAAAGGTTAAACTCAGCTTGTTTTCAAATGTTAGTTTTGAGAGTTACAGTAGACTTGAAAACTCGGATAATGCTTTACTATGCATATTTCCATTCGATTCTTCAATATGGAATTGAATTCTGGGGGTTTGCATCAGACGTGGAAAGAATTTTTATTATTAAAAAAAAATCTTAAGAATAATGACGTTTTCGTCTTGGAATTGTTCTTGTCAACCTATCTTTACGGAACTCAAAATAATGACCGTGCCATGTCTAGTAATTTTTAAATCATTATTGATGGTACAGACCAATTATGAAAAACTATGCGGTGAAAACTTTATACATGAATACAACACAAGGTTTAAAAAAAATTTGCAATATCCTAGACACCGCCTCAAACTGGTTGAAAAAACACCATCATATATGGGAAGAAAATTTTTTAATAAATTGCCACCAAATATAAAATGTTTAATACATTCAAGTAAATTTAAAAGCAGCCTTACTGACTTCTTGTTGAATAAACAGTATTATAAAGTAAGTCAATTCCTTAATGACTCATTGTAAATCTTTTAATTTGATTGATCAATACTGGTTACTCTAGAATTATTATTATTTTGACAATATCACCTGTCTTTGTGAACTTAGTCTAAGCTCACTTGTAAAAGATGTATTTGTGATAATAAAGTATTATTTTATTCTATTCTATTCTATTCTAAAAACAGTGATGCTGGATGACAACCAAAAATGAAATATGAATAAAGAGTTGTAAATTCTTAATGATGTTTATGAACCTAAAACAATTTAGAAGCTACATAATTTTTATTTCAGGCTGTAGTTAGTTCCACTCCATTGAAAACATTTAATGCCAATGCCATGTTGAGCATGAAAATCATTATAGTGGTATCAGTCATTTATAAAAAATCATTAATATTGTTAAAACTTCCTTAATTACTGTTGGCTCCCATAACGGGATTCAATCAGCCGATAACATGAGAGGGAATATGGCGTCAGATAGCCTCACATAGCAAATTTTAAATTTACAACTATAAAACAGTAACAGGCTTTTAACATGTTAGAAGTAATTTTTTTTTATTTACTAGATATTTGTAATTTCTTTTACAGTAATATATTTTATATACTATTTAATTCCTTTAACAGAATTCCAGTTCAATTGCCCAAGGATAATGTCCAATAAAAGGTTGGTTTTTCAAAATTAAATTTAATAATTATAGTCTATATTTTAGGCCTACTTTAAGTTAACTTTAATGTTCTGTCGCAAAATGTTATTTTTTAATGAAGAATATAGCAGGTTGCCATTCAAATTTTATGGAACGTCGCCCACAATTTCCCCCACCACCGTAACCTGACCCTCTCCCACAATGAAACCAGTGAATCCCCACGTGCCCTTCCTTCCGTCAGCTACCAATCAGCACATTTTGATCAAGTATGGATGAAATCCCCCAGCCACCACAAAAAACACTTCCCAGATTGCTGGTGCTGAAGACGAGTTACAACTATTTGTGCTGTACATGTTATTATTCATACTTTCCACAATACAGTACCCAGCAAGGCCGTCAAACGCAGCCGATGTTTTCGCGTCGCACAGTAGCGGCGCTATTTTCGCCGGCCGATGTTCTCAGCCCGGCCAGTAGAGGGCGTCCCGGCGATCCTTATTTGGCGGTCGGTCGAAACGCGAGAACGGCGGCCGCTGCTAAATCCGCGCCGCGCCGCCCGTGGCCGAATCTAGGTTACGGATATTTATACTTCGCCCCGACACATTGTGGGCTAACGTAGCTCATATTCTGGAAGAATATTTAAAATTTACTTCGTCAAGTTAAAGTTTCCGCTAAGAATTAGCTACATCCGTCGACGCGCAACAATGGGGAACGATAAAGATATTGAGCGGTTTATAGGTTAGCGTGATTATTCATTATACAGAGTGTCCCTGAACTCTCTACCGACCTCTTGAGGTATTATTCCTAACATAAATACAAGCCAAAAAATCATAGTATTTAAAATTTGCAAAACTCCATTGTTAACCATACAGCCGCCATTTTTGTTTATTTTTTTTAAGAAAAAATTTTTATTTAAGAATGGTTTTTTGTAAGAAGTTAAAACTTGGTAAACGATTTTTTGAAGCCAAGCTCTTGTAGACAAATTTTAAATTTTTTACAATTCGTATTTTTAAAATAACGGTTTTCTTTAACCCTAAATTGCATAAAACTACGTAAGGTAGTAAAGTTTATGTCCTTATGGGTTTTTTAGGAACTTTAAGTTAAAATCAAACGATGTAAATATGATAAATAAGCACACGACAAATCGATTTATAAATAAGCGAGATAGAGCGATTTTATTAAAAATAGTCATGCATCTGAGCGGGTTGCCGCGCGAAAAGCGCGGTCTCGACGCCAGCTCAACAATGGATCTCAAACCAAAACTGCCCCCGGGGAAGCGGTACGATCGTGACTAGGCTCAGTAAAAGTGCTCTTTCTTGCTTATTTATGAACCGATTTCCATCATCTTTACATTGTTGGATTTTAAATTAAATTTCCTAAAAAAAAAAAAAAAAAAAAAAAAAAAACACCTTGAAAAACATAAAATTTCTCCTTATATGTAGTTTTTATGCTATTTAAAATTACAGATTTTAAATAGCCGTCATTTCAGAAATATGAACCGTTAAAAATTGATTATTTCTCTACAATTATACCTTTTGTTTAAAAAAGTCGTATACAAATTTTTATTTTATTACAACAAACCGTTCTTAAATTAAAATGTTTTCTTGAAAAAATACAAAATGGCGGACGGTTAACTAGGGCCAGTAGTCCATTGTTGCGCAGTAGGCAACGTTAACCATATGGCTTTTAAAGCAAAACATGGTATTTTATTCCCCTGTTTCGGACGCCATTTTTCAACCGATTTTCTTTAAACTTGTTAAGTGTTTAGTTGAATAGTTATATTAGGCCCCTCATACCTCAAAATTTTGAAACTTTAACCAATATTACTGAGGTAAATCGATTTAATTTGCGACTTCACAGAGAGTAATATTTGTTAAATTTAAAACAAAATTTGAGATATGAGGGTTGTTATAACTATTCAACTAAACATTTACCAAGTTTAAAGAAAATCGGTTGAAAACGGTGTCTGAAACAGGGGAATAAAATTCCGTGTTTTAGCATTAAAGCCGTATGGTTAACATTGCCGACTGCGCAACAATGGGCTACCAGCCCAAAGGTATGTTTCGTATACCTTCGAAAAGTTCGAAAAGAAGCTTAAGAGGTTGGTAGAGAGTTCAGGGACACCCTGTAGATGCCATTATTGGAACTCAATATAAATTCTAAAATTGCATATCTTTTGAATAATTGCCACATATAACTTGCAATACTGTGTACGTCAACGCTACCAAAAGCGAATGTGGATCGTGGATGGGTTTGAGTCGCCCTTTCCATGTTTTGAGTCTCCGGGCAAATTTTTGTCCAGTTTTACTCAGTGCTTCTAAATATGTGTTACAATAAAAAAAATCGCCATTTTTAAAAAATATAGTAGGTTTAATGTTATTTGTAAAGAAATTATATTTCAGTTTCAGCTACCTGTGGCTCTAACATATCACAAATGTTTAATTATAATTTGGTAATTCTAGGGTGATATAGTAATCTATATGAATAAGATATTCATGGAAGGAAGTGTACTTATATACAACGTCTTTATATCAATAGTCAGATCACCTGCACCTCACTCAAGTAAAGCCAATAGACAGATAACTTATCGTCTCAAGTTTAATATGCATTTAGGGAAATCGAGAGGAAATAATTTTAATTCTTGAATGCGTCGACCATTATTGTCTATTGCAACCCCTGAATAATGTATAACAGTCTAAAACTTGGCTTTGCAGTTCATTAAACCGTTATAATTCAGTTTGCAGTTCTCGGAAGTAAATTCTAAACTAGGGATGCATTCTAGTAGCCTATAGCATTTCGTTCATCATTGTGCACACGAAAAAGCCTATTAATATGGAAACGTCGTAACATAGTCAGAAGGTTCTTGAATCGAGTTACAAATGCCGTAAATTTTCATTCAAGATGCTAATTTACACATAAGAAAAATAATCATCATAGCGTTTAATTTTGAAAATAACTATAATTAGTTTAGCATGTTAGTATTTGTAGTTAACATACATCATTAAATAACAGACAATATTATTTTCCGTTGCAACAAAAGTAGTTGATCATTCATCTACTTTTTGCAACATTTTATAAAGTTAAAAAAAAATGGTATAGGACAATTTTTGCATTCTGCATATGTTGCCAGGAAGGTATAAAAGTTATGGCATTTTATTCAGTGCCGGATTAATTTAGGTTATAAGTATTCTTTTAGATCTTTTTGTCCACATTGTGTAATGGCATGTTGTATAACGCCTACGGGTTTTCAGACAAAGTATTAAATGAACAGATTTTAATCCTAGAAAAAATTTGATGTACAAAATAAAAAGTAAAATGAAACTAACCTAATGTGAATATTTTAATCGTTGTAGTACTAAAGCTACTGAACTATGTTACTAACTAAGCTAAGTAATTGTAATATTTCTTATAAAGATAGTCTATTATATTTTTCGTGTGCATGAGATTTTAGCCTCTTTAGGGGAAGGCCTCAGTAGCCTCTTAGGGGAATGAGTTTTCAGTATATCTTAAATCCTTAAATGTAAGAATAGACATATGAAACTCCAAATCTGTAAGTAAGTCATAAACAATGTCATGAACCCAACCTCAAAAGGATGAGCGTATTAAAAATGACAGGCTGTAAAACCTTACATTAAAATCATACTAAACAATATTAAAATGGTAATAATTACTTCCAACCTACTTCTATTCTTTTAAGTTTTACTTTTTTTTTAAATTTAATCAAATTTAAAGACTTAAAAATAATATATGATTTTAAATACTTACTATTAAATAAAAAAATGCAATATTATATTACCTAGACCTACGAAATTAAAATTTCAGTTAAACCGTGAGCTATGATGATGAAAGTTCTTTCAGCCATATAAAACTTATGATAACTCTCCAATTTGAAACTACAGTATTTGTAATACATTTTAATTTAGCATCGATTTATTTTTTTAGTAAAGTAATACTCATGGTCGTTTTAGTTAACAGTAGAATTAATAGAACTTTTTCATAGTTTCGGTGTTGATGACGCGTTTCTGAAGATTGATTCTAAATTCGCCGACTTGAATGTTGACAGAGAAATCTAAAGAGTTGATGATTAGAAGTACGGTTTCAAACAATCAGGCGATTGGTTGTATACGTGAGTTGCGTAGAAGACGGAATACACAAGGTGTGAATCACTTCTAATTCTGGCCGAGTAAATATACCCGCTCATCCCATCATGGTTGGTGTCGTGATCGCCAGTCGTCAGTCGTCAGTAGGCCTACACGGCTGCTCCTGGTCAATGGGTGGACAGGGACGCGGCAGTGTCCGTATCCTACTGGACACAGAGCTACATAAGGGGAAATGTCTTATTTAGGGTAGGTCGTCAGCGGAGAAAATTGTGTTAACAGGCAAGTGCCAATATTGCAGCCTAACAGCAGATCTTGACAGACGGCGGCTGAAACGGGGATAAAAACCGTGTTTCACCCAGAAGCCGTATGGTTAACATAGATGACTGTGCTACTTAATCTCGAATGACTATGTAGAGCCTTAATTATTACTAGAACGATGTTAACATTACAAACCGATTCCAATAAAGTAAAAAGCAATCTTCTGAATTTTGTATTAATTTATTTAATCATCGTTAGGTTAATCATCACAAAAGTTTAATTACACTATAGTTCTTTAACTTTAAACACTATACAGTATAAGTACATTAGGCCGAGCATTTGCTCGTATACAATTCCTCATAGAAATAAATATCAGTCATAGACTGCGCACTACAATGAAAAGTTCAAAAAGGGTTGTTTTTATTTTGCGAAACCTGACCAAACCACTAAGCACACCTGCTGCTTCCAGAGGGCAGTAAGCTCTCGGAAGGACGGGGTATTGAAGGAAAGGAGAGTGAGAAAAGGGACAGTAGATGCCCTGAATGGGATGAATGGTCAACTAGTGGTATAGTATGAGTTTCTGATTGTCGGCAGAATCGTATATAGCCGCTAAAGGCTCTGTATTTATTTATTGCAGAGTGTGGCGACGCAAAGAGTGTGGGAACAATTATCCGTGCCTAAAAGTTTTCGTGACTACAAACTACCATGATACAGTGATAAGAAATGCTCTTTATAATGTTCAATTCTTTACAACACATTACCTATGTTAACCGAGCCTTGCTCGTTGGTTTTAATTCACTTTTGTTATAGTGTCATGGTAATAAAGCTATCAAATTTCCACCAACAACCAACTATACCTCTTCACAGTTAACAGCTGTTTCAAAAAGACTGCTTAACATTAATTTTCCTTTATTTTTGTATACCTTTCGTTGTTATTTCGTTACCAAAATAGCAATCCACAATACCAATGTTAAAAATTACGATTTTAAAACTTAAATTTAGACCAAATTTGATTTTTCCTGGGATTAATGCTTTTTTTAAACTCATTTTTGTGCCAAAACACTCTTAAATGCAAAGTTTAAGCAAAATATAACCGCTAGATTTCGAGATCGTGGAACACACATCCCTTCAGACATTGCTCGTATCTTATATAATAAAAGAGTGCATTTAAGGGTCTAGAGAGAGAACTACTGAACGGATCGAGGCCGTTTTGGTGTGAATGGATTCCTTATGACCCCTAGATGATAGGAAAAATATGGTATCCCTCGGAAAATGCCTCATAAAGCCGCAAAATGAAAATTATACCTTATTTAGACTAATCTAAGACGTGATTTTGTCGATTTGTTTACTGCTCCAGGTGATCCATATCTTACATTGAAATTTGACACCACTGCTGCTTTACAAAGTGTTTTTGTAAACAAAACAGACAACTTTTCAATCCTATGATAATTGACAGATACAAATTAAATCAAGAACACGTAATGTTGCAGTGGGTTTTAAATCAGTAAAATAAAATATTTAACAGCTGATGCTTTAATTAAATTTTGGTTGCTATATACTATAAAGAGAGTTTACATTAAATTATTGAATTTATGCATTTAAACTTACGAGTTATTTATCAAATTTTGTTTACACATATGTTTTTATAACTATCAACTACCTAATGAGCTTTATGTTTTGAAATATATACATAATCTTTTGATTGTAAAATTCTCCGCCCGTATTTTAATTCATTAATTTTTGTTATAACTAAGTCATATAACGTCCTTATATTCTTATTTTACATCCTTTTAAGGTCGTATAGGCTTATGATTCTACATGTTTAACAGTTAGATTATTGTTCCCACTGATATAAACAATGGAGTACAAAAATTTGAAACTGCTACACGATAACGATTAAAGGGGGTTTAACCGTATTTCCATTTATTCCATAACGTAAAATGAAGTAAACTAATTTGAAATTTGATAACTACGAACTGGAAGAAATAAATCTTGAAATAGGCCTATACAAAAAGAAATACCACGAATAAAAAAGGAGATGGAAAAAAAAGTGGAAACAAAAGACAGAGAATAAACATTTTGAATAGTGTTGTAGTGAATCTAAAAAGCCTACTACCTATACGATTGACTTATAGGACAATGCAGTAACACTTAGTACACCCAGGAATGTAGGCATACTTCTATACCATTGCATGAAATATTCAAGTCAGAACTTGAAAGGAAGCTTCAATCAGATGCATAAACACTGTGGAAGATCCCACAGAATGGTGCTCAGCGATGGTGGTGATACCAAAACTAACGGGGACGTTATATAATCTGCGTGGATCTAACAAAATTAAACAAGAACAAGAACGTAAGGAGGCAAAAATGCCAGAGGTTGAAGACACACATAATTAGATTGTTAAATCTCGAGTGTTTAACAAATAAGATACAAATTGTTCAAATCCTGGCAAATTAAATGGACTCTGAGTTAGCAAAATTATACCAATAAGTTAATTGGCCATACAACCGGAATGGAATAAATGGAAATACGGTTAAACCCCATTTAATCGTTATCTTTTTTTTGTAAAGTCTCATAGACCTACTATATTGTAAAACCATATCATAGTAAGTATTATAAACTATTTAAACTTATACGAGGTGGCCCGTGCTCATCTACAAGACACTATACCTTTCAAAGGTTATGCGCGGGTTTCTTTTATGTTGCTCACTAGCTGAGAAAAAAGGAGGAAAAGAAACATGCTTATGCCTATTAATATAAAGATAACTGTTCACGTTGCTAAAGAAATGGAAAAATTTGAGTTTTAATACTATGTTGTCTGTGTACCTGAATGAATGCTTTGACCAATTTCAAACCTGAACATCAAATTCATGAATAATCATCACGAAATATACCCGTCATTTTTGACGGGCTGTTTGCTAGTTATAGATAAAATATATAAATTTATATATAGTATAGGATTTACAACACATTGTTGTGTGTGTACAAGAGACACAAACTATACCGATCTAGGAGTATATATTTTTTGTGAAAATACGCTTCGGCTTTATTTTCTTTTTTATTCAAAATTTGATTTAGGCACACAACTATTTTACAATTAACCGTCTTTTTATCATTAAGTGCATATCAAATAGGGGACTCCGCTTTACGGGTTTGAAAGATGCATAATCGGACCTTGAGAATTATTTAAGTTAGTTGAGATTCATAATTGAATCTTGAAGATTATTAAAGTTGAAAAGGTTTTTTGATTCATGTGAACCGATGATGATTTCACATATGGGTAGCCAAATAATTAAATGTTTTAACAGAAAAAACCATTCAAACAAAGAAAGGTCGATCCAATAAAGCCCAGCGATTATTTTTGAATCTCGTAAGCTGCGTGGAATCATTTCTACTTCACATTACCGATCTGTTGGCCCATTTCGAGGAGCTTTCACAGAGCGTTGTCTAAATTAGCTAAGACGATTGCCAAAAACATACCTTAGCGCTGATCTTGAACAATGGATGTTGGCGAATCGCGCGCCCTTGCACCTCGAAATACCACAGTTTACATGTCCATCGAAGTCGTCGACTGCTGCCGAATTGTTGACCATATGCCAGTGAGCAGAACTCGCCTAAAGCCGCGTTTACACAACACCTGCTAGGTTTACACCGGAGATGCAAACACGTGTTGCCAACATTTATTTGAAATATAAAAAAAACGATACAAAATTGGTTGCTAACAATGTTTGCAACACGTGTTTCCATCAAGATTTTTGTTGGAAACGTTCCCAACGAGAGTCTCTAAATTCTGCAACATCCTTTGATCTCCAATGTTTACAACATTTGTTGTCAACAAATTTTCAAAAATTTTTTCGCCAACAACTGTTTTTAACATTCCACCCCTACCGCCACCACCATGAGCGGTAATGAAATTTGTATTAAGCATAGACTAACTACAATTTAATCATTTATTTGTGTTTTATTTTTTCTGTGGTACTAGTTATGGGATATTCAAATTTTCGTTATTCACTAGCAAAAATGGTTACTCAAATGAATTTTTCCAATAATTTTGCTACCAGTACTCTACAAATTTCAAACCTCCAGATACAAGCCAAAAGAGTAGGCCTGAAAGTTTTATTTATTTGAATGAATCTTTAGAATCTTTTGCTATTCGTTTGTTAACAGTTTCGTTACAGAATCTATTAATTTGTTTTATCCAAATAAATGTTTATCATTAATTTTTTATTTGTTGAGAATTTCTTTCAGGATTTTGATTTTTTTTCTTGACGTTCTTTTTTAACTACGTATTCAAAGCTTTTTAAGCCTTAAATGAGTACTCATGGTACTCGTGTTATATGCAATCTTCGAAGTTTTTTTCACACATCGTCCAACGTACAATCTTTATCAATCTTATTAACATAAGTACTCCCATACTTTTGTTGCAAACATTTGTTGTTAACATACAAGTCAACAACATCTGTTGACAACGCCGGTGTAAAAGTGGCTTAAGAAAACTATGGCAGACAACAAGATACTGGCAGGAGGGAAGAAATATAAAGAAAAGATAATAATATTGTCTTCCCGAAATCATATATGTCAATATTTGTAAGCGAACAAATACAATACTGGAAAAGTATTACAAATACTATAAATCGTAATATTTCACGTCAAATTATTTAAAATTTAAATGAAACGCTCAAATACTTTAATAATTTTAGAAAAGATTTGGTCGTGGACAAACTTTGGCTATATTATGAGTAGAAAATAAAAGTCTACTATTATTTTCAAGTTTCAGAACAGAATTTTAACGTAAAAAAGCTACCCAACATACAGTGAGGAAAGAGTCCCGAAGCGCCTAAATAATTGTTTAACCAAATTAGTCTATAGTACTAAATTGCGTAGTTTTCCGGCTGCCTGTCTGTATTTGAGATTTGATTTTAATATTGTTATCCCGGGTTAAGATATCAAATTGAAACTTGTATGGTAGTTTATGTTCATTATTTTACCTACAATTTAACTGGCATTATCAAACACAATACTAAAATTAGAAAGATTGAAACAAGAATACAATTGAAGCCAAACTCTAAAAATAAACGAGTTTCATACGATTCATATAAAATATCTCCAAAAAAAGAATAGCCCCTTTTTGGCCCATCTATTAAGCACTCTTCCTTTATGGATTTCCTTGGTATTCTTATTAATCTATGGTGGCCGGCATTGAGTAGAATCTCTCTTTAGTGAGGTATACATGCCATAGAAAAGATTCCCCACTGAATAACAATGCTGAAATACGTCCTAATATTTTTCATTAAAACTGATTATAGTTTAGTGTCCCAAAACTAGGCCAACTGTCAAAAGTGCTAGTATCAACTAATAAATTGTTTGTCAATGGTTGATGCTTTGCAATAACATGAAATTAAATCACAGTTTCCCAACAGAATATATTGGTTTAGTAAACTGCTATAAAAACGATTAATTTGAATTATTATGTAAAAACAGTATTCATCAAAATTGTATTTAGTATAAAAAAATTAAAAATTAAATTGTACAAAAACATTAGGCCTACGTAATTTATAACTTATGTCAGGAAGGGAGATATTAAAATTATATTGACATTTAACTACATACTGGTTATTGGTTGCGTAGATTCAACTACATACCGGTTATTGGTTGGGTATATTTAAATACATACTGGTCTTTGATACTGGTTAGTGGTTGGGTACACTTAATTACATACTGGTTATTGGTTGGGTAAATTTAACTACACAATGGTTATTGGTTGGGTACATTTAACTACATACTGAACAACCAACAGATGATCCCGAGATCATTCTTTATTCAACCACTACCACAAACACCATGTCTATATATTACCACTATCACACCCAAACACGTTGTACCGGAGTTGGCCTACCATAGAGAAGACATGCTCACATTTCCTTCAGTTAATTTATTCTTAAAGCTTACAGAATGTTGATAGTTTTTTCGCATTCTTCAACACATTGGCAACTTATTAAAATAAACATACCTCAAATCAGTTAAAACGTGTAGGATCAGTTTTATTAAACTGATTGAAAAAGAATTAGCATGTTTGCATGAAAGTTATTGTAGAATACTGTATTTTGTAGTTAAATTTACAGGTTTGGTCAGGACTTTGTCTCATCGTTCCCAATTGTTAGGTTTTGTTTTAACACAGCATAATTGATGTCTTGCAAGTTTAACTATTCAAGATAAAAGTGTTGGAATGTCCAAAACGACTTTAGAATTGTGAGTTTTAGATTGCGAAGCTATACAATGTATGGAATTTTTGGATGGTACAATGGTAACCAAATAGAACTCTTAGTTTTTAAGCTTCAAATAGGGGTTTTAGTTAAAAAAATCTGTGTCATTGACATTTCAGATACATTGTAAAGAATCCATCAATGTTGTAGGGGTCTGTCATATTAGTTTGTGGTGTGTATTTATAGCGTCTATTTAATAGATATTTACTTTTTTACATCGACATATCCAATATGGTACCATTAAACTATAACATTAGATTGATAACATTAGATTATATTAGTTGAGAACTGTTCAGTCTCCCAATGGAGCTGTCATTCCTACGAGACTCTAAAAAGCTTTTAAAGAACGGTGCCACCCTAATCCACAAAAAGTCTCTTCATACCTTGGAGGAATTCATACACAAATTTTGTTGAATTTTGAACAAGAATAAAAATATATCTTGTAAACTAAAAGAGATGGATATAAATATAAAACGGCAAATTGGTAGGAAATTTTAAGAGGATTCTTTTGTAATTTACTTTGTTACGCTAAGATGTACGGTTATTGAGATATTTGGGGGGAAATACCTTTACCACTCTCACGCCGCTGAAGCTCCACACGGAATTCCAGGGACTTCAAGGTACAAGCTCCTCAGGTGGGCTATAATCTATGACCGTTAGACACATACGTCCATGTGTATAGTCCGAGAATCATGTTCGCCATTGTTGTTGTTGTTGTTATTTGTTGTTGGTGGATAAGAAGACCCCGGCCGAACCGTTGAGCACGTCTGCCTCTAACAGACATTTTGAGCAAGCCCCCTGAAGGATGGGATATTGAAGGAAGAGAAAGGGTGAGACACGGGACTGTCCACTCATGTTCCAGTTAGGGGTTTCTATGCCCGTCGCATTCCTCACCCCCTGCTGTCTTGAACATATGGTCCAGCTATGGTTTTCATGCCCATAGCATTTCTCCTCTCCCCCTGCTGTCTACATATGTTCCAGCTAGCTGTAGGGGTTTACATACAGTTCGCATTAACCCCCCGCTGTCTTGAACATGAATGGATTATGAAGGAAGGGAAATTGTCATAGTGGACAGCCAAAAGACTTATCCACAGTGTTATGACAACTTCGTTTGCTGTACCCAATGTCAACTTCGCAACTAGTATAAACCAGTTTTAAAGTTGTTCTGGGATCATGTTCGCCATTATTTCGACGAATGTGATTCCATGAATTGTAGTCCAGCACTCATCGGTTTGTCACTGCCGTGAAGAATTCTGCAATTCAGCTTCAGTCGATGTTTTTGATAAACTGTTGGCAGTGCTCAGTGCTCGGTTGGAGCAGTGACCTGTGATGACGTTTCTCAAATCACAGTTATTTATTGGCCACCGTCCTAGCCGCGTCCGCGTAACTCTAGACAACGTGCTATGTTTAGCACCGACCATCTCCGTCCCTCCTCTCTGCGAGTCGTCCATTATTTAGTCAAATTCCTTCAGTAACTTTAGTTGACCGCTTTCCTCCCTTCACAGTTGTATCTATTTTGGATGCCATCGTTCTTCTAATCTAGTTTTTAATTTTTTAAAGACAAGTCACGTTGAGATGGGTAGATATAATTTAAAGTTTGGTGAAATTAAATTTTTATTTTTTATTTTTATAATTTACTCAGGGTTTATGATACTTAGCTTAACGAGAAGATTCCCAATCCTGATGGATTCCTGAATACAAACGTATAAAATGCAGAATTTTCTTAAATACGTCAACTGTAACTCTCGAAAATATTATTATTGAAACACCTAAAGGAGGGTCTTAACAAAGTATTGTTCGTCTTAAAGGGAGGAGGCTGTTGCAAAGGCTTCAACTGCTTGGTTTTTGAGGCGCAAACAGGAAGAAAAGTAAATTTTCAGGTTTTAACTTTAAACCGAGATTACTCGAAACTTGTTTGATTTAGAAAAAATGTTAATAAATAAAAAATTTGTAATTTGACTTACACTATCGATTTATCGTCAGATTTAAGATCCGGACATAGGTTCACTTTATACAGACCAAAATATAAAGGCAAAATATAAAATTGTCGTGTTTTTACTGGAAATAGCTTCCCCCAACCCCTTTAATTTCGAATTTTGTAAAAGCCATCTTATTGCAAATATACATCATACAGGGACCCTTCATACCAAAGTTGATTAGTCTGGGTCGTATATTTTGTGAGATATCTAGTTATCATATGTCAGTCAGTGAGTGAGTGGTATTTTGTTAATATATAACCTTGAAAAAAGTATAACTTTTAAATTCGTTATTATGGCGGCAGTTTTGCTTGAACTAATTTTTTCTCCGTTTTATCAGAAAACCGATGTAGTCCAGACAATAAATGGTCAAAATTAGGGAGTGGACGACAAGGACATTAAATTTTCAGAAGAAAAAAAGACTTCTTGACAGGTAACTTTCAACTATATTAAACTACTACTTTGAACTATTTTGAATGTTTGAAGCGAAGCAACCTCTTAAATTATTAAACTCATAGCAACTTGTTAAACATATCCCCGCACAAGAATGGCATTGGGTAGTTGAAATCCAAGGATCACACCTAAGGTTGGATCGGTATCAAAACCTTGATCCGATTAAACATTTATCAAAATTTGATCAAGATTAGATGGTTGTGTTTTCTTCCCCTAGGCCTATTTGGAACCAAAGAACCAGTGGAGTACAGTGCCAAATTACTACCCGTAGTCTAATGTACGGGAAGTCATAGTGAATAAGAGATGATTTAGTGATTCAATAAAGAGGACTTCGCCTTTAATATTTTTAGAGGTATGTATTTGAACAAAACAGTGTAGGTTTAGTAATGGATGTGCTAAATAAATGAGAAGCGCATATAAAAAACGGATTGGAAGTTTGCCACTCAACGCTGCCAACGTTATGCTAACGCAGAAGCTGCCAAACTTTCAACATGAAAAAGTGGAAGAGTAGAAACAACCATGCATTTATATCATTGTTTGATACATTATAATTTACCGATTTAGTATTTATAGTATACTTTAAGTCAAAACTTTAGTTGTTCACCAACCATTTACGTTTGACAGATAATTTTCAACTTTCAAATTAATATAAGGATAAAAAAAGTTGCATTCTAATAGACCTTACCTTAAAAAACACATTATAATTATTGGTAATTTTTCCCAATTTTATTGTATTACCATGTGTCCGGAGTGGTTAACGCAGTGTCCGACGTCTAGAGCTCGACCAGCATTGCTTAGCCAGTGTTTAATTCTTTTGACATTTGCAAAGCTGTTGAAGCACTATGTGTACGGAGTGGTTTGTCGCAGTGTCCGACGTCTAGAGCTCGGCCAACATTGCTTATTTTAATTGTATTACTTACGTCAATCAATCCTGTTAAAACTTCCGTCGGACGCGTTTCGGCCTAGGCCATCATCAGCTGGACGGAGTACATTGCACTAAATTACCATAGTTTCTTCGCTGGTAGGCTTTTCTACCGTTGTCACAAGTTTAAAAGTCACATTACACATATTCACACGACACTTACTAACAAATACACGAACGAACATTGAAATTTACGAGTAGGCCTACACGTTTCGGGAGCGAGCGGTCGGGCGGAACTGGAGTGGCGCTATCACGGTGGGCTTGCACTTTGACTCGTGACGTTGTCGTGTGCCTCCTTAAACTTTATCCTCCTCAACTTGATTATATTTTCATATATTGGGTTGGCATCAGAATGGATCTTTTCGTTTAAAACCTTGTCTCCGTCACTTTTGAATCCCTCGTAAATAAGTAACTCCTCCATTCTGTTCATCCGCAAACCTTTTTTGTCCCTTTTTAATATATCTAAATTTTTGTCAATGTCTGTAAAGTGATGATTATGTTCGACTAAATGTTCAGCATATTTAGATTTTATTTTTACCCTTGCTCCCTGTTTTTTTATAGTTTCCACCTCGCTTATATGTTCTTTGAAACGTACATTAAAATTTCTGCCAGTTTGCCCTATGTAGTATGCATCACAATTATCACATGTTAGTTTGTATACCCCTGAAGTGTTATATTTAGATTCTACTGATTTGTTGTTTCCCACTGTCAATATTCTCTGAAGATTATTTTCAGACTTAAAAGATACCGTGACATTGTTTCTCTTAAGGCTGCGGTCTACCCCAACCAAAACAAAAACAACAACAATGCCGAATATGCCGGCCTCGCGGCCGTAGCGCTAGGCGAGTTTGATGGCTGCAGAGGTTTACGGGGATCGTGTTTCAGAATTAACAAATTAAGATAGAGATTGACTCTTAACTTGTTCTAAAAGTACAAAAAAGGATCTCGTCGGCTATCTTTTTAGAATTTTCAAATAAAATTTCTAATTTCAGTTATAATTGTGTAAAATTATCTGTTTTGAGTTTTATAGATGCAGAGGTTTACGGGGATCGTGTTTTAAAAATAACCAATTAAGATAAAGATTGGCTCTTAACTTTTTCTAAAAGTAGAAAAAAGGATCTAGTCGGCTATCTTTTTAGAATTTTAAAATAAAATTTCTAATTTCAGCTATACCGGTCTAAAATCATCTGTTTTTCTCGATTTTTAACTGAAGTTTTCTATTGGTTTTAATGAACTAATTACAAAATTGTAACAGACGAAAACTAGTACCGTTATTCTTCTTTAATATGACACCTTATTTATAGCTCTAGGCTTCATTTGGCAGAAGATAACACGATTCTAAAAAAACCCTTGCATTTGGGTGCGCGCCAGGGGTAGACCGCAGCCTTAAAGGTGTTCTTTATGGTATTTTCTGTATTTTTTGAATATCGTACTGAAACATATCTTTTATTATTTTTATCTTGAGGCAAATGTTGTGAGATCTGAGCTGGTTTTGTTTTTTATTGTAAATTTTGTCAATGATAGTGGGATCATATCCATTCTGTTGAGCGATATATTTAATTGTATTTAATTCCTCGTTTCTGTCTTGTGTTTTCATTGGTATGGTAACTAATCTGTGTATCATTGAATTGAATGCTGATAGTTTTTGTGTCTGAGGATGATAAGATGATGCATGAATGACTTGGTCAGATTGTGTACGTTCTCACACAATCTGACCAAGTCATTCATGCATCATCTTATCATCCTCAGACACAAAAACTATCAGCATTCAATTCAATGATACACAGATTAGTTACCATACCAATGAAAACACAAGACAGAAACGAGGAATTAAATACAATTAAATATATCGCTCAACAGAATGGATATGATCCCACTATCATTGACAAAATTTACAATAAAAAACAAAACCAGCTCAGATCTCACAACATTTTGCCTCAAGATAAAAATAATAAAAGATATGTTTCAGTACGATATTCAAAAAATACAGAAAATACCATAAAGAACACCTTTAAGAGAAACAATGTCACGGTATCTTTTAAGTCTGAAAATAATCTTCAGAGAATATTGACAGTGGGAAACAACAAATCAGTAGAATCTAAATATAACACTTCAGGGGTATACAAACTAACATGTGATAATTGTGATGCATACTACATAGGGCAAACTGGCAGAAATTTTAATGTACGTTTCAAAGTACATATAAGCGAGGTGGAAACTATAAAAAAACAGGGAGCATTTGTAAAAATAAAATCTAAATATGCTGAACATTTAGTCGAACATAATCATCACTTTACAGACATTGACAAAAATTTAGATATATTAAAAAGGGACAAAAAAGGTTTGCGGATGAACAGAATGGAGGAGTTACTTATTTACGAGGGATTCAAAAGTGACGGAGACAAGGTTTTAAACGAAAAGATCCATTCTGATGCCAACCCAATATATGAAAATATAATCAAGTTGAGGAGGATAAAGTTTAAGGAGGCACACGACAACGTCACGAGTCAAAGTGCAAGCCCACCGTGATAGCGCCACTCCAGTTCCGCCCGACCGCTCGCTCCCGAAACGTGTAGGCCTACTCGTAAATTTCAATGTTCGTTCGTGTATTTGTTAGTAAGTGTCGTGTGAATATGTGTAATGTGACTTTTAAACTTGTGACAACGGTAGAAAAGCCTACCAGCGAAGAAACTATGGTAATTTAGTGCAATGTACTCCGTCCAGCTGATGATGGCCTAGGCCGAAACGCGTCCGACGGAAGTTTTAACAGGATTGATTGACGTAAGTAATACAATTAAAATAAGCAATGTTGGCCGAGCTCTAGACGTCGGACACTGCGACAAACCACTCCGTACACATAGTGCTTCAACAGCTTTGCAAATGTCAAAAGAATTAAACACTGGCTAAGCAATGCTGGTCGAGCTCTAGACGTCGGACACTGCGTTAACCACTCCGGACACATGGTAATACAATAAAATTGGGAAAAATTACCAATAATTATAATGTGTTTTTTAAGGTAAGGTCTATTAGAATGCAACTTTTTTTATCCTTATATTAATTTGAAAGTTGAAAATTATCTGTCAAACGTAAATGGTTGGTGAACAACTAAAGTTTTGACTTAAAGTATACTATAAATACTAAATCGGTAAATTATAATGTATCAAACAATGATATAAATGCATGGTTGTTTCTACTCTTCCACTTTTTCATGTTGAAAGTTTGGCAGCTTCTGCGTTAGCATAACGTTGGCAGCGTTGAGTGGCAAACTTCCAATCCGTTTTTTATATGCGCTTCTCATTTATTTAGCACATCCATTACTAAACCTACACTGTTTTGTTCAAATACATACCTCTAAAAATATTAAAGGCGAAGTCCTCTTTATTGAATCACTAAATCATCTCTTATTCACTATGACTTCCCGTACATTAGACTACGGGTAGTAATTTGGCACTGTACTCCACTGGTTCTTTGGTTCCAAATAGGCCTAGGGGAAGAAAACACAACCATCTAATCTTGATCAAATTTTGATAAATGTTTAATCGGATCAAGGTTTTGATACCGATCCAACCTTAGGTGTGATCCTTGGATTTCAACTACCCAATGCCATTCTTGTGCGGGGATATGTTTAACAAGTTGCTATGAGTTTAATAATTTAAGAGGTTGCTTCGCTTCAAACATTCAAAATAGTTCAAAGTAGTAGTTTAATATAGTTGAAAGTTACCTGTCAAGAAGTCTTTTTTTCTTCTGAAAATTTAATGTCCTTGTCGTCCACTCCCTAATTTTGACCATTTATTGTCTGGACTACATCGGTTTTCTGATAAAACGGAGAAAAAATTAGTTCAAGCAAAACTGCCGCCATAATAACGAATTTAAAAGTTATACTTTTTTCAAGGTTATATATTAACAAAATACCACTCACTCACTGACTGACATATGATAACTAGATATCTCACAAAATATACGACCCAGACTAATCAACTTTGGTATGAAGGGTCCCTGTATGATGTATATTTGCAATAAGATGGCTTTTACAAAATTCGAAATTAAAGGGGTTGGGGGAAGCTATTTCCAGTAAAAACACGACAATTTTATATTTTGCCTTTATATTTTGGTCTGTATAAAGTGAACCTATGTCCGGATCTTAAATCTGACGATAAATCGATAGTGTAAGTCAAATTACAAATTTTTTATTTATTAACATTTTTTCTAAATCAAACAAGTTTCGAGTAATCTCGGTTTAAAGTTAAAACCTGAAAATTTACTTTTCTTCCTGTTTGCGCCTCAAAAACCAAGCAGTTGAAGCCTTTGCAACAGCCTCCTCCCTTTAAGACGAACAATACTTTGTTAAGACCCTCCTTTAGGTGTTTCAATAATAATATTTTCGAGAGTTACAGTTGACGTATTTAAGAAAATTCTGCATTTTATACGTTTGTATTCAGGAATCCATCAGGATTGGGAATCTTCTCGTTAAGCTAAGTATCATAAACCCTGAGTAAATTATAAAAATAAAAAATAAAAATTTAATTTCACCAAACTTTAAATTATATCTACCCATCTCAAAGTGACTTGTCTTTAAAAAATTAAAAACTAGATTAGAAGAACGATGGCATCCAAAATAGATACAACTGTGAAGGGAGGAAAGCGGTCAACTAAAGTTACTGAAGGAATTTGACTAAATAATGGACGACTCGCAGAGAGGAGGGACGGAGATGGTCGGTGCTAAACATAGCACGTTGTCTAGAGTTACGAAATTCACAAGTATAATACACCGGCCAAGCAATACTTGCCGAGCTCTAGACGTCGGACACTGCGACAAACCACTCCGTACACATAGTGCTTCAACAGCTTTGCGAAATTCACAAGTATAATACACCGGCCAAGCAATACTTGCCGAGCTCTAGACGTCGGACACTGCGACAAACCACTCCGTACAAATGGTGCTTCAACAGCTTTGCGAAATTCACAAGTATAATACACCGGCCAAGCAATACTTGCCGAGCTCTAGAAGTCGGACACTGCGACAAACCACTCCGTACACATAGTGCTTCAACAGCTTTGCGAAATTCACAAGTATAATACACCGGCCAAGCAATACTTGCCGAGCTCTAGACGTCGGACACTGCGACAAACCACTCCGTACACATAGTGCTTCAACAGCTTTGCGAAATTCACAAGTATAATACACCGGCCAAGCAATACTTGCCGAGCTCTAGACGTCGGACACTGCGACAAACCACTCCGTACACATAGTGCTTCAACAGCTTTGCGAAATTCACAAGTATAATACACCGGCCAAGCAATACTTGCCGAGCTCTAGACGTCGGACACTGCGACAAACCACTCCGTACAAATGGTGCTTCAACAGCTTTGCGAAATTCACAAGTATAATACACCGGCCAAGCAATACTTGCCGAGCTCTAGAAGTCGGACACTGCGACAAACCACTCCGTACACATAGTGCTTCAACAGCTTTGCGAAATTCACAAGTATAATACACCGGCCAAGCAATACTTGCCGAGCTCTAGACGTCGGACACTGCGACAAACCACTCCGTACACATAGTGCTTCAACAGCTTTGCGAAATTCACAAGTATAATACACCGGCCAAGCAATACTTGCCGAGCTCTAGACGTCGGACACTGCGACAAACCACTCCGTACACATAGTGCTTCAACAGCTTTGCGAAATTCACAAGTATAATACACCGGCCAAGCAATACTTGCCGAGCTCTAGACGTCGGACACTGCGACAAACCACTCCGTACACATAGTGCTTCAACAGCTTTGCGAAATTCACAAGTATAATACACCGGCCAAGCAATACTTGCCGAGCTCTAGACGTCGGACACTGCGACAAACCACTCCGTACACATAGTGCTTCAACAGCTTTGCGAAATTCACAAGTATAATACACCGGCCAAGCAATACTTGCCGAGCTCTAGACGTCGGACACTGCGACAAACCATTCCGTACACATAGTGCTTCAACAGCTTTGCGAAATTCACAAGTATAATACACCGGCCAAGCAATACTTGCCGAGCTCTAGAAGTCGGACACTGCGACAAACCACTCCGTACACATAGTGCTTCAACAGCTTTGCGAAATTCACAAGTATAATACACCGGCCAAGCAATACTTGCCGAGCTCTAGACGTCGGACACTGCGACAAACCACTCCGTACACATAGTGCTTCAACAGCTTTGCGAAATTCACAAGTATAATACACCGGCCAAGCAATACTTGCCGAGCTCTAGACGTCGGACACTGCGACAAACCACTCCGTACACATAGTGCTTCAACAGCTTTGCGAAATTCACAAGTATAATACACCGGCCAAGCAATACTTGCCGAGCTCTAGACGTCGGACACTGCGACAAACCATTCCGTACACATAGTGCTTCAACAGCTTTGCAAATGTCAAAAGAATTAAACACTGGCTAAGCAATGTTGATAATTAATGTGTTGTAGCAACGGATTGAGCTTGCAATATTTTAATTGTATTACTTACGTCAATCAATCCTGTTAAAACTTCCGTCGGACGCGTTTCGGCCTAGGCCATCATCAGCTGGACGGAGTACATTGCACTAAATTACCATAGTTTCTTCGCTGGTAGGCTTTTCTACCGTTGTCACAAGTTTAAAAGTCACATTACACATATTCACACGACACTTACTAACAAATACACGAACGAACATTGAAATTTACGAGTAGGCCTACACGTTTCGGGAGCGAGCGGTCGGTCGGAACTGGAGTGGCGCTATCACGGTGGGCTTGCACTTTGACTCGTGACGTTGTCGTGTGCCTCCTTAAACTTTATCCTCCTCAACTTGATTATATTTTCATATATTGGGTTGGCATCAGAATGGATCTTTTCGTTTAAAACCTTGTCTCCGTCACTTTTGAATCCCTCGTAAATAAGTAACTCCTCCATTCTGTTCATCCGCAAACCTTTTTTGTCCCTTTTTAATATATCTAAATTTTTGTCAATGTCTGTAAAGTGATGATTATGTTCGACTAAATGTTCAGCATATTTAGATTTTATTTTTACCCTTGCTCCCTGTTTTTTTATAGTTTCCACCTCGCTTATATGTTCTTTGAAACGTACATTAAAATTTCTGCCAGTTTGCCCTATGTAGTATGCATCACAATTATCACATGTTAGTTTGTATACCCCTGAAGTGTTATATTTAGATTCTACTGATTTGTTGTTTCCCACTGTCAATATTCTCTGAAGATTATTTTCAGACTTAAAAGATACCGTGACATTGTTTCTCTTAAAGGTGTTCTTTATGGTATTTTCTGTATTTTTTGAATATCGTACTGAAACATATCTTTTATTATTTTTATCTTGAGGCAAATGTTGTGAGATCTGAGCTGGTTTTGTTTTTTATTGTAAATTTTGTCAATGATAGTGGGATCATATCCATTCTGTTGAGCGATATATTTAATTGTATTTAATTCCTCGTTTCTGTCTTGTGTTTTCATTGGTATGGTAACTAATCTGTGTATCATTGAATTGAATACTGATAGTTTTTGTGTCTGAGGATGATAAGATGATGCATGAATGACTTGGTCAGATTGTGTACGTTCTCACACAATCTGACCAAGTAATATAATCAAGTTGAGGAGGATAAAGTTTAAGGAGGCACACGACAACGTCACGAGTCAAAGTGCAAGCCCACCGTGATAGCGCCACTCCAGTTCCGACCGACCGCTCGCTCCCGAAACGTGTAGGCCTACTCGTAAATTTCAATGTTCGTTCGTGTATTTGTTAGTAAGTGTCGTGTGAATATGTGTAATGTGACTTTTAAACTTGTGACAACGGTAGAAAAGCCTACCAGCGAAGAAACTATGGTAATTTAGTGCAATGTACTCCGTCCAGCTGATGATGGCCTAGGCCGAAACGCGTCCGACGGAAGTTTTAACAGGATTGATTGACGTAAGTAATACAATTAAAATATTGCAAGCTCAATCCGTTGCTACAACACATTAATTATCAACATTGCTTAGCCAGTGTTTAATTCTTTTGACATTTGCAAAGCTGTTGAAGCACTATGTGTACGGAATGGTTTGTCGCAGTGTCCGACGTCTAGAGCTCGGCAAGTATTGCTTGGCCGGTGTATTATACTTGTGAATTTCGCAAAGCTGTTGAAGCACTATGTGTACGGAGTGGTTTGTCGCAGTGTCCGACGTCTAGAGCTCGGCAAGTATTGCTTGGCCGGTGTATTATACTTGTGAATTTCGCAAAGCTGTTGAAGCACTATGTGTACGGAGTGGTTTGTCGCAGTGTCCGACGTCTAGAGCTCGGCAAGTATTGCTTGGCCGGTGTATTATACTTGTGAATTTCGCAAAGCTGTTGAAGCACTATGTGTACGGAGTGGTTTGTCGCAGTGTCCGACTTCTAGAACTCGGCAAGTATTGCTTGGCCGGTGTATTATACTTGTGAATTTCGCAAAGCTGTTGAAGCACTATGTGTACGGAATGGTTTGTCGCAGTGTCCGACGTCTAGAGCTCGGCAAGTATTGCTTGGCCGGTGTATTATACTTGTGAATTTCGCAAAGCTGTTGAAGCACTATGTGTACGGAGTGGTTTGTCGCAGTGTCCGACGTCTAGAGCTCGGCAAGTATTGCTTGGCCGGTGTATTATACTTGTGAATTTCGCAAAGCTGTTGAAGCACTATGTGTACGGAGTGGTTTGTCGCAGTGTCCGACGTCTAGAGCTCGGCAAGTATTGCTTGGCCGGTGTATTATACTTGTGAATTTCGCAAAGCTGTTGAAGCACTATGTGTACGGAGTGGTTTGTCGCAGTGTCCGACGTCTAGAGCTCGGCAAGTATTGCTTGGCCGGTGTATTATACTTGTGAATTTCGCAAAGCTGTTGAAGCACTATGTGTACGGAGTGGTTTGTCGCAGTGTCCGACGTCTAGAGCTCGGCAAGTATTGCTTGGCCGGTGTATTATACTTGTGAATTTCGCAAAGCTGTTGAAGCACTATGTGTACGGAGTGGTTTGTCGCAGTGTCCGACTTCTAGAGCTCGGCAAGTATTGCTTGGCCGGTGTATTATACTTGTGAATTTCGCAAAGCTGTTGAAGCACCATTTGTACGGAGTGGTTTGTCGCAGTGTCCGACGTCTAGAGCTCGGCAAGTATTGCTTGGCCGGTGTATTATACTTGTGAATTTCGCAAAGCTGTTGAAGCACTATGTGTACGGAGTGGTTTGTCGCAGTGTCCGACGTCTAGAGCTCGGCAAGTATTGCTTGGCCGGTGTATTATACTTGTGAATTTCGCAAAGCTGTTGAAGCACTATGTGTACGGAGTGGTTTGTCGCAGTGTCCGACGTCTAGAGCTCGGCAAGTATTGCTTGGCCGGTGTATTATACTTGTGAATTTCGCAAAGCTGTTGAAGCACTATGTGTACGGAGTGGTTTGTCGCAGTGTCCGACTTCTAGAGCTCGGCAAGTATTGCTTGGCCGGTGTATTATACTTGTGAATTTCGCAAAGCTGTTGAAGCACCATTTGTACGGAGTGGTTTGTCGCAGTGTCCGACGTCTAGAGCTCGGCAAGTATTGCTTGGCCGGTGTATTATACTTGTGAATTTCGCAAAGCTGTTGAAGCACTATGTGTACGGAGTGGTTTGTCGCAGTGTCCGACGTCTAGAGCTCGGCAAGTATTGCTTGGCCGGTGTATTATACTTGTGAATTTCGCAAAGCTGTTGAAGCACTATGTGTACGGAGTGGTTTGTCGCAGTGTCCGACGTCTAGAGCTTGGCCAGTATTCCTTGGCCGGTGTATTATTCTTATGATATCCTCAATGTTGTTATTGTGCCGGAGTGTTTTATCCCAGTGTCCGATGTCTAGAGCTCAGTTTCAGTGAGGGTGGGACGACACTATTTCAAGAACCTCAGAAATAGCAGCGCTGACGACCAAACCGCTACTGTACACTCCCAGTCGCCCACGATTCTTCTATGTATGCGGTCTATTTGAGGCTGTATTTCATTCTCTTGCTCACTTATATGTATTCTTGACATGCACGAATGTAATCAAAGTAATCCTTATCATGTTGGGTGCATTTAGATCGTTAGTTTTGACCTATATACATTTTTATTCTTTAAATATATTGTCTGAAGTTAAGTTTATGATGCGGTTAACACAATTCCTTATAAAATATCATAATGAACTATAAGAAAATGATTAATATGTATGATACAATTATAAAAATAAATTAATTATCTGAATGGGTCGTTTATTTAATTTGGTTTAATTTTTTAAATTTTGTTTTGCTAACTTGTTTATAGTACTTTAATTTTATTGTTGTTATTATTTATGCTGCTCACGGCTCACACTATCTTTCCGTCTTTAGCCTTCTGGACTTTCTGTGCCTCCACTGTTTTGCTCTATGATTGGGTAGTAAGTGGAGTAACTATCAAGGACTACAGGGACAATGTCAAATCTGTAGTCCTGAGAGTAACTTTTTTCTCTGTTTCTAAACAGCCAGACGCCTTCTTGCACATAAATTTCAATTTTTAATATAATACGTTACTCAAATTGTTTGAATATGTTAAAGTATTTATTAACAACAGTTTTTGATGGTGAAATTTTCATAACCTTTGTATTGGGCACAATATACGCTAGAAAATTTGCCTCTGAATTATAAAGCAGTAAGTTAATAAGAGCAAGTTCAACCATTAGCGATTTTTTATGACAATTTTTGTCGCCGATTTTGATGAATTTCCTCCGAATGGTGAATTCACATCATATTTTGCTTTTCAAAAAACACCGTGATCCATCCACCAGAACCCATCAACAAAACATTAATTTCTACAATGAAGATACCCTCTTTTTATCTACTCATCAACAAATCGCCAAATTCAAATTTGTTACGTATTATTTACTCATTGTTACATATAATCACTTAGGGTTCTCGTCAAACATTGTTGCAAGTTCCAATGTTATTCTTAAGGAAAGAGTGTTTTTAATATGTCAAATGATGACACAAACAGATGGTTATAATACTGACCAAGGAATCTAGAATAAGATAAAATACATCTGTGAGGCTTCTATTCATTAAAGACGTCCCTAAAGCAAGTCTGGGAAAAATTTTATTTGCCTAGATCGTATGATAAAACTTTTAAAATGGTTTAGAATTCAGTGCAATTTGCCAAAAACCTGACCTTAAAAGACCAAGTGTCCTGGAAGTTGTGTTTTAGCGAATTTCCCTTTTGGGAATACGCTATTACGGTAGTACTAACGTTAAGGCCTAATCCCGGGACCATGTTATTTTTTTCGTTTTGACTGTTGGAAAAAATTCTATACATGTCTGAAAAAGTGGATGTAACTGGGTTAAAGATTCATTAGACTAAATTGGTTAAAAAGTTATTAAGGTGTTCCAAGACTTTTACACACTGCATTAAACCAAGTAACTGGAAGATTAGCTGCTTAGATATCAACCGATTGCTTCATGGCTCCCATCTTGTTTTCGCTATTGTAAACAAACGGCTACCACAGAAGCGTTAAGTTTATAAAATTAAATTAATTCACGTATTAAAGTGGTAATGATAGTTTATGTAAAGTAGCCCACCTGGGAAACCGAGATTTTATTTAATAAACTACCTCGATGTTTTAGAAGTAGGCAAAAAATAACACTAAAAGTGGCTAGCCAAATCTCTTTTGTTCATGACGAGCTCATGCACAATATAAATCATTTTACATTGCTGTACGTTTTTCCCCGTCAAATTAATTGATGTGTTTTTAGTGTTGTTAAAGCTTTGAACTGTTGTATGCACGTGCGAAATCCCGTTAGTTCATATAGCCAACAGTATAAATATAAGCAGAAGTTACAATATATGCGAAAGGAATATCTACTACATATTTGTGAAATACCACTCACTCATGTACAGATAACACGGAATATCTTGGCCTGTGACGTATCAGAGACTCTCCATAATCATAGGTTGTAGAGAGTTGAAATTTGGCATGGATGTTTCTCTTTTGCTAAAAAATGCTCACTAAGAAACAGTTTTGCAAAATTCCTTCAGGTCTCCGTCCTATACAGGACTACAACATTTCCATCTAATGTTATTCTTATGGCAAATTTTTAATACAAGTCAAGGAAACAACGAATCTAAAAAAATATTGGACGTACAGTGTTAAAATTTGGCATGGGGCTTTCTTCTTTGTACTTAAGTGCTAGCCAAGAAATGGGCTTGCCAAATTATTTCAGAGCTCCGCCGCACAGGATTTCAATTTCGATCTAATGTTATAGTTTTAGCCAATTTTAATCTTAATCTAGGAAACAATCAACTGAAAAACCAGATGAACTAAAGGGTTGACATTTGGCACTTTACCCATAGCTGCTAAGTTGGAAAGATCCTTCGGGGATCCACCCATAGGGCTTCAAAATCACTTTGGTTCTTGCGGGGTTGAAATTTGGCATATACGTTCCTCTTTGCTCATATGCGTTCACTAAGAAACGCTTTTGCAAACTTCCTTCAGGGTTCCACCCGACAGGTTTTAGAAATATCAATATAATTTTATAATTATGGCTAATTTAAATATTAATTAAAAAAACAACGAATCTCAAGGTCTCGCCGGTTTGAAATTTGGAATGATCTCTTTGGCCATAAGGTGATTAGTACAGAATTTGTTTTGCACATTTCAAATTCAGTTCAAATTTTGCATGGACGTTTCTTTTTGCTGATAGATGCTCACTAAGAAAAGGTTTTGCAAATATAGTTTTTTAAGTTCTTAAGGCTCCGCCCCACAGCACTCCAAAATTTCCTAGGGTCTACGGGGTTGACATTTTACATGGACGTTCCTCTTTGCTCATAGGTACTTATGAAGAAACGCTTTTGCAAATATAGTTTTAGAAGTCCTTTATGTCTCCGCCCTACAATACTTTATCCTTGTGACCAATTTTAAATACGAATCAAGGAAACAACGGATCTAAAAGACAATTTGGCCTGCGGGGTTGAAATTTGTAATGGATGTTCATTTTTTGCTTATAGGTGCTCACTAAGAAACGGTCTTGCAAACACAGTTTTTGAAGTTCTTTAGAGCTCCACCCTTCAAACTTCACCCTTCCGACTTCAAAATTGCTCTAGAGCCTACAATTTGTCATGGACTGGACGTTCCTCTTTGCTTACAGGTGCTCACTATGAAACGGTTTTGCAAATGTAGTTTTTGAAGTCCTTTAGGGCTCCCCCCCAAGTGACTTCAAAATTACTCTATGGCTTACGGCGGGGTTGAAATTTGGCTGGCATAGACGTTCCTCTTTGCTCATAGGTGCTCACTAAGAAACGGCTTTTTTTATATATATCTTGAAGTCTTTTAGAACTCTATCATACTGGACTTCACATTGACAAAAGGGTCAGGATGGGGGTTGAAATTTTACATAGTTCTTTCTCATAGGTATTTAAGAAACTATTTTGCTAAATTCCTTCAGGGCTCCCCCCCCCCCACTGCAATGTTTCAATATAATTCTTAAGGAAGAAGTTTTCGATGCTCTTTAAAGAGACTTATTACCTAAAAAATAAAATAAATTACGGGCAAAGCCGTGATGGGCGAAGGTTAGTTTAATATAGAAATAAATATTGTCTGTGTAAAATCATATTGCAATTACAATCCTAAATAAAATAAGGTCCAATTTGATTTTCATTCGGAAATGTTATATTTTTTAAATATTCATTTAAAATATGTATCTGAAATATTTTCCTGAAAATCTAACTCTCTTTTACTATTTGTATCACCGATCGAAGGGGCAAACAGTCGGATGGATTGGCCAGCTCAGTCAAGGAAGGCATAGAAGAGATGAAAACTTCCAAAGACAGAAATTGCTACAAAATCAATTGCAAAGTGTCACTGACATTTGCGCTTCTCAAGTCAGCTATTTCTACAAGATCGTCGCCCCATCTCGAGGCTATACCGCCGGTCTGAATTAATTGCTCATCCTCCAGACTTTGCTTACCGTAGCGGTCAAGATCCATAATGGCATGAAAATATTTAAAATATAGATTGCCATAGACAATTGGTGAATTGAACTTAAATGTATTAAAGTCTTTAATTAACGCTTTAGAATAACCTTATACCACATGAGAAAGTTAAATTTATGCCACTTTTTCGTTCCAAGCACAGCAGTTACCACGAGATATTCATCCTATTTTACCAGTGGGATTGAGAATGTATTTTGAATTTTGTGAAATGTATTTTTCCATTTGTATTTAACGTAAAAAGGGACGATTGTCTATGAAAACATTTTGTAATATCCTGTAGCTGAAAAACTACAAAAGATTGTTTCTCGGGTAAACAACCACTCCCATACATCCTTTTCCACAAAGTGTCTTCCCCAAGAGACACTGATATGCCGATTGAAAAATGTAAAAAATGAAATCGGATCGGTGGTGACGGTGGTGGGGGAGGGGCAACCGGCGGGCGCGCTCAGAACGGCCTCAGAGCCCGCCACATCTCCGCGGATCTCAGTCATTCCATCGCCGTCTCTATCTGTGCAGGCAGTGAGTATACCCGCGAGTCTATTGTAGTGTGCCGCGAGTGTACCGGTAAGTCCAAGCCACCCGCGAGTAGATGTAAAATAGGTGTTCCGCACCAAGTAGGTGTAAAATAAGGATTCTGGCCAGTGGATCGTGTCAAGTGATAAGTGTTAAGTGTCTGTGCAACCAGGAGAGTCAAGGTAAAAACTTCTTTTTGAAACATTCTCTTCCTTTAAGCAAAGTCCTCCAAGTGTTTTTTAATTGAACTTGCTTTTGTTGTTAGTAGGCCTATTTCTCTTGGGCCTGGAAATGTCATTGGTGCTAGAGGTAATAGAGTTAGGGTCAAATAAATAAAGTCATTTTTAAAATAAATAAAGCCTACATAAAATTACATAAAATTAGTTCCAGAGAATCTGAGGAAATCTGATTAACCTTTAAATACATTGAGGTCAAAGAGGCAACAACATTAATTGCAAACCATTTTAAGTGTTTAAACTGTCGATTTTGATTTCTAAGACAATAATGATAATCTGTTTTCACGATGAAATGTAAAAAACTTCCTTGTAAATGACCTAATATTGTTTGTTTGTTATATAACACAACATATTAATCCTATTTAAGGCAAATAAATAAAAGTGATTTTAGTAGAGCTGTGGAATTAATAGCCTATTAACGTTTTACCACTGATATTGAGTGCTAAGAGAAAACAATTTATTTATAGTTTTCGTTTTAATACAAAATAACTAATATTTAAAAACGAATATTTATTCTATTGTACACTTTTAAAAGCAATCTATTTTAGTTTAATATTGATGGACCAAACACACACGTGTATGTCATTGCCACATGCTTACAAAAAATTTCCAATGATTAAAGTTCCTTTTTAATTTTTTAACTTAAAAATTTTTATTCAAATAAATGTTATTGGACTTATACAAAACTTTGCAACAAATTGATGAAATATTGTTCATTACATGTTTCATTTTCGAAAGGCAGTCATAGACTATATACAAAAAGCTGAAGTTATATATTATGCCTCTAAATATTTTATTTTATTTTGGCGAGGACTGTTAAACAATTTTTGAGAATATTTCAAATTAGAAGTTTTTACTTTTTGTGTTTTGTAGAATAAAACAGAAACTGATGCATTGTGAATGTTGTCCATTTCAGGTTCAGGTTTTTATTCACTCTACACGCTACAGATTGTACATTTTTGGTGTTATAGGTGCATTATAAAAAACACGGATAGTACACGAAGATTCTATTATGGATGACATACATAACAACTTTAAGATTGATCTAAAATTATCAACGATATACCCTTGATTAGAAAATTAATATTTCTCTTATCCCTTGATGTACTTTGATTAATCATAATCTAAATATATGTTATAAAATAAAAATTGCTACTATTTAGTTTGAGAACTGAAACATTTTATTGCTTTAGACTATATACTAAACTTCCTGCAAGTTAACTACAGTTCAGTTGGACGAATATTTGGTCCAGTATTTTATGTTATCGAGTTTGAATTACCATAATAAATGTTTTATTTGATATTGTTTTGTATTAAGATTGAAACTGTAAAATATACATAGAACAACCACACACGTCTTGACCAAAAACATAACTTCACTTATTCACTCAAAATCCAGTTTAGATAACTAACTATACCTCATTTACCCTCTCAATGTTGAAATTAGTAGCAATTTGAATAAACAAATAAATATTTTTTATGATAATTATGAAGGAAATAGATTTTGAAGATGGTTTGAAGCATAGTTCCTGAAAGATGGAATTTCATGGTAGTCTCAATTTATAAAGTAAATCTACATTCGAAGGTGTGAAATAAAGAGATGGAAAAGGATCGTGAATGGTTTTACTGCCTACTGTGTAAAGTCAACGAAAATAAAAATATATAGGAGGCTGAAAATTTTAGAAATACATACCAAATAGCTCTTGTAATAGTTACAAAATGCATTCCAACAAATCGTATCAGTCTTACAATTATTATAACCTCACGTGTATTTAACCTCATATCCTGTGTAACCTCATGTGTATTATACACATTTCAAAATTACATATAAAAATCTTACCTTCCTCTTAAACCGTTACAATTAGAGTAATAAATCATTTTGTTTTATTAAAATAAACCCTTTATCAATAATTTTGGTTACTCAATGTGACTTGTAAAAAATACGTTAAGGTTTCATATGATCATTTAAAACGTTGTTTTATTTTTCCCGATTATTCTGGTACACTCACAGAAGTTTTTCTTGTTTTATATCCAACTGTTTGTGATAGTTAACAAAAATGTGAATGAAATAATCATAGAGATTGCCTAATGGCCGAATTTCGACCGATATTTCGGTTCTGAACCCAATTTTCGGTTCTGAACCCAATTTTCGGTTCTGAACCCAATTTTCGGTTCTGAACCCAATTAGTTAAAAAAGTTAAAAAATTTAAAATGCGCTTTTTAAAATTGCATTTAATATCACAACAGCTGTCTAATGATCCAATCCATCACTCTTCTTCCATAAGACTAACATTGAAGCTTTGAAAGCCCGTGGGAGCCGATTTGAATTATAATGGGATTCTGCTCATCTACATGACACCGCCTTTCTAAAGGATTTCTCCTACGATGCCCATAAGCTTAGAAAAATTGAGGAAAAGAAAAAGGCTTGCTCATAAATATAATATACTATAGATCACCTCCTGGTTGAAATTCAACCAACATTTTTACAGTTAATCTGGACTGTCTTGAACAAATCTATCTATACTTATTTAATACGCTAAGGGTTTTTTTTGTCTTGAGAACTCCTCCTACAATTTTCAACCGATTGTCAAGTTTTTGGTGTCGTCGGATAGGGCTTGGTCTGTAGTTGTTTCCGCCAAAAACTGATGAGAATCTGACGGAAAATAAAGGCGTTATCCACCATTGAATTCTCAAAATTTCCCATTTAAATAACATTGGGATTGAATAAAATATTTTAAACATCTGTTAATAATCAGCTGTAAATACGTAGTTATGGTGATTGCAGATATTCACAATATTGGATTGGTCGGACGTCAATGATTTAGAGATAAAAGTAACATTTGTATTGTATTGAAATAAATTGCTCGATTTCGAGCAACACGTTTACTAGTACTTATTTAATACGCTAAGGGTTTTTTTGTCTTGAGAACTCCTCCTACAATTTTCAACCGATTTTCAAGTTTTTGGTGTCGTTGGATAGGGCTTGGTCTGTAGTTGTTTCCGCCAAAAACTGATGAGAATCTGACTGAAAATAAAGGCGCTATCCACCATTGAAATATCAAAATTTCCCATTTAAATAACATTGGGAATGAATAAAGCATTTTAAACATGTATTAATAATCAGCTGTAAATACGTGTTGTTTTGGTGATTACAGATACTCACAATATTGGATTGGTCGGATGTCATTGATTTAGAGCTAAAAGTAACATTTGTATTAAAATAAATTGCTCGATTTCGAGCAACACGTGTACTAGTTAGTTATCATGATTTGCTAACATTTGTTATTACATGATTCAGTTATCGTCTCCCATAAGATTAACATTGAAACTTAGAGAGCCTGTAAGGCCTAATTTATATGCCGATTGAAAAATGAAATCGGATCGGGGGTGGCGGTGGTGGGGGAGGGGCAACCGGCGGGCGCGCATTTCTCCCCCATAGGATTCATAGGCCTGGGGTCCGTTGTGAATTAAAGGAGGAAATGAAACATGCTTGCCTATTAATATACCGGGTGTCTCACGTAAGGTGTCTCAGATCGATTATAGATCAATAGCTAGTCCTACAATCTTGAAATAAAATTATTTCCCATTAAATAGACCGCAATTAATAATTTAAAAATATTTTTAACTTTGTATAAATACAAGGTGTCCCAAAAATTGGGGGTCACAGGTTCGAATCTCGGAAATTTCAAATTAATACAAACATATGTCATATTATACATCATTAAAAAAAGGTCTTTTTAATACAAACATTTTGGTAAAAACAGAATTTTGTTATCTATATTCGTTTCAAAATGGCGTGCATTTTTGTAGCCAAAATCAAAATTTACGGAATACCCTATAATTTTTTTATTATTTGTCATAAATTACTTCGGATTTAAAATACTTAATCGAAATATGCTAAGCTTTACAATGATATGTCACAAGACCACATTTATTTATAAAAAAAAAAAATAAAATTTCCAAAATTTAATATTTTTGAAAATGTTCACATAAACAAAACTCTAAATTTTAAACACAAACAACTGTCTTTTTGTACATCATATTGTACATCTCGTTGAACTTAGCAGCTTTTCAATTTACACTAATGCCACATCTCTTTTGGTTTTGTTGTAAAGTAAAAATGTCATTTTCACATTTAACTTGCATGTTTATTAGTCAGGACATTATAGTAAAGCAGTCCTTCTTCCATTGTTGCCATACCGTTAAATATGCCATTTTTACTTCATTACTACAAAACCAAAAGAGATACGGAATTAGCGTAAATGGCAAAGTTGCTAAGTTCAACGAGAATTTTTAATTAATTATTTGATATTATAGCTACTCATGAATTTAGAAAAACAATTTGTTTGAAAAATTAATATATTTCGAGCTTCCTTCTGAACCCATTTTCAGTCTAACCTCAATTTTAATATGTTTTTTTAATATTATGTACAAAATTACATGTGTTTGTATTTAAAATTTTAGAGTTTTGTTTATGTAAACATTTTCAAAAATGTTAAATTTAGGAAATTTTTAGTTTTTTTTTTTTTTTTAATAAATGTGGTCTTGAGACATACCATTGTAAAGCTTAGCTTATTTCAAATAAGTATTTTGAATCAGAAGTAATTTATCACAAATAATAAAAGAATTACAGGGTATTCCGTAAATTTTGATTTAGGTTACAAAAATGGACGTCATTTGGAAACGAATAAAGATAAATAAATTCTGTTTTTACCGAAATATTTGTATTAAATAGACCTTATTAATGATGTATAATATGACATATGTTTGTATTTGAAATTTCCGTGATTCTAACCTGTGACCCCCGATTTTTGGGACAACCTGTATTTATAAACAGTTAAAAAGTTATTTAAAATTATTCCTTGGGGTCAGTTTAGTGGGAAATGATTTTATTTCATGATTGTAGGACAAACTGTTGTCCTATAATCGATTAGAGACATCTTACGTGAGACACCCGGTATATATACTACCACCATTTATAATAATAAAACAACTATTCTTCGTTTGTCGATTGCTATATTGTTGTAATTATTTTTAAAGTATAAAAGTGCTTCACACTGTTATTTAAACCATGCTCAACTATGCTAAACCACGCTATGAATTATTTTTTGACTACTCAATTATCAACTGTTAATAAGTCAATGTTTTTGTACAAGCTTTAGTAAATTGACCTGACTTTTTTAAGTACACGAAAGTTATGTTTAGTTTTTCGCCTAATATTCTCGTTCTTTATTACTCAGATTTTAAAAGGATTCTTCACAAACTAATGCATTATTGTGTTTGTAACTTGAAATAGGTGAAACCAATTAACTACCTTATAAACCAATTAGAAGTGTACTCACTCGTAATTCCTCACTTTCGAATTTGACCCAATGTAACTTTTTTCTGTCGGTTTGTGTTAAAAATAAAGTTTCTACCCCCTCTCCCGCCATTATCATTGAGCCTCTCGGAATTAAGTCATCTTCACCCCAGTAAAACACCGAAAACACACTGAAAACATGCATCCGCATTTCCCGGGAGGGTTTCGGGAGATGTTTGTAATATTTCTGGAGGTCATAGGCATTGGTATACCTTATACCATACCATTATGGTCAAAGTGTACAAGTAGTCAGTATAGCATATTTTTTTCACATACGACAATTTTGTAATCGAAATTAGTAAACTTTATGATCACTCCAAAGTAGTTTTTATTCAAAACCTTAATATCGGCCGAAATACTACCATTTCAAGCTGGGACACTTAGATAATTTGTGTTTATATATATATATATATATATATATATATATATATATATATATATATATATATAAAATATATATATAAAATAAAAAAAACAGGAATTAAAAATTATATAAAAAAGTATAAATCACCGTAATGAAAACTTCTGCAATCAATGAACGCGGTCAACCTGCAAGCAGACAATTACAAGAGCTTAAATTTGGGTTTTAGGTATTCTTACTGTACAATTCCCCTTTTTCTTTGTACGGTTCCAGTTGTTCTGAGTAAGTGAACACAAAAATATCGCTTAACTCAATGTTTCAGCTTGGAATGGTGCCATTTTTACCGATATTAAAATTTGGAATAAAAATCCGCTTTAGTGTGATAGTAATTTTTTTTAGTATCGTATGCAATAATAACATGATGCTATACTGACAACCTATTAATTTTCACTAAAAGGTTTGGACACTCAAGACAGAGCACAACCTGAATCTCCCTAACTTGTCGACAACAATAAAAAAACTGTGCCAATTTCGTCCGGTTCACATAAGTCAACCTGTAGCATACATGTGCCGTTTTAAATTTGCCCTCCAGGGTGAACACTGGGAAATTCTCTCCGATCTAACTACCCATATTTCATTTCCCCCTTCCCTTCCTTAAAAAAAACGTCACACTCAAATTACATCAAAAAATTAAACTATAAGATTTCTAACGTGAAAGATAAATCAACGACTTTTCTAACCTCTGAAAAGTTAAATTAAAACCGTGTTTCTTATGAAAAACAGATAAAAAACTAATAAAAACAATTAATAAAAACAAATAAAACAATTCTATAGTAATAAATCAAAATAATAAAATAATTGCGTTCTTATTTTGTTGCAATAAATTCGTAAACCCTTTGGCTATCCTACTAATTTTATGAATCAGGAGGAATAATTAGAAGAACCAGGAGGAAGTGGAGATCTGCCAATGAATTGCAGGATAGTGCAGGAACACAAATCTCATATTAGGTCGATAACAAATTATTGTATAATTCTTTAAATTTTTAAGTTATATTTTTGTATACATTTGATATTTTAATCAAATCTCGTACAATCGTAAAAAAATCTGTGCACCAGGAATCACAACAATAAAAAATGTATAAGGTTAAAAATCTAACATATATACTCCCGCAGGTGTAACTCACTGATGTATATAAAAGTTCGGACGGAACCGTTCAAGGTAGAGACTTGAAATTTGGCATTCCCTTAGCTTACATGACTTACATTCAGAAAAAATTCTAAAAACTAGCAATTTTTAATTTTAAATCAATAAAAAAGGTAAAAAATCTATTTTTGTCGGTAACGTAGTACATCCCATGTTAGAGCATAACATTGTGTCGACAATGTAGATTACTTACCAGGTTTAGTTCTCGCTCGTTTTTAAATAATTTCTTTCAAATATACCCGTGTTTGAAACGAGCTAAGCGTTTTAATTATAAATTTACAAGGCTTGTTGTGAAGATGTAATTTACTTTTGAATAATACCTATTTGGGAATTTTAGGATCACCCAGTCCTTTTAGAGGGAAACGTGAACTTATTTTGATTTACTGCTATAGCTTCAATAACAGTTAGTGCTATAGAATATCTGAGACATAGCGAATATTTCATTTTACTACAACTTTGTTTGAGATATACTTAAGCCGATATAAAGAGCTCGAAGAAGGGAACTTTACCTAATTTCTAGGGTTTTATTGACACACTGTGAAACATTTCATATGTAGTTTAGCTGCATGTAGCTGAATTTTGCATTTTGCTTCCCGATAAGCTTGAAGTTTTCTATTAACTTAGCTTTAGTATTGAAATTAAATTCATTGTATGAAAAAGTGTAACACCCTAAAAAAATTGAACTTAAAATTTCATAACTAATGCCAGCTAATATTATGTGTTATTTTTAACGTCTTGTTGGTCCTTTACCCTGCAGTCAGTTTTAAGTTAACTTCTTTATTTATGTGGGTGGTTTACCATATGTAGACATTTTTTATAACGACTGTAATTTTATTTATTTCCTTCAATATTGCACATGCACATATCTTGTACGGCGCCGATATCAATAAAAGTATCAAACATAAAAAATAATTTTGTGATGAATGCCAATATTATGTATTTTTATTTTGCGTGTTAGGCGGAACGGGTTGTTTTTCAATTGATTGTTAGGCAACTGATTGTTTTGAATTGTTTGTTCCTTAGCGATGTTTTACATTGTTTGTTACTTACTGACCTAAAACTTGGGCCTCCAACTACTTGAGGTAAATTTGCAATTATTAACTAATATTTGAAATACTTTTGTCAGTAATTATAGTAATATTGTATTAAGAAAGTTGAAGTTTTGTATTAACTTAGCTTGACAGTGATATAAAGGAAATTCACTAGGTTTAGAACTTTAAGAATTTAAAAATATTGAACTAAAAAAAATATATATAATTAATGCCTGTGTGTTTTTCTTTAACCTGTTCAATATGAATGAATTACTCTGTTACATAGAATATTGCGAATGAGGAACATAAATCTAACTTATAAAAATTTGACTTTTTTGTCGTATCTCAAATCGTTATTTTAAGACCGTTTTGCAACTTTTATTATTACTAAATTTGATATTCTGTAACTTGTTACTAGGCCTAACTACAGTTAAATTGTGTTTGAAGTTCGAATTTTTAATTCACTGAACTTATACAATATCCTTGTAACTTCAACAGGATTTATGAGAAGTAACTAGGATAATTGTTCTAAAATTATTATTTCATAACATACATTTTTATTTTGTAACGAACAGTATTTTTGTGAATAGTCGTTGGCGGGTTCCAGACCGTTTGTTCATATTTTTCTATTTTTGGTTTTTCTGAAATTATTTATATTTTTATTGATCTGCAAAATAGTTTATTTAGCTTAGTTACATTTTCATTTATTTTACATCCCCTGGCGATTAGTTTCTTACAGTATAGTTGCTTTTATAATCCATATTAATAATACTTAGATATAGTACATAGAAACCACACATTAACCTACACTCATAACCTGATAAGTACAGTTAGAGTATCAAACAAAATTAACAATATTAACTTAAAATATTATGGGAAGATTTTGAATGTTTGAGACTTGCTAAGCTACAAACTAATTCGGCGAACACAACGAGGGGTATGGGGGTGGAGGCCTCAACTAGCCTGTTCAGTGCTCGAGACTTTTACAGCAATTAAAGAATAGGGGCAACTAATTAATGGTATTGGGGGTGGAGCCTCCATCCACTATAATACCTATAATATTTGCTTAGCTGATTATGATTTCACAATTTTCTATTGTTTTACGAACTAACGAGAACTAGGAAGTGGTTTTAAAACGAGCTACAGGCGATTTTCGTATTAGCCGGTTTTCTTACTGTCTGCGGAGCAGTTCTTCGGTGGACTTAACCTGCTACAACTCTACTTTTCAATAATTTACGAATTTAGGACAACCCCTAAGGGGGAATGGGGGCGGAGCCCTGCGTCCAGCATACTACCTAGAATATTTACGTAGGTAATTATAATTTCACAACTCTTAATTTTTATACTAAAATAGGATAACTACGAAGGGGTTTAAAAAAACAGCTAAAGGAAAATTCAAAGCTTTTTATTATTATTGATTTGAGTAGTGTGTATTAGCCGGTGTAACTGTCTCGGCTGTCCAGTTCTTCCGTGGAACTATCCTATTTCATACTTGACTTTTTATTAATTTAATAATTTAGGACAACCACTTATTCGGGTCAACCCCTAAGGGGGCTTGGGGGCGGAGCCCCCATCGAGCCGTAGGCGAGTACTTAAATAACCACCGATGTAATGAAATGTATATTCACTGCAAATGTAACAACTTTTATGACTATAATTTGCAAGAATAATTGCATATTCAAAACAAAATGTACTTCATTCAAGCAATCAGACACACGTCATAAATTAATAAGTTGAGTGTTAATATAGTACTTGTATACGTGTAGCTCGAAATCGAGCAATTTATTTCAATACATTACAAATGTTACTTTAGCTCTTAATCAGTGACATACGTCCAATCCAATAAAGTGAATATCTAATCACCAATAACTACACTTATTTACAGCTGATTATGAACAGATTTTTAAAATGCTTTATTCAATCCAAATGTTATTTTAATGGGAAATTTGAGATTTCAATGGTGGATAGCGCATTTGTTTTCAGTCCGATTTTCACCAGTTTTTGGCGGAAACAACTGCAGACCAAGCCCTATCCAACGACACAAAAAACTTGAAAATCGGTTGAAAATTGTAGGAAGAGTTCTCAACACAAAAAACCCTTAGCGTATTAAATAAGTATAGATAGATATTTTTACAACGGCCGGAAATGGGGGTTTGCCGGCCTCGAGATCGTATTTTAAGTTCGAGACGAAGTAGAAGTTTTATTATTGACAAAAGTGGGAATTCCAACTAAGAAGAATGTGTTTGAGTATTGGTCAACGTCTGTACAGAAACGCAGGTTTCAATCTATGTGATTACCCTCACACTTCCTGAGGAGTCAAGAACGGACACAGTAGCTAAAGCCTTCGTTTCCTATGAAAACTATGTTTAGTAGGACAAAGGATGATTTACAAATCGCACATCAGTCATTAATTAGTGATTCAATCATTATGTTTTCAGTATTTATTCATTCGTTTACCCGTACTGTGTCATCCAAACGCACATCCACATTATCTTCTCTGTTTTCCGCCATATCTAAATAAGCAATACGCTCAATTAGAAAAACAGACATCGTTGACGGTGCGCAGAAGGAGGGCTAATCGAAAGGGCTTAAAGTCCTGATTGTGTTGGAGATGTTCTTATAATCCCTTTAACCCCATCTTTGCTCATTATCCCCGTGTAAATGCTTACAAAGATCTGCGACCTATTAAAAGTTAGAGTTAAAGGGACTTTTCGGCCACTCTGTAAAAGGTCAAAGATCGAGATCGCTTTTTGATGTTTTGTTTTAATGTATTCTTGAACTTTGAATTAAAGAATAGATCAAATCTCGTGCGGACTTATTATTTTATATCAATTCGCACCTTTACTAGACTAGAGCACAAACAATGGATGAAATCAGTTTTACGTCTTGCTTTCATACAGTATAATCTGTAATACACTAACGACAAAAATATTCGTGGTACATTAATCTACCAAAGCATTTTATATTTAGAAATTAAATAAAAATAATTTTGTTCTTTTAGCAAATTTCCCTTATAGGGAATAATTTTTTGCTTACTGAACAACTGATAACCGCCAGTATTTAAGTCTTTATTTAATCTACTAGTGGCTCATAGGGGCAAAAGCCCCTAATAATAAAACTAAAATGGCATGAACCATATCGGATTACCAGTTATTCCCTATGAAAGGTTCTAGAATATGTAATTTTAATGTATATAGATTTTATCAATACCGTTTGAACACGCCATTCACCCCCAAAGCACTCTTTAAAATCCTGTAATATTAGGCATTTACAATCCCGTTTGTAAATGCCTCATTTTGTATGTTGTTAAACTTACAGGCCCTATCGATCAATGGAGAATAAGTTTTGAAAGAAAACATAGCCCCTTTGAGCTGTGACGTTTTTTTTGTAATGTAACATAGAAAACCAGCAGTGAGAAAAAAAACATAACGGATGTTCAGCACCCATTTCAGAGTCAATAAACTTAAATACTTTGTATCATACATATTCATTGTCTTATTTGTTCTAAAATTGATTGGATTTTTTAGCTCCTGTTAGATTTGTTTATTTTTTTAATAACCAAATTTAAACACAGCACATCAAAATAGATCATCTTCACTCATTATCAATATTCGTCCCACTTAAATCAACACTCTTAATTTTTTTGTAGACAAAACAGACTTTTAAAAATACTATGTATGGAGAATATTTAAATATTTTAGGAGAACCTTTCAGAAAATCTTTCTTATAAATTTCCGATTTTGTTGTAAAGTTTTTGACCTGCTACATTTTCCTATGCTATGTAGGACAGCCGTCTTTGGCTTTAACTCTCTACTATAATTCTGCAATCTATGAAATGACCAAAAGGTTTCTGGCAAAATTCTACTAAAAGAATACCAACACTTCGTTTCTCAAAACACAATTCATCGCCCATTGCGTCCCAATCACGATCAGAATGTATTTTATAATTTTCATAAACGCTCAGTTTTTTACAATCTATATATTAATAGGCAAGCATGTTTCTTTTCCTCCTTTTTTCTCAGCTTGTGGGCATCGTAGGAGAAATCCGCGCATACCATTAGAAAGGTATAGTCCTGTAGATTAGTAGAATCCTATTCTAATTCACGTTGGACTCCAGGGCTACGCCTCACAGGCTTTCAAAGTTTCGTTGCTAATCTTATGGGAGAAGAATTAATGGATTGAATCATAGGCAGCTGTTGTAATAACAAATGCTGGCCAATCAGGAAGATCAGGTGTTTCAGTTGTAAAGTATTTTAAAACTAATTGGCTCAAGATCAACAGAATCTTTGGTCGAAATTCGACCAGTGGGCGATCCCTAGTTTAAATTAATATAACAACAGTAAAATGCAGCAGTCCATTTTTAATAGTTTGTAAGGTTGTTAACGCTCCTAGTAGAATATTTAGTCGCTCAAAGCCAGCTCAAAATTTACTATAGTATTACCATTCTGGGTATATTTTTGTCGTTTGGTTATTAATAGCAAGGCAATTAGAATAAGTATATTCTAATTGCCTTGATTAATAATAGTTCTTCTCTTAATATTATCATCTGTCTCTCGTTTTAAAATAAAACTGTAACATTTGTTTTAATTTTCACAAAGCACACGGTTTTCGAATACCGGTGCTATTCTTATAGAGGACGTTTTACGCTATTTCTTATTTCCTCGTAAAGTTATGCTGATTTTCCCTCTTGCATTGGACCCAGAACTTTAATTTGAGTCCCCTACCATCCTCCTGAGATTTGTAAAACACCCACAAATTTGTTAAAAAATCGATTACAGAATTGTATATATGGAATGCTTCTGCTGGTATGAATTATTTTATCATCTACACTCAATGTTATCATCTGTGTCCATCTGTGTTTCGTTTTAAAATTAAACCATAACACATTTCTCAATGTACACAAAGCAGACGTTTTTCGATTCCCATGTTATTCTTATGGAGGACGTTTTACATGATTTCTTGTTCCCCGTTAACATTATGGACACGCCGAAAATTTTCCCTCGTGTATGGGACCGGCAAGCATGTTTCGTTTCCTCCTTTTTTCTCAGCTTGTATGCATCGTAGGAGAAATCCGCGAATACCGTTAGAAAGGTATAGTCCTGTAGATGAGCAGAATCCTATTCTAAATCACATCGGACTCCAGGGCTACACCCCACAGGCTTTCAATGTTCCCATGTTAATTTTATGGAGAAGGGATAGTTGACTGAATCATTAGACAGCTGTTGTAAAAACAACTGCTAGAAAAACAGGAAAAACAGATGTTTCAGCTATAAAATGTTTTTAAACTTCTTGGATCAACTGAAAGTTTGGTCGAATTTCGATCAGGAGGCGATCTCTAGTTTATCTTAATTTTTAATATCATAATTAGAACTTGTTATCTTAGTTACTTTAAATTTGTTATCATCTTTAGTATGACTGAGTGCGCTGTAAGAGAAAAGGGTAAGATAATGGCCAAGGAAAGGAATTTACAATATGACAGAATTTGTTCCATAATAACATTTGGCCCCGTGTGAACTTTCACAGTTTCCACATGCACGGTACAAGGTTAACAAGAACCCATAAAATGTCCTAAAATACGTTTTATTTTTTTTTTTCACAAAATATCTGAGGTTCAGTTTTACACAAAACTTGTAACTTCTTGGTTTGTTTATAAAAACATTATCCTGAAAATGCGATAGCAATTTAAACTAGTCGTTTTGACACATCGGAACAAACAGTCACAACACACTGTTGCCGATCTAAACCTATACCCGGAAGAGTTTACTTCCAAATCAGTTGCATCACTCTTTATCAGTACCTCAACCCTGCCTGCAGTTCTGTTGGATGCATCAGCTAGCCTCTATTTCTGGTAGAGCAGCCGAGAAAGGCCAGCTACGAAAATAAAACTGGCACTCTCTAGAACACTCCGCGTCCGCTAGACGTTAATTGTCTTTATAACTTTGATTGATTCGCATGTAGTTCGTTAAGGTAGGTTTTAGACTACTTACATTTGCTAGCCGAGTTTTAATATAATTACATTTCAATGCCTTATGTACTTTAAACTGTTCATCAGTCTGATAAAGCTGTTGAACAGATGACAAACCAATTTAAAAATGCCTGAAAGTCATTTGTTTCTAAACTAATAAACGATTAATTAATGGTATCTCTGGAAGACCGCAAAAACACATTATAAACTCAAATATATACATATACACCATTAAAAACCTGTTAAATTGTAAGATTTATGATTCAAAAAAAAATTTACGCAATAGTTTAAGGTACATAAATGTAAAGCTTATGTTACCTGAACGAATAATAAAATCTAGCCATAAAAGCTGATAAAAGTTATTCCAAAACGCAGGAATTACATTTGTACTCTGGTTTGTGCCAATTATTATTCTTATATAAAACACAATGTATTAGTCGTTACCTATTTATTCTCAATATTGTATTTTAAACGTAGAACTAAAATTTAAAAATTTAACATTTGCTCTAGTTATCCTATAAACAGGTACTATAATATAATGCTGGAAATTGCCCACCTTTGTTGGTCGGTAAATATAAAATTTTATAAAGTGGTGTAAAATATCTGCATTAAGTAATCCTTCGTTTGCTGTGTGGCAACTATAGTTTCAACTCGATACAGTCATCTTCAGGCCGTACAAGGATATAATACATGTCAAAATTATCACTTCATTTGAAGAGTGGAGATTATTAAAATTCTTTACACACGACACATTACACGGCACACATGACAAGGACATAGAAAGCAATTATAAATAGGTTATAACTTTCTGACACAAATAATAGTCCAGGCAACGAAGACAAAAAATGACCCAATAGGGGAAAAAATTCATGTAGAAGCCAAATTTGGTACAGTTGTAGGGGAAGGTTTCTTAAACAACATACTAAAAGTACTGACCCATAGGGGTGGAGCTAAAGGGGTGGGGAGGCTCTAAAGGTCCCATAAGGAGTTACATTAAAATTTGATATTAAGCATACTAAATTGAAAGACATTCCAGAAGGTTTATATATATATCAAATTAAAGGTCTTTAAATGTAGAATACAATGCCGTAAACCTGACCTCAATATAACTGTCAGGAGTAAAATGGCGGGCGTTCAAAGTTTAGAATAAAATTATATTATCAAAACTTTGAAATACAATAACTTCTGACATATTTGAGCTTTTGAGGTCTGGTTTTCGGCTATGTACTCTCCTTACTAAGACCTTTAAAATTATGTATAGCATGGCTATAGACTAAGAAACTTTTTTTTTAAACTTCTTCTTTGGGACGTTCATGTAGAGGATGGTTCAAGGGTAATATGATATTCTTATGACAAGCTATCCACATTTTCAAAGTTAATTGTAAAAGCAAACGTTTGCCGCAAACCGCACCTCGAAAGGTCAAGTATTTCAAAAATTATTACATTTTTAAGCGTTTAGGTTAAAATTTGATTTTTATTCAAAGTTTGACAGGCTACCGTTTTCGACTCAGACAACCTTTTGAGATGGGGTTTCCGGCATTAAATTCTACTACTTAAGAGCTTTAATTTGCTATACATAAACCCATTGATCGACGAAAGAGTTATTTTTGACTCCACGTGGGCCATCCCATCATTTTAGCTCCACCCCTATGGGTCAGTACTTTTAGTATGTTGTTTAAGAGACCTTCCCCTACAACTGTACCAAATTTGGCTTCTACATGAAATTTTTCCCCTATTTTGTCTTCGTTGCCTGGACTATAATTACAATATTATTGTGCGGACGAAAATGGTGGCTTGGACATTGCTGATAATTTTAGATATATTTTACTTAGGCCTATACTTATTTACGTGATTTAGAATACTTAAATTGGCATATGTGGTGTTGTTACTGTAACTTACGCAAATCATATTCATAATGTATTCCATATTTTTTCATGCCAATTTGTCATGCAATTACGATATTATATCGTAATTACAGTTTTAAAAACATAATTAGAAATATATTAAAAATTTTATGCTGTGATTAATATTTTTTTGTATTTAGATTGTTGTTTAAATAATTCCACAATCCGCTTAAAATATTATTCTTCAATAAGTATTACTCAAGGTTGAGTTCCTGATTCTAGATTGATTGTGGTTTTTCCCCTAACCAGTATGTTTCTTTTTTCAGCCCTTCCTCAAAACTTGAAACATGTCAGACGAAGAGGATGTGTACTCGTAAGTCGTTCTATAAATAGAGAGTCTCTGACTCAAAATATATTTTACTACTTAATATAATAATTATTTTCCTTCTTCATTTAAACTTCTTGCTTCTATCGCTGCTTACTGCTTTCATTTACAATTTCATTTTTGAAAGAATAATTTTATATCTGTTTTTAGATCGCTTAGCAAACTTCCAAAATTGATTTTTTGAACAGATTTCTATTCACAATTAAGTCAAACTTTTACATTTTGTGGCAAAGCCACACGTATGTCCAACTCACTTATACATCTTCTGGCAATTAATACTTGTAGCCTCCATCCAGCCTTTTACATTCTTATAATAGTTAACTATTCTTGAAATTCTACATACATGTTGTTTTTACACATAAAAAGGTTAAGTATTTAAAAGTAGGTAATACAACAATCCTGTTGTAAACAAATAAAGGTTGACACAAAATACTCACATGAATTGAGTCATAATGTAAAGTAGGCCTACCAATTACACAATTATACAATTACTTGTATTTAATGTTCATTCAGATTTGTGTGGATTCTAAATTGTTACATTTTGTAAGTTTTACATCGATTAAGACTAATAGCATTACCTTTATTATTTCAATGAGGCTAATTGATTATGAATGAATGAATGAGTGGGACTAGTAAGAATGTTCCTTAGCATCAATAACAATGTTTCCTTCAACTAACACTGCATGATTGAATAGTTTGTGCATAAGATGCACGTGGAATGCAATTAACATCCTATATTAACTTCATTTAGTGTCATTTCGATAATTTTCATATCATTTACTTAACATAAATTTGAAGCTTAAGAAATATTTAATTCGGGTACCATAAAATGTTTTGTATTAAATGTATTATTATGACAAGATTTGATGGATGGTTTAATTTAATGAGAAATTATTTATAAAATAATATCATATTAATAACACCTTGTTATGTCTTATAATTTTACTTTTATGTATATCAGGAAAAAGTAACATCAAGGACTCTTAAAAGGCGCATATTATTTGTAATATATTAATTTCATTTTCTAATGTAACTCCGAAAATTTCTAGTTATAAACTTTAACTAAACATTTCTGGTTCTGCTTCAAGCTTTCGCACTTCGCTTCTCTAACATCTTCCTTCATCTTTTTTTCTTCTCAACTTTGTAAGTATTTTACAATATTATAAGTTTACATTAATATATACAATACATAATGTATTTATTATAAAGCTGTAGCGTAGCCATTGTAAATTTCTTTTTATTCAATTATTATTTTAGAACAATTTATATTTGTTATATAATTTATAAAAATTTACTACCTAGAGTATTAATAATTTAATCCATTTGTAAAAAAAATTAATACCGTAAGTTATTTTTAATATTCAATGTTTATCAACTTTCAAATTAGTTTAATGGATTTTGGTATTGGTGTTTAAACATATCAAAGTGCACACTTATAAGTACTTTTACAATGCAAGTTTATCATGTTAAAAGTTCATAATTAATTGGGTTTATCTTTTTATTTCAGAGAAGAGGAGGAGGAGGAGGCGTAAGTTCTTCTTTCACCTGCAAGCTAAATGGTCCTACGAATCGAGTAGCCTAAGTATAGGGCTAGCGTAGATGAGGCACTTTTAAATATTATTTTTTAGTAGTAAAAGTATAAAATGTATTTATGTGGAACATAAAACTGTTGACGTATGTTTAGAGATTATGTGCAAAAATAATGCACAACATAAACACAAATAAAATATCCAGGGATCTTTGTTCATACATACTTGATTTTAGTTTTGTTTAAGTTATTTATGCAATTCATTTTATTTTTATGCTATTAATTTTATTTATGCAAGTTATACAACATTGTAGGCCTAGGTGTTTTATGATTGAAATGAATTTTTAATTATCAGGGCGTAAATCGACATTTGTTTTACATGTCTTGTTTTAAAAAAGAATTCACATTGTAAATAAACATAATTTTTTATAAATACAAACTAGACATGTAAATATGGCGGTGTTGATGAGAAAAGACTAATTGCTACCATAAAAATATACGTCATGTCAAAAAGGTTATAGCAACTACAACTACAGTTTGTGATAATTTAACAAACATAAAAAATACACTTGAACATAAAAAAACTAACACAACAATTTTCTTAGTGTGATGTGAAATAAAATAAAAATTTACTCACAATGCACAGTGTATAACAAAACAATTTTAACATATATACATAAGCACTGACATAAAACGCTGACATCACTAAGCAAGCAAACTGCTTTTTCTTTAATTTAACGACTAGACCTATACTGAAATATTGAAAAATTAAATTTTTTGTTTCAACATAAAAAATATTTTAAAAAACAGTAAACCAAAACCTTTCTTAGTATGTTGTGAAATATAAAAAAAAAACTTTAACTCACAATGTACAGTGTATAACAAAACAACCTTAACATAAATACATAATCACTGACATACAACGCTGACATTACAAAGCAAGAAATCGGCTTTTCTTTGATCTAACAACTAGACTAGACCATTAAATAGTGGAAAAATTAATTTTTTTCTCTAAATTGAATGTGGCTGTTTTAAACAGATTATATTACATTGTAGTTAAAATACTACATTAAAATCAGTTTCATCTAAACAACATGAAAGTGTTATTATAGTTGTTCTTATATAGTTCAACCGTTGATAGATGAAAATAATTAAGTAAAAAATATACTGACTAAAATTTGCAAAAGTGATTGCACCTATGATTATTAAAACAAGCAATAAATATGTATCGAAATATGGGGTTTAAGTTTGTGATTGCACCAATTAATACAAATATCTAATCCATATACTTTAAATACGTTTCCACCAAAGTTTAAGTCACACAACTTTTTACAATCAACACAGCTACCTTGTAAATATATGGCAACCTCATGACCGGTCAATTTTGTTTGTAGGAAGTAAGTTAAGGCGAAGTCATGTGACGCCCCTTCGTGGTATTTCGCAAGTAACGTTTTCTGTAACAAAATCCGACCATAGAATTAACGCTTTCAACTTAATTTGGCACCTCAGCGGGAAATGAGCTTCAAGCAGCTTCTTAGTGTAACGCTTATTGTAGTTTGGCACACCGAAATGTTTTGGAAGAGAATGTCAATTCAAATTGAAAGGGATAGTGGGATAAGAGGGGGAAGAGTTGGGCTCATATTAGGAGGAGAAAAGGAAATAGGTAGATGATTCAATTGTTGCCACCTTCTTACCTTAGCCACATATACTGAGGTGGTGTTCTTAAATATGTTTAAATAACAAAAACTGGTTTGTTCTCGTGGGTTGCTCGCTATTCCATCGAGATGGTGGAATAGCGCTAAGAGCGACCCGGTTTCTCCCATCACTCTTAAGGTGAAACCACCGGGGCGCCGGAATTCTACCCCCAGGAAAAGTACCCCCATGAAAAAACGCTACGTCATTTTGACGTCACAGGTATGGGGGTAGTTTTCCGGCCGCGAACTTTTGAAGAGAATACATTATACTCTACTTCAATCATTGGTTACGCACTTTTATCATTTATTTCTATAATTAACAATTCAAGCCATGTTTTGTAAGTTTACAAGGGGTGGAAAACTACCCCCGGAATTCTACCCCCGGAATACTACCCCCAGCAAAACTACCCCCGGCAAAACTACCCCCGGATTTCTACCCCCGGAATACTACCCCCAGCAAAACTACCCCCAGGAAAACTACCCCCGGAATTCTACCCCCAGCAAAACTACCCCCAATGGCTTATAGACCGGGAATCCTCCACCCGCGAAAGGACTTCCACGTACACAATTCCTTAAGTATTTAACAATTGTTATTTTATGTACGTGTTCTGTTTATTTTTATTTTTTATTTCTATTACAAAATAATAACTAGTTGTTGCCCGTCGATATTCGTCGGATATAGCTCCATTAGTGGTAAATGAAACGCTATAATTGTGCAAACATGTAAGGTAGTCTATAAAATGTACTTCTTTGACCTGCCATACCAAGAACAATAATATATTTTACAGAAAATATACTACGATTTTATTTGGAGCGTCGGAAAAGTAGGCCTATTCCTTAAAACCAATATAATGTTGCATCCTTGTACTTATAGGCCCTACTCTTTAATTAGTATTTTATAAACATGTCAATTTGATTGTTTAGGTAGGCGCAAACCTAATTAGCCTAAAGAAACCGTTCTATTAGGTTCAACAACATCAGAAATAAGTACACCAATATCCACTTGTAGGCCTATTGGATAAATTGTTCTTAACAGTTTTTTCAAGAATTAGGAAAGGCCTACAGTGTTGTAACTTATGATGGTTGGCTTTAGGCCTAACAAATATTGGTATTAGGGTAAGATAGAACGTAGAGAAACCATTTATAACCACTTTCATATCGCAATATTTATGCTGTAGTGTGCAAGTTTCAATAACTATCCAAATTTAAGAATACCAATTTGAATACATTGAAAAAGTCTGAAAGCTCAGAAAAAGGAAGCTGAAAGGCGAGTGAGTGGAGCGGACGAGTTCGTCTTGAACAAGAAATAAGCCTTTTTGCGCCGGGATGTCTGTAAATTATATTACTATAAAACATATTACTGTTTAAGTTTACCGAGCTAATGCTTGGCCTCAAGGTACTGAAAATTATAAACATAATATCAACGTATATCATGGTACGGTAATGTATATATTTTATTTGATGTCAATAAAACCATACAGCTTAAAGCCTGTAAAGGATTGAGGAAAGATTGGTTATATAAAACTAAAACATAGGCCTATTATAGAACTTGACGGCGAGTGAGGGTAGAGAACGAGATCACCCGAAGGGCAAGTTTGTATTAATATAAACTTAACATTTCTATTATTTTATAATAGAAATGTTTTAAATACCAGAACACGTGCATAAAATAACAATTGTTAAATACTTAAGGAATTGTGTACGTGGAAGTACTTTCGCGGGTGTAGTATTCCCGGTCTAGTCCATTGGGGGTAGAATTCCGGGGGTAGTTTTCCGGGGGTAGTTTTGCTGGGGGTAGTTTTGCTGGGGGTAGTTTTGCTGGGGGTAGTTTTCCGGGGGTAGAATTCCGGGGGTAGAAATCCGGCTGGTGTTTGGTTTGCTGTAATGTTAATTTAGAACGACCAAATTAAATAATAATGTATTTATAAAACTGGGGGTACTTTTCCGGCCGCGAGCCAAAACTCCATGCCACTTTAAGCTCCGCCCCTCGTGACGTCAAAATGACGTAGCGTTTTTTCATGGGGGTACTTTTCCTGGGGGTAGAATTCCGCTACCCCAAACCACCGCACCAGCGACAGCTCGTAACTGGCATTGTTCTTATTGGTCCGCATTAACGAATAACCACCTTACGATGGTGGGGGTATTGACTCCTCGCAGCGTCAGCGATCCAGATGTTTTTATTTACTCATGCGTTGTTATTAACATTGCTGACATTCAAAGGGGTTGATATAGCCTAACACCGGCCGCATGATCCCATTCCAATCAAACCCCCTCATTTCCCCCTCAAAAATATTCTCTTTTTGCCAAGTAATTCCGTTCTTTATAAATCCTAAAATAACAAATTATCATCTTTGTTTAAACTTCGTTGATTTTCTACACTAAATAATATGAGTTACTAATGGTGAGTTCAATTCTCTTCCAACATTATGTACTGCGGCTATAATGCGACATATCTTAAATTATAATTTGTAAAATCAACCTATTGATTTTTAGTATTTAGACTACAATAGTATAGTTTTCTTTTTTTGTTTTGTAGCTAAATAATTAGAAATTGCAGCTTTATATTCTGCTTTTGATTCCATTAAAACATTTTCGCAGTGTTCATTGCTTTTCTCATATTTTATTACGTATTTGTTGCAAAACAGCACTATAAGTTATATATTTACTGCACAGTGGGTTTTTGTGCTTGTTTTATTGCTGTATTTATATAGTAAAGTTTTATATTTTATGTTAAGAAATATTACGTGTATTTTGTAACAAAATGAAAAATTAAAAATAGTTTTAGTTTTAAGAAGCCTAAAGGTTTTTGTCGTCTATAAATGAATTCTATAAAGTTTATATATTTTCTTATCTATTGCAGTGATGAATCCAAATGTATTAATTCTCTTGTTCTGTTTTTTATTTTCCATGCAGAGAGGCCCCACCTCCACCAAAGAAAGAGTAAGTTATCGCGGTTTTTTCGTTTTCTTCGCACTCGGTTTTAATTTTTAACTACTGTATCAGCCATTGGCGAACCTTCCTTAAAATATTTTTACATGCATTGAAAATCTCCTTTTTTATTAGTTTCAAACAATATTATGTTATACAGAATTTTTTTCGCCATGTTTAATATGAGTTTTTTTGCAACATGTTTATCATTGCACTTTAAATATGTTTAAGATCAAATTTAATATGAATCAAAAGTTTTAACTCACATATATTTCTACTACAGAAAATTATAAAATGCTGGAAGGTTTGTCAACAAAGGGATTAAAAATGTCACAACTTTACTAATATTACTACATGATTTTGTGGAAGCTTTTTCTGTGAAACATTCTGTCCCAGTCAATGGCTGTTTTTTCATTTTTGAAGCTATTAATATTTTGTCGCTTTCTCGTTGATATTTTCTTATGTGTTTTGTGAACTTTTCGTGCACTGATCCGCATTACATCATTATATTTTTACAATTGCAAAATCAGACTAAGTTCGTCGGTCCCTAACTGAACAAAGCGACCGATGAATTTAACTTTTGTCAACTGTTCCGAGTTTTTCTAGGAATATTCGCATTGTTTTTATACAGCCCACGGACTTTTATTAATTCATTTATTAATCAATGATGAAATATTTTGCAAAATAGACTATAAAACTAAGTTCAGCTTATTTGATGATCAATTAAAAATATGTCCATAGATTGTGTGAGTGTTTGTAAAGTTATATTTAGGCATCATAAAATGAATGAAGTTTTGAGGCTAATCCTTTGAATTTGTCATTGTTTTATTTTCTATGTAAATAATGCAAAATCGACAAATAATTTGTAAATAATAGCTATTTGTGTGCACATTATTGCCGCTCGAGAAATGTATATGGCCGCACGTTAGCTGTGTGATTCCAAACATTTCGAGAGCAGCAATGATTATTTGTGCTCATAATACACACAAGATTTTTGCTACCAACATAATTGCAATATATTGATTTTTGTTTGTTTACAAAATGTCATTTAAGTAATGTTTTATTTTTCTTTTGGAACACACTAACAGCTATCAAACATAACCTAAAATTAAAGGACAACAATTACTAAATGACTACAATGACCAACAGCTGTCGTATGGTTTGTAATAACAGCTGACCTTAAATATCTATTTGATTAAGTGTGCGGGATTTTGATTGCCGAGAGCGGGAATATAATAAAAAGCGGAAATGAACTGTTTTGCGTACCGTTTACATGTGTGGCATTGTGATTATTTCCATGAAGTGGTAGGAAAACAAGTAACTCTCTTGTGAGTTGGGACTATAATAGGATCTATTAACAATTTTATGACTAAATATTACAACTATTTTTACGTTATGTACATAAGTTTTGTTTCCCTTAAAAAAAAATTAATGTGATATATAAAAACTAAATTTTAATCTAATATTTAATGTAGTACCTTGTTTTTTGCTGTGTAGCACTTGGAATTGTAACCGTTATGTAAATAAAGCTTTCGTGAACTATAATATGGATAGTAAGTTTTTAACCTCTAGAATATAAACTACTATAATCTACGAAGGACTTCTTGAAGGCTTCTTTATAAATGGCACACGTGTTTTTATTTACTGTAGAAACAGATAGACATTTTGAGCAATGTAATTATTTCTGAGTTGTTTCTTAGGTTCTGTTTAATTGTTTAACTTACATTAACGTTTTAACACCAGAAAAGAACAAATAAAACTTATTAAGTTTCTTTTTTAAGTTTTGTTTTTTTCTCTTTCTCACAATTAATTCCATAACAAATTGTTGCACCGGTGTGAAGCGCATTAACAACTAAGCTTCGATTTGTTTTTAAATATTAAGTATATTTTAAATCGGTTTAGTTACATTTCTTTAGGTAAGCCTCCATGAGATATTCCTATTTATGGTAATTTTTTATTTTACATTCATATTAATAAAATATGTTATTCATTATATTATATATTAATAAAATATATTATTTTAAAATTAGAAACTACTTTTATCTTCAATTTAGTCTTATTTATTTAGTTGTACAGTATATAAACTAAATAAGAATAAGATTCGGTAAAGGTCAGTATTGGGCAGTTCAATTTTTTCCATCCCAAGTAGTTAAGTTTGACAAATTTGTTCCTTGTATCGAACAACCCTTAAAGGTTGCCATTGTATTGGTAGAGTAGGCTAGCATGTTGAACAGTATCTTACCTCACAGTCATTCGATTACTTTGCCTTTGCCGGCACATCATGAATGTGTTTATTATTGACAAAAAACTTATTTTTAATAATAATTAGTAATAATAATATTATTATTATGTAACACCAATTGATTGATTATGGTTATGACGGTAATCATTTATTAAATGATATGATGGTTTGGCACATACTTATCGCAGAGTTTGAATGTTTGTAAATATTACAGTGTATCAATCTTAATTATTATGTACGGTATTTACGTAGGCTTGTGTATTTACTCTTTAACCTTAGGAAGGAGCCGTTGATACCTTGTCTTTTTGAGTTATTACTGTATATGTTTTTAGATAGTTTAGTTTCCAAAATATTTAAAGTTTTTTCCAAAATAATCGAATGACTGTTTCCCCTTTGGTCCCAAATTGTTGTGTAGTTTAGAATAGTAGGATAGAGCTTGTCTAATAGTGTATCTTGTTGTTTCTAGTGCTAGACCCTCCATTTCCCAGAAGTAAGTTTCTTCGACCTTATCTAAAGTCGCCAAATGCAGGTTTTGAGTTTTGCCCTGGTTTTCAGACTCCAATTTATGTCTTAACACAGCCCCGAATTACAGTTTTTGTGTCAAAACTTTTGAAAGCACGGTTTTTGATATTTTTATGTGCTTTGATATTTTTGTACATAAAACTTCACTCATAAATGGTTGCGTTTTTTGTAAGTAACCCGCGCTTTTCCTGTCGCTCACCATTTTGTATATAATCTTCACACACTTAAATCACTTAAATTATATGTATGTAAAATGAATTTTTTGTTGATTAAAGCATTACACCACTCAAATTTTCAGTCTTGCTGAGTTTTTTTTTTTTTTTTTTTTTTTTTTTTTTTTTTTTTTTTTTTTTTTACCCGAAAAACTAGTTCACCAAGTTTTAATAAAAATATCAATAAATGTTTTGCAGCCATGATAGCCGTACCGATTTTAAATGTTTGTACCTTACCAATGGAGTCACATTTATTTTTTCGTTTAGTGAATAAAAATAATCAATCCTTCATGTAATAACAGTTTTTTCTTGTGATCCAATTTTTTCACCAAACTCATCAAACATCCCAGGCATCAGTTCATCGCCAATTTGCTCATACCACACAAACTTTTGCAAACGAGATCCTATCATGCATTCATTTTAATAATTCAAACACGTTCAACTTTATGCAAGCAGAAAATCAGGTACGTAAATCTATAATTCGAGTAGTTAAAGTTTCGAAACCAAACCTTAGACTTAATACCCTCATAGTCTCTTAAAAACTAGATATTTTAAAATTTAACTGATATTTCATCTACCTTTGGCAACTTTGGGATGCATCTAAACATGGGACCAGTAAATGAGTCATATTACTGGTTGGTAATACCATCCAACTCGAGCATTTAATATCATTATCATCATGAGCATCGCCTTGCGCTGCATGGGGTTTGGATTATATGTTCAATGTGTGTGGAAATAAAGGAATTATTTTTATATTTGAATATTTTATAGGCTTCTTCGTTAGTTAAATTATATGTTGCGAAGAATCTGATTTTGTTGTTGTTGCATGGTGATACCATAAGTAATTTGTGACAACGAATCAAAATTTTAAATTTAATACCGCTTGTAAGGCAGTAAGGAATAATGATAAGCTTTAAAATCAATATTTCAAATAAACATATACTTTAATCTTTGGCTAACAACATTCTACGTGTAACAACTTTTTTTAGGTCTGAATGGCGCAGTAAACTGGTTCATTGAAAATCAATAGTGAATTACATAAACTTAAAACCCCCTATAAAATACAGTTAGTTTCAGAACTCCCTAACAATATTTTAGGGCATTGTTCCTGGACCAAAAAGAAATATCGTAATAATAACGTCCAAATGCCGCCACTTATCCACACAGCCGCCATGTTGTTTTTTACACATAATAGTTTTTATTTCATAAAGGAAATGTTATTTTCAGTTTTGGCATGAATCTCTATCACCTCAATATTTATTTCCAGGAAAAAGTTATATTTTTTCAATTTGTATTTTCAAAGTGGCGACAAATTAAAATTGTAGGGCCATTTTGTAAAATTTTCCGTTTTTGAGATATTTGAGTTTGAAAACTTCAAATGACCGCCATTTTGATAATACACATCAGAAGAAAATAGTTTTTTTTCTCCTGGAAACGAAGATTAATGTGATAAAAATTCATGCCTAATCTGGCTTTAATACAATTATCCGTTATGAAAGTAAAAATTATTATGCTTAAAAAACGAAACTGTGTGGGTTACTGGCGTCATTTCAACGTTATTACTATGATATTCATATTTTTGTTCTTGGTCCAGAAACAATGCCCTAAAATATTGTAAGGGAGTTATGAAACACCCTGTATAGCCATTTAACCGTAAAAACAATAACGCATTATTTAGAGGACAAGGTTAAAAATAGATTGATTTGAATGTTTGGAATAGAAAACAACGTCTCTATTTTTAGTCATATCTGATAATAATTTTGACGAGTTAAACCATCAAAGTAATTTTTTGTCTCCTAATCCCCTCCATAAAATCAAGTGACATAAAATGTATGGGTTTAAAAAGTTCTTTAAATCCGCAGTCTTTGCTTGTTTTTAAAATTGAGCAATCTCATAAACGTTTGTAAATAGAACAATATTTTACATTATTTTAAAAATAAATAGTGTTTTTATAATTGAATAACTTGATTTATTTTCACAATAATTTTATTTTGAAATTAGACTTATAACATTGCTATATAAAATAGGCCTACGACGACCCACATAAGTTCAAAATTTAGGCGAGGGATAATTAAAGATACGAGTACATATCTTAAATAAATACCTTCGACGATTTCTTAAACATTTAAATTGGTTTTGCCGACTTTAAGTATAAGTATATGTTATTATTTAAAGTCAGCTATTTTTGTAAACACTAGAAGCTATGAATATGCCTAGTTTTACAAACTACTGTGAAAACCATGATGGAGAAAGAGAGAGGTCTCTAACCCGACATGCTCGATGTGCGAATGATTGTGCTGCATGGGTTCCATGTTTTAAGATACATGTCGTGTTAATTGTATTGTCGTCTCGAATTTGTAATATTTGGTTGTAATAAGTTGGTTTGCAATATTTGGAAATGAACGAGTGAATGAAGTGATGATTGATTTGTTCAGTAATACAAAAAAAATATATTGTGAATCTCTTGAATTTGGTATTAAATATATATGGGTTGAATGGTCAGACTTTACGAAATGGTTTTATATTTTGGCTCAGTAATGTGACAATCCCTTCTCACTGATTGCAGGGGTGAGGGAGGAGACCCTGAATTCGTCAAGGTAAGTGTTTTTCTTTTTTTGATAATGTTACGTTAAATCATTAATACGAAAAACATATTTTAACAAGAGCCCCCTTATAGGATCAATTCTTTGAATTTTTACTTCATGTTTCGGGACTTACGACTTTTTCTTTCGTAGATTATCTTCATAATCATTGTACAAACATATTAGCTATCAAAACAATATAAATTATCATGCGTTCAACTTTTGTGGTAAATTGAAACACATAATAATTTTATAATATTTTTTATAGAATATTTGTTTACTAATAGATACTTCGTTAATATATTTGTAAAATGATTATGAAGATGGACTATTATCCGAAACAAAAGTTAAAAATAAAAAGAATTCATCCTCGAATGGTACTCTTGTGCAAATATATTTTTGTAGAAGCCCTACAGTTTGAAAACAAAATCAAAGTCCGGAAAGGACAATAATTTTTAACCCCGAAGTCATGTTTATTTATGATTTTCCAGTTTTCCCTTTTGTTTGTTATAACCTTTTACAGGGAACACAGTTATTATTTTTTTTTTTTTACAGTTAATGCATATTTTCATATATTTCTCGTCAAAAATTGAATGTTTAATCTTTATTCTAACGATGTTGTACTGAATTTTTTTAGTAACTAAAAACCAAATATTTTTATGACTAAAATCCAATATTAATTATTTTGAAAGTTTTAATAACATTTACCCATTTCAATAAGTAAAATATTAGTTTTAACAGAATAATTTAAAACATCTACCTTAAGTTTAAGCCATTCTACCTTAAGTTCTTATCTTAAGTTTTTATCTTAATTATTAGTTATACAGTGTGTTCATTTTTTATGCTCACCATTGGGATCTCGCAAACTATAAAAGTTACAGCAAAGGTCAAATTAGCAAAGTAAAGCGGAATTATAAGCTGAACAAAATGATGTGTAAAAATCCCAGATATTTCTACTGGATGTTTCGCTGTGCTCGAAAAACTGTTTTTTGTTCAAAACTTCTTTTGCCTATAACTTTGTTATTTGTTGAAATACAAAAAAACTTTTTAGATGAAACTTTACTGAAATTTTACGTAGATTCTGAATATTAAAACTAAATTTTTTTACTTCAAACGGTTTTTGAGATATTTTAGACAAGTTGATTATTTTAAATACAAGTATGTATTTTTTTCATCATCATAAAAAATAAATAATTTTTCTGATCACGAAAATACCAAATATGGCAAATTTATTTATCATAATAATTATTTAATTATAAAAAATGTGATTAATAAGCAACCCTGAAATGCTAGTAATGAGGATGCTTCTAACATGCGGTGCAACAATGGTGTAAATCAGCTGTTTTTCATTTTGTGTTTCATATTTTGTTGCTTACATTGTTGATCAGCTGTTTACCGGCATTCCATGTAACAGCTGATTTACACGTTTTATGGGAACCGCGGATGCCGGTAAACAGCTGATCAACAATGTAAGCAACAAAATATGAAACACAAAATGAAAAACAGCTGATTTACACCATTGTTGCACCGCATGTTAGAAGCATCCTCATTACTAGCATTTCAGGGTTGCTTATTAATCACATTTTTTATAATTAAATAATTATTATGATAAATAAATATGCCATATTTAGTATTTTCGTGATCAGAAAAATTATTTCTTTTTTGTGACGATGAAAAAAATACATACTTGTATTAAAAATAATCAACTTGTCTAAAATATCTCAAAAACCGTTTGAAGTAAAAATTTTTAGTTTTAATATTCATAATCTACGTAAAATTTCAGTAAAAATTTATCTAAAAAGTTTTTTTGTATTTCAACAAATAACAAAGTTATACGCAAAAGAAGTTTTGAGCAAAAAACAGTTTTTCGAGCACAGCGAACGAACCAGTAGAAATATCTGGGATTTTTACACATCATTTTGTTCAGCTTATAATTCCGCACTACTTTGCTAATTTGACCTTTGCTGTAACTTTTATAGTTTGCGAGATCCCAATGGTGAGCATAAAAAAATGAACACACTGTACATTATAGATAAGCCAATACTGTATCTTATGAGGTTACAATAACCTTGCCCTTTTCTTCTTAACAATTAGACGAACTCAACAGAGTTGCACCCTTTTTTACCACTATGAAGTACTATCTCCTGAATATTTAAATTTATCACTAATTCTTCCATTGATTATAGCGTCAAGAAGCCAAGACCTCCGCTCTTGACGAACAGTTAAAAGAGTACATCGCAGAATGGCGCAAACAGCGAGCAAAGGAAGAGGAGGATCTCAAGAAACTCAAGGAGAAGCAGGCCAAGCGAAAGGTAACCCATAAAAGGCCATAAAAGATTGCCATAAAAGGCAACTTCACCACCATGTTCCCCTCTCTTTCTGTTACAATAAATGTAATCTAAAACCTTGTTAACGCTTTGAAAGTTTATTAGTCAAAAGCTATTTTCAATAGGACATATATTTCATTTGCTATCATGGTACCTTAGGGCTTTGGGGTTTGCATTCTTTAAGTACTTTCTTATAGCAATCGATTATCAACATTTTTTTATTGTATTGACCTTATTACATTTATTCTAATCATATTTATTCTAATAATTATTTAGAAATTATTAAATATAATTTTCAAATAATAATTATATTCAGAATTATTCTAATCATTGTTGAGTACAATTTAATCAATGCAGAAACAATTATCTGTTACACTTTGTGATCGGAGGAATAAACTTGTAAAATCTTAAGATTTTTCTTATATTTTTGTAAATTTTAATATATATATATACTAATCCAGGTTATGCGAGCGGATGAAGAAAAACGCATGGCAGAAAGAAAGAAGCAAGAAGAAGAAAGAAGACAACGAGAAGTTGAAGAAAAGAAACAAAGAGACATTGAAGAGAAGAGACGGCGTCTGGAAGAAGCTGAAAAGAAGAGGCAAGCCATGATGTCAGCCCTCAAGGTAAAGAAAACCTTTAAGGACTAGATGTCAGAAAAATACTAAAAAGATTTTGTGCTAATGTTATCATCATTTGAAAATGATATTTTTAAGTGTGGCACAGGTGTTTTATTTACTTCTGAAAACATCTTCAACAGAAAATAACTTCCACAATTATAAACTTTTATTTCAACAGTGAATTAATTTTTCTTTAACCCTAAATTTGGTATTTTCCAGTAAGTTTTAAATTTTTGTTGGGATTCTTAAAAAGTTATTATTTAAAAATAATAAAAAATAGTTGTAAAAGTTACTTGTAACATAGATAGTATAACTCTTAAATGAGACTAAAACATTTTGTCACTGTTAGTGTCGCGCTTTAACAGGGTAAAGGTATTAGTATATTTCAATTTCACTAAGTTTCTACCTACATACATTTTTTACGCTTGTTAAATTGAAACAAATTGTATATGCGATGATTCCAGAAGCTTTACTTTTTACAGGATTAAAATGGAATCGAAGACTAAGACAGCATTCAAAATAATTATTCCCAAAAATTCTAAATTATATAAATTATCTAAATTTTATAGCACAACCAATTCAAATAAATAGAAGAATGAGATAAAAATTTAAAATCAAATATATTATGAATATTATGTTTAAAGTACAGCGTCGATTACCCAAGTACGACAAAGACAAATAAAAAAGTACAATGTATAAAAATTGATTTAGAAATTTTCTTCCACTTTTTAGAGGACAACAATTACATTTTAAAACCTAGCAGTATGTAAGCAGTCCATGCCTCTAATATAGGATAATGACAATGTTATTATTACAGGAATCGTTGCTAAAGAAAATGCAACTTTCAGAAACTCTATCATATTGGTTACTAGCTTACAATTCTGCAAGACGGGCTTCAAAACCATTAGTATTTGTTAATATATTTGATCTACAGGTCTACTGTACCGACTGCCCCGATTTCAAAAAGGTTGTTATCAGTCCGTTTGAACATACTAAGTAAATGAGCACCGCGGGTCCCATAAAATGAAAGTGCCTAAAACCTATGCGTTTACAGTATATTTTCTTTTTCAAAGACTTTTTTAAAACCTTTTTTAACTTTCCGCTACAAAATAATAGAACGTAATTTTTTCATGCACTAAACTTGTATTAATTTGATTACATTATGGATTAGCCACTGGATCACGTACTTATAGCAAAAATAATGGTTTACGATACCTGCTTGTCTAGTGATCCGGAGGGGTTAGTTTTCACTACCACGGTTTCGGGTCTTTTTGACCCATTATCAAGTGTTTGCAGTTACAAGTTCACATTAATCCTTCATGGTGAAGTCGTCAGTTTATTAAAATTAACAGGAAACACAACACACACGGACACGGTACATTTAAAACGAACAAACAACGAAAACCTGGCCAGTATTTAAAGCGGAAAACACGTGCGTGGGCAACGAGTGATGAGTCATGACCTTAAGTCATGACTCCGGATCACTAGACAAGCAGGTATCGTAAACCATTATTTTTGCTAATTTGATTAATAAAATATTTACTATTGTTTTATTAACAATGTACTGAAATCTTATCTTGATTATTACAATTAAGGTATTTCAGTCACAATTCACAGTTAAAGCCGCGTCCGCACTGGCCGAACATGTTCGCCGAACAAAGTTCTTCAGAACATTTGTTTGTTCGTTGCTAACCTTTTAGAATGTAAACCATGTGGCCGGTTAATTGTTTGTTAAGAATGTTTGTTGATTTTTGTGTTCGCCGAACAAGTTCACCACGAATGTTCGCCCAGTGCGGACGCGGCTTTAAAGTTACATCGCACAGTTTACGTTACAGCGTACAAAGTTTACGTGCCACTCTGTTAACTGTTCAAGATACTTAAGTTACAATTAAGGTAACTTGAACTAACTCAAAAGTTAGGTTAATCGACTCTGTACTGTGTTTAGGAACTGTAGGATTGTAGGGACACTAATAAAACAAAATTGTATATCAATTGCTACGAAATGCCTTTTCATAATTAGAACACCATCGTTATAATACAATATTTTCTTTCAATATTTTATCTGTCTACGTTAATTCAATGAAATATAATATTAGATTAGTGTATTTTCTAAAACTATCAAATAGGTAACGAGGCAAAAAGACAGGTTTAAAAACAAAGAATGTTCAAAATTTTAATTATTGGATAGTTTCTTCACCCTTCCAAAGCTTTCAGTCCAGGGTGTTTTGTAAGTATAGCTTATCCTGCATTTGAACCTTGCACCCCTAAACAACTGGTATTACTTTTTTCTACTTTTTACATTACTAGATCCGTTTTAAAGTCAGTTGACCTTGATCTACTCGTAGTTCTAGCATGTAGTGTTTGAATATGTATTAAAGTTCATAAAATATTTGGCCAACTACACAGCCCAGTATAAAACCTTTTTTAACAGTGCTGAAATCTTAAACTGTTTAGAACCACTTATTTGAACTTCTCACTGGGTACGTTTTGTCAACTTAGGTTCCACTTGCAGTACTGCGTTAATTTTTTTCTTCAAATTTTATAAATCCTTCGTTGACTGCAGATGTGTGATAAGATAAAATTGGGTAGTGTAAGCCAAATATTTTAGCTCTAGCATGAGTAGTAATTGAGTTACATTGTCATTGTTATGTTAAATTGTCATTGTATTGATCGATGTGGTAATATTTCAGGGTCAGGTGGTGAGTAAATTGAAGTTCAACATCTACCCTCAAAACACCGTACCACACCATAAAACCACAAAACACCATTAAACATTATTGTAGATTTAGTAATTATATACTGTTATTTTCCACTTTAAAATTTTACACACAATCAACAGTGTTTAATTTCTCAATTAATTAGTAAATCTATAAGAACATTTTAAAATTGATAGTTTTTGTAACACTATCCCAAATACACTACAGTTGGACATGAGGTAAGATCTTGTAGTAAATGTAAAAGCTCTCACTCTATTTACTTTTGTCAATTTAACTCCAACATTTACTTTCATATTTCCACATTCACTCTCTTCGCTTCCTATGCTTCGTAATACCCTGTACAGTACTCGATATATTTGTGATTATTTATAAACAGCTGGTGAGATTCGTATGATAATAATTGATTTTACTTCATCTGTTAAAATTCATGCAAATAAAATTAATACAGCAGCATTATTGCTGCTTACTACCACTTTTCTGATATTCTGCTGAAAATTGCAATTGTTTTAAGCACTTACATTCTTCCTACAAAAATATCCTCTGAAAAATGACCATAGTTATGTGGTTGAAAGTTTATTCAGTAACAAATTTTACCCAGCAAAATTCAGAAAGTGGACATTTTCATAATATTGACAATTGTGTGTAATGCCCAAATCTATATGTGGCTTTGTAAGCTAAGCAGTCTATAACTCTTTGCTTAAATCATTGACTATACATACAGTATATATAGTCAATGCTAGTATACTTGATGTATCTCAAATTATTGTGAAAAGTATGCAAGTTAACACAAATCACACGCTTAAGTAAATAATACCGTATATAAATAAACTCGGAGGCTTTACAAATGTTGTTCTACTGCTATTTTTAATCTAGTCTTTTGTTGACAGTGTCAGATTTGTTATGTAGAAGTTGGTATTGTTCATGTTTTACTTCATTGTAGTGTTTTCGCCTACTTTTACTATTTACAAAACTTGTCTACAATATTTACGGAAAGACTAAATTTTTGTTTTAGCTTCTTAACTTAGGTTTTAAACTTATCTTTTCTTTTATATTTTGAATTCTTTACCGACCGATTTAAAAATTTTAAAGACCCTTTTATGTGATATTCTAATAACGAAAACATTAGTACAAAAATAAAAAATTCTATCAACATTAAGAAATACGAATATGTTTATTACAGCTATATTTTTTGTTTGCAGGACCAAAGCAAAGGAAAGGGACCCAACTTTACCATTAACAAGAAGACTGATGTAAGTATCTTTCTACCCTCCCTCCCCATAAAAATTTTAGTCATTTACGTAGTAATTTATTCTTTAAAAAGATTCATTTGGACACTATTTAAATACTGCATTTTATTAGGATGAAGCATTTAGAACAAGACAATTTGTGATCGAACAATTTTCCAAAAGTATATTTGGAAACTAAACACAACAAAGATAAAATTAGTGTAAACTGAAGCTTGAAAATGTCTTGTGCAGTTACTGTCTTCCTGCCTAGACATTAATGTTCACACTATGACGCAGTTATTAACCATCGCTAATTATATTAAATTTATCATAATTAACCACTATAGGCAACGGTAAAGGTAATCCCAACTTATGTTTCTCATGTTCTAACGAATTAGGGACTTTGAATTTTCTTATATGTGTAAACTGTTAATAATATTAAAATGTATTTTTTTAATTATCTAAAATGAACGGTCATGTAGAAGTGCACCTACACTCACATAATATACATTATGATTAAAATATTTTTTAGATCCATGATTAACTAATTAAACTAATCTAACTCAATGTGGTAAACATTATGTAAAACTCAATTGTTGGCTTTCAGATGCACGTTTCGTCAGCACAAATAGAGAGGAACAAGACCAAAGAACAGCTGGAAGAAGAGAAGAAGATCTCCCTGAGCATCAGGATCAAGCCCCTGGCCATCGACGGCCTGAGCATCGACAAGCTGCGAGCCAAGGCCCAGGAGCTCTGGGACCAGATCGTCAAGCTCGAGACCGAGAAGTACGATCTGGAGGAGAGGCAGAAGAGACAGGACTACGATGTACGTGCGAGGAAAAGTAAATTATACCGGCCGTCAATGTAGAATAGCTGGGGCTACCGCAGGGTACCACTCTGGGGCCGCTGCTTTTTGTCTTAGCACCATGTGGGCTGTAGGCCATGAAAGTAGTTGGCCACATAAGGGATAGTCCCAGATTTGTATTCTAGTGATTTTAAATTCTTAAGTTTGCAAATTGAAATTGCGAAAGATGACAAGGAGACAAAACTATGATCGATACGCGAGTATCTTATGCGAAATCCTCTAAGGTAACATTCACGGACCTATGTGCCATAGGTTATCGTTAAGAAAATATAATAAATACCACAGTTCACTAAACTAATATTTTTTTATTAGTTTCTAAAAGTTTTAAAATGAAAAAGTGTTGTAGTAAGTGGTTTTGTTACTATATTTTCTCATATTGTTGCGATTATTTTACTAAAATATAAATATAAAATTAATAAATTTGTACACAAACTTTAAAAACGTTGCATATCCCTAATATAAGTTAGTAATAATATTTCTTTGAAAATGGCATCAGTTACGATTTTGTAATTATAATTTTAGTTACCCTTGCTGATAACGTTAACCAATGAGACTAAGATTTTTTTTGCCTGTCTGCTTATAATGTTTTACCAAACAAGTTGTAGAATCTTAGTAAAATTAGTTTATTTTATTTCGCCTATGATTGTTGAAAGACACAAACAAACATTTATTCGTCAAAGTGGCTAAATGTCCTAAAAGTAATATTTTAAATTTCAAACACCATTTTAAACACACTAATTGGACTTTTAAAATGCCGATTTGTAAATAGATAGTTTTTGAACAGAAGGTAAATGAATACGGTAGACGCCAAACTATTTCATTTATGGTGGAGTTTCCTATTTTTACTGCTTGAAGTTATTAAGAGCTTGCTGAAAAATGAACAGCGGTAAACTTTATAAATTATTTGGATGGTGTTATGCAAAAAGGAGTCAACCCACATGAGATTGGTTTTGAGATATTTGACTCCAAAGTTCGGGCTGCCCCTTAAGTTACCTATTATATATTTTTAAATTGTTAATATATATTTTTATAAACAACAATAAGGTTAACTTTTTTACAAAATATGAGGTAAAAGTTAATCGGTTTTGTTACTTAAAAAAAATAAAATGTGGGTTAAATACTTTTTGCTTTATTGATTATTTAGGGTAAAGGATTCTTCAAAATGGAATTAACCACACAAAATTATTTTTAATTGCTCATTATAATTTAAAAAATACCAAAAGTCGTACAAAATTGAAATACGAATGAAATTACAAGAGTAAAATAACCTACAGTCTCCTTTATTCAAAAATTCCTTAATTAGTAATAACTTGTAATAAAGTAAATTGCACTTTAACAGTAAAACTTATTTTTTAAAGTAAATGTTATTGCACTTAAATCTTTGTTTCTATAGTGAAGTAATTAAATTAGCGCAACATTCAAAACTGAAACGATGCTTGAAGATAAATTAACACGTTGAGTGCGGCTTAAGTAAATTAACGTATTGCGAAAAACATAACAAATATGCAATTTTCATGTTTAAACATGTTTGTCAGCACGCAACGTTATAAGTACGCATTTTAGTCTTCTTCTGCATTTCCATCTTCATGTTCAACCTCAAAGTCCAGCTCATCAGTTCCGAAGCCATCTACATCATCTTGAAAATTCCCTGGTGTAGCTCTTCGTAGCAAATTGTAGAAGGGCTTTACATCTTGAGGAACCAGTTTCAATATTTCTTTTAGATCATGAATTTTTTCCTTGGAGAGCATTTTTCCTGTAGGCCACAGCTTGTCCAATACTACATCTTTGATTGGTCTTATCACACGGTTTTTCTTCTTTTTTTCAATATCAACAATCTGTTGGTGAACTTCAGGCCCAGTATCTGTTTTGAAGTACAAGATTGTGGGCTTGTGTTTCAGGAGTTTTATCTCGTGAGTGGCCAGCCAACTCACTTTTTCCTGATTAGAATCAACTTTTCTGTTTGTTATTTATTTAGTTATCTTTTCAACTGAAAACATATCATCCGCATTCATTTTGTTTACTTCAAACTTATTTTTCTTCCTGCATTCTTTCATGACTGCAATATACTCTAGGTCAGTGTACAGTCGCTGTTGTATTTTTAACGCTCTTTCGACGTCACCAAACTCTGAGTCATTAGGCAGAAAACTGTGACCAGAAAGTAGGTATCGCAGTGTAATAGTTTCTAGGGTAGGATGGTTTTGCAGGGTATGAATCATCATCAATACTAATTTTATACTGCGGTTCTGCCCCCCGCATGAGTCAGACCACATGATCAAGTGTTTTACGGGTTCCTTGATATTTTCGGTTATATATTTTATTAAACAAGAGCCAACTTCTTGGGTTCCTCTTCCAGCTTCGTGCTCCATCCAAACATTAAAAATGCCTTTTCCTGAACTACCTACGTGTATGCCTAGATTGTGGAAGTTAAGTTGCCGTTTGTAGTAAACTATTCCAGTGGGCAGTTTAGGCAAAGGATGGGTTTTTTGTAAGTCAAATGTTAATGTTTCCACTTCAGCATTTTCTTTTGCATTCTTCAAGTCTTCATTCATTTGGTCTCTCAACCGTTGAGCTTTATCAAGGTGACTGGAATAATCGTCCTTTAGTGCAGCTACTTGATCGTCAGATAGACCTTTGATTTGTGCATTGTATTTGTCACACTTAAGACATGTATCTTTTTTGGCTTTTGAAATCTTAAATTGAACTCTTTGTAAAATATTTTTTTATATGCAGAAAGGCTTACCGGGACCGCAGTTTTATCGTCATCAGAATCTTTTGATTTCAAAGAGTCTTTGTATAGATTATACATTTTCGCCAAATTAAGGTCTGCGTTAAGATAATAGGACTCCGAGTCACGTCTGAAATAATGGGATATGTATCTTGGGAAGGAGTTGATGTGAGCAATGACTTCTTGTACTTTATCATCTGAGAATTTATTTCGTCCTCCACTCTTTGCTCCTCTGAGATCTGTAATAACTGTTTCTTCATTCATTTTTTTAAGGCCGTATCAATCCTTCTTTGATTTATTTGCAATGTTTTCAAAAATGTAGTTTTACATACCTCTTCGTTATGTATATGGTAGAGCCGAGACCATTTTCTTTTTGTAGAGTCAACCTTTGCGTAACACCTTTTTTTAGGGATCTCTTTAACACACATATTGATCATAGCACATCTCGCTGAATACGTTCCTAGTGACCAAAATTGGGTAAATAATTTCTTTCGAGTTTCAACGTCAACTTTTTCCGTACATCTCTTTTTGCAAGTACATTGAAAACCTTCTATAAACTGCTTAGGAGTAACTTTTTCCCCTTTGGTATTAATGTATTCTTCATTGTAATTACATTTTCTTTTCCTATCTTCTCTTGATTGATTATCATATTTCCGTTTTCTCCCACACTTTTTTCGCCCTTTATTCATTTGATTTCCCGTGCCTTCTTCATTGATGTCATTTATTAAATTTTCATCTCCCACAAGTTCTTCATTGTTTTCATTTAGGCCTATCACATTTTCATCTCCCATAAGTTCTTCATTCATTCCATTTCTCACATTGGCCTCCCCCATACCTTCTTCGTTGTGCTCATTCCCCATACATTGTTCAATGATATTTCCTCCCAAATCCTCAATATCGGCTAACGTTAGAACATTGCTTCTTTGAGTATTAATAAGGCATGTCTGATTATGATAACCTTTTTTCTTTGCCTCCAAACATGTTTTTACTTTTTTACTTGCTTTGTTATTTTCATCTCCCACATCTTCAAAGCTACTTTCACTTTCTGATGGTAGATATTCGCTACCAGAATCAGAAAATAATGGTGGTAGGGATTCTAAGTCATCGAACAAATCGTTATTAATATCTTGGGATTCTTCTGCTAAAGACTCTTCATTAAATTCGTATTCCCCCTCTTCTATTACGTTTCTAGCCTCTATGGGTCTTTTCATTGAAAACACTTGTTCAATTATTTCATTCAATAACAGTTTCACATTATATATATTAGAGTCTATCAAGTCTTCATTATTTTGAGTTTTAGGCAGTTCTTGAGGTCGATCTCCGTTTCTCAGCGCCAGAATAACAAGCTTTTTGCCTCGAGTCAGCATCTAAAAAATATAGGCCTATTATGTTAGTGATCGTGTGATATATTATTATAATAACGTTGGTACTTGTCGGTTATGTGCAGCCACCATAGTACATCAAGCTTCAGCGGTTTCGTTAGTTCATCACATTATAATAACCTGAGCTAACCAAATCACCACAGAACAATTTAATAGCCCAATGGGTAAGTAACGGCTGTAGCCGACAAGTACCGTAATATCTTACCCAGACCCATTCTTATCCCTGAACGCATCAACCTATGAAGCAAATTATACAAGGTAGGTTTAGCAAAAAGCAGTTAAGCAACGAAATACTAATGTTTTTCTGTATTCATTACTGTTTTTGGATTTAGCAATAAGCATTCAAACCATAACATCAACACATTTTGAAGCTAATATTACACTTTGCAGGTTTAGCAATAAGCAATTAATCCTCAAAACACATATTTCAGGTTAAGGATGGGCTGTTCTTCTTGCAATCATAACACTAAATTTTATAAACTTATATAAAGCCTAACTTAAAACACCAACAATCTACGAAATATTGATTTATTGATCAAGAAGGGAAAAGTTAAACATGTGCCTCTTGAAACAGATTTTTAGGTTATATTGTCAAATTATTTCAAAATAAACTAGATTATAGAAATGTATTTGTGGCTTACCTTTTTATTGCATTAGAAGGTAAAACTTTTCATATCTATTCAACTTTTATCGTAATATTAGCCAGTAGATATACTGTAGCAACAACACTAACATCAGCATTAAAAGCTTCCAAGGACAATGACTTGAAACAGCTGTTTGAGTGTTTATTGCAAAATGGACCTAACTGTGGGTTGAATGTTTTTTATCATTTATGTTGGTTGGGTGCTTTTTGATTATTGATGATGCGGCAATCCAAAGTGTGTGGGTTAAAACTTTTAATTTTATAGGTCTTTGGAATTAGATAGGGTTTGAGTTGTTTTTGCAAAATACAGAGAAACACATTATTCATAACTTAGGTTGGTTATGTTATTTTTTAATGTTTTGTGGGTTGACTCCTTTTTGCATAACACCATCCATTTATCTGGTTTCACCACCCTGACTGCGAATTCTTAATGAATTTACAAATATAAAAATAGCGTTTAGCATTTACCGGAAGATTTACCGTGTGATGCAAAAACTCTTTACTATCTAATAGGCATATAATTTGGTTTTAAAGTTTTTACCTTCATTAATTTATCATAGATTAGTAGTTTTCTAATAGAATCTATATTACTCTGCCAACAGCTGAAGGAGTTGAAAGAGCGACAGAAGCAACAACTCAGGCACAAGGCCCTCAAGAAAGGTCTTGACCCCGAGTAAGTATATTAAAGCTAAGTTTAATGAACACCACAGTCTTTTAGCGAATTTCCTTGTAGGGAAAATACCGCTTATTCATCAAAATATTTTTATAAAATTTTGTATGGACCTTCACTAAGTGGGGTGTGATTAGTTTAAATTTTGATTTCTTATTGATGTAATTAAAAATATCCCATAAATGGAATAACTTCCTTTAACTACATTGTTCCATGACCTGCATTGCTAAGTAAATCCGAACAAAATTTTATGCTAACTTAACGAAAAATCTATTTTAATAAACGAAAAAGAGTTAACCTAATCAGATACATTTGAAATACTATCTCCGGTTTTATTGATTTGAATAAATATAAATTATGTATATTTAAATAACATTGCATAAATAAAAACTTTACATGAAAAGTTTAAGTCGCTGAAATAATTGTAATAATTCGTATTAATTTCTATTAGTTAAATTTTTAATTAATTTTATATTATTTAATGATCTAATTAATTTTGTTGCTCTTTCGATATAAAAACTTATAGCGATTACGTTTTTTGTTTTGTGTTTCAGAGCCCTGACAGGAAAATACCCGGTAAGTATGATCTTCAAAAATATAAACAAAACTGACTTATAAATCTTATCTTATTATATCTTATACTCTAAAACAAGCTCCGTTTGTCCGGGCAAAGTTTTTTTTCGCTCCAAGGATTTTTGATTTTTTGATTGATTATGGGGGTTTTGGCCACCAGAAATCGATTGGAGCTGGTTCTATAGCTGGGAAAAATCCGGTTTTCGCGCTAGGGCCCTTCAAAGATCCCATGTTATCCTTATCGAGATTTTATGAATTGAACAAAAATCAGCTGATAACTGTAGATAAAATAAACCAATGTGTTACATCTTTAACCTGTGGTTTTAGGAAAATCATAATAATGTGCAGCAAACCTTCCTCCTGGCGAGTGAGCGGAGCGAACGAGCTTTGTGTGAGAAACGAAAGTAATAATTTTACCGAGCTTAAGCTCGGTCCCCCTGGTACTTATACTCTAAAACAAGCTCCGTTTGTCCGGGCAAAGTTTTTTTCGCTCCAAGGATTTTTGATTTTTTTTATTGAATATGGTGGTTTTGGCCACCAGAAATCGATTGGCGTTGGTCCCATAGCTGGGAAAAATCCGGTTTCCACGCTAGAGAACTTCAAAGATCCCCTGTTATCCTTATGGAGATTTTTCAATTGAACAAAAATCAGCTGATAAAACCAATGTGTTGCATCTTTAACCTGTTGCTTAGGAAAATTATACCAAAATGCAGCACCCTTCGGCCTGGCGAGTGAGGGAAGCGAACGAGCTCGTCTTAAAAATGAAGAGGGCAAGTGAGCGGAGCGAACGAGCTTAGTATGAGAAACGAAAGTAATAATTTTATCGAGCTTAAGCTCGGTCCCCCTGGTACTAAATATTAAACGAGCTAAGGATTGTAATTTTTTATATGCAGTTTTAAAAAATCATAGAAGGATTTCAATTGAAAATTTTGTTTTCAACAATATATTCTGTTCTATTGTTGGTTATTTTGTTTTGTTTCCGATTAGTGAGGTTCGCTAAAGTCCAAAAAATCAAAGACAAATATTCAATATATTTAAGTGAAAGGCTTAATATTTTTAGCTACATTTATTCCCATTTATTTACCTCAGCCCAAGATCCAAGTCGCCTCCAAATACGAGAGACGAGTAGACACCAGGTCGTATGACGACAAGAAGAAACTCTTCGAAGGCGTAAGTATTTTTTATATTTTTTTATTATTTCTGAATAATAACGAAAAAACTGCTATCTAAATATCAGTCACGAAGCAATCTTATGGCATTTTCTGTAATCAAAACACGAAGTTAAAAACTTTGTAAAAGTGCAATTAACAGTAAAATCTTTTTACTAAGTATGTAAAACCAATTAACCAAACGTTTATTATACAGTGTGATAAAATGCCCGGAACCATTGCATAACTTTTAAACCAATTTAGCCCTAGTAATAAAATGTTGTACGTGCAAATTTACCATTTAAACCTACTTTTCAGGTATGTAGGGGCCTACAGGGGGTTTACCTCTCCAGAGGGATGGTTCACTGGGAGTAGAAAAACTTCTAAAATGATACGCATAAGGCAATAAGTACAAAAAAATTAAGGTCTCTATTTCAAAGCTATACATATTTGAAAATGTTGAGTTAAATGTTACATATGCTGTACGACGTTTTAGTACTAGACTGCATATGTTGAAAAATGGCGAAGCCGTTCAGGGACTTTTTACCACACTGCATATTTAAAAATTTATTTATAAACAAAATTTCATTTTTTATTGCCATCACCAAGTGGTACGCCTATATTAATGCATTATTAATATTATGATTTTGATCTCCGTTTTTATCCTCTCGACACATCAAAGAAATATTGATTGATGCTTGTTAACGTAGTTGAATCCGTTTACTTTATTAACATTAATAAACGGTATCAGTTAACTGACACATACTTTCTCCCAACAATATAAAAAAGCTGTTAAAAGCTTCAAACATAAATGTCTTGATGACTCAGTCGGATAGCTACCAGCTGAGCAACGCTCGTTTGACCCTACGCGCGTCTGTGACTTTTAACAACGTACTGCGTTTACCGCTAAACGAAAAATTGAATTTTCTCCGCAACCACTTGACGTAGAGCAATAATTTTAAATACTGGATTATTTAGTTTTTTGAGCTTGATTTAATGGTGATAAGTAAAATTTATTTAAAAATAACAGCTATTTTGAAAATCCAAAAAATTGATGTTTGAAACACTTATTACGCCATAACTTTTGAACGAGCATTTTCTCGGAGATGCGGGTGGTGACATTTTATTCACCATTTTAAGCTTAATAAACCACAAAATTTTAATCAAAATCGTTAGAGCCGTTTTTGAGAAATTTGGATTTTTCACGATTTTTGAGGGTTTTGGGGGGTAAAATACCCTTAAAAATCAAAAATTCAAAAAAATGAAAAAAAAAACGCCTGGAATTATCGTGCGTTTGGACCTACATACCAAATTTCACCGAAATTGGACCATTAGGGCATCCTCTAGCTCTGTTTACATCCTGACACACACACACACACACACACACACACACAGACATCACGCGATAACCACTTTTTTGGACTCAGAGGGCACCAAAACGGATAAATTTACCAACAACTCAAATTTTAAAATTTTGACGTAACCAATACTTTCTCAATATATACATTTATAGGGGGAAAGGGGGCTCCAAAACGGATATATACATCATCAAACTAATGCGAAGTGTTTTACGAAAACAATACTTTCTCCATATACTATGGTATAGGGGGAGAAAGTAAAAATGGTCTTCTAAGTAGTTTTCCCACCATCACGTTAATCTATGAATCACTCTATCAATGACTCTGATAGTTTAAATTCCTTACAAAATCCCTTACCCTTTTTCACTTAGTGTACTCTACGTTACTCTACCAGACAATTTTCGAAGTAATAGGCAGTAAGAGAGTGACATTAGTTTAGATCCTTTTGCTCATTTACTGACCTATATTTCTGTTGATGAAATTAGGGTTGGGAAACTCTACTCTCAGAAATTAATGAAAAAACTTGGAAGAGTAAAATCGAACAGTTTGAAAAGCGTAGCAGAAGTGAGTATATCTTTGGGATGAAGTGTGTTAGGGTTGTCCCCAACCCAGCATGCACCAAGGGTCCTGTGTGCCTACCTGCGAAGACTTAGATAGCCAGTGTGCCCCATCCCAATCCAACTGTACAATTAACCCCTTATAGTTATTAGTGGTTGCAAATATCTTTTCTAATTATTGTTTTACTTTTGTTAGGTGAAAATTCCGTTTTTTATGAGTTACTAATCTATATCTCTGATCGTTAGGGCTTACGAATGGATAAATATTTTCCCTTTATTTTATGTATTTGGTAATCTGAAGGACATTTATAGAACTCCAATAATGCAGGTCCATGGTGAATATTTTTAGTCGATCCGAAACACTCAAAATTGAACCCTTCATAATCCTTCCAATAATAATTTTTCGTAATCCAAATTGTCTTGCTCATATTACACATTCCATTTGTAAACTTTTGTTTCCTACCCAGAGCTTTCTAAAAAAAATCACTAAACAAAAAACATGATTTAATGTACTTTCTTGATGACCTTACGCATTAGAGTATTGTAAAGTGCTCATTTCGTAAAGCTCAGCATATTATAAACCTTTAGGGCTAAGCAATGGTTAAGGAGTTTATCACTGCCAAATTCTCACATGAATATTTTGTAAACAGATGTGAAACATTTGCAACCACAAATTTGTGAATATAGCTCCAGAACCTGACTAACCGTGGTTCCAAAAGTGTTTAACAAGTGTGTGGGTGAATGTGATTCCACAGGGACTCCTGGAGCAAACCAAGGAACAGATGGAGAAGCAATGGGCTGAGAAGACCAACCAGTTCGGTGGACGGCCAAAGAGTAAGTTGTCCTTACACGACTCACAACATGCTTATGTTCGGACACTCAATCATTATCACCTAATTGTTGTAACTGTACGATGTACTGTATGGTAAACGGAAAATATTTATAAATTTATATTTAAAGTAGAGGTGTTTTATTTTTTCAAGACTCATATTAGATTCTTTTGGTATATATCTAATAGATTTTAAACGAGCAATTCCTGAGCTAGACGTTCATTAAAAACTTGATTCTTGATAGGCCTACACACTATACTCAAAACTTATTTTTCCCATAGAAATGTCTTTAGGGGTTCTTGATATAATCTGTATCCTCCAATTTTAGCTTTAACTGCATTCCTTCTACTTCTTACTTTATCGTTTTAAAAAAGTCCAATAAAGTTTTGTGTGAAACATTTACTTCGTTCCAAAAATAAATTGTACAAATATTGTGAGATACTATAGAAAGACATCATGTAAATTCAGTATGGAATCAGATATTTGAAACAGGATAAATGGCTAAAAAACATTAAAAAATCTCTTCATGTTTATGGAAACACACTCCCAACCCCTATTATGTATCAAGTGTGCCCCTACTTATATTCGATCTCATACGTTTTATTTTTAAAATTGGTTAGAATTACAAAATGAGCCTGGCAACGTGTCATTCACATAACTTTTATAGGTAAATAACTTTTAGTTTTGTTTTAAGCGTCTAGTTTTGGAGGTTTAAATTTTTGCCCTCTTTAATATTTTAACTGTAATCAAAGACAACATTCTTCATTATTCATTTTGAATAATTGTAATTTTATACTCTTAAATAAAGAATGCTTATAATTAACTTACTTTGATCTGTTATATTGCTATCACTCACTTTTATCACAATGTGTGAAGCTTTCCTTTTATATCTTTAAGCTTAATACTTCTCTTGTGCTCTCTGTCCTCGCAAAAAGGTAAATATATAGGCATAACCTCTTTACAAATCATGTAGCTTTAATATATGTATTTTATTGTAAAATAATGTATTAAGCAGCTTACAGATATGTGATCGTGACATATTTATTTGTGTACATGTAACTTATGAATATGTTCAATAATAACTGTATATTTTTCATCCTTATAACATAATAGTTGTAATATTATCATCGTATGTGGTGAGATAACATTTTCATTTTTCTTGAGCGTTTGTGTTGTTTTGAGTAAAGTATATTGTGCTTTCTTCAGTTTGGATATATAGAAATGTTGAATTCACTCGTATTCAGTTGTGTGTAATTTTTTGTTCGTCAATATTTAAGTCTTATTTTCAGCATAACGGATAGAGTCTATGACTGCAGTATCAATATCTAACGAATAAAAATTCGTGGGAATAAAGTTTGATTGCAATACTCTAAACAAGATATAAATTTGTTAAAAATCGTATTTGTACGTTACATTTTATTAAGACAAGTAAATTATGGTTAATTTTTACAATTTGTTGCATTTAAAAATATTGCATGTTTTGTCTTCATTTTTAATCCAGCCAATACTTAATATACAAAATTAAATCATTGTTCTTAAACAAATGGTGATTTATACTATTTACTTTTACTCGACTTGGTGTAATAATTATTGTGTCTACATCATTACAGTTTTCAGAACCTGACCATATCATTTAGACAAATGGTTATTCGCTTCAGTATTTTTTACTTGTATATAACGAAGAGTTTTGTAATTCATTTGGTAGCAGAGAGAGACGAAACCGGTTTCAAATAAATAACATCACAAGTCTCCCTGTCAAGTTGCTTACACGCCATATATAGGCTCCATATGTCCACCCCTGCACCGTTGTGGTTTATGGTTTGTGGTAAGGTGGTAACATCCGGTCGGGTTGTTGCAGCCAAGCTGCCCAAGTGGTTCGGCGAGAGGCCCGGCAGGAAGCCCGGAGACCCCGAGAGTCCTGAGGAAGAGGAGACGGGCAAGGTCGACAAGGAAGAGTACGAGCCCGAGCCTGAAGAAGAGGAGGAGGAGGTCGAGGAGGCTGAGGAAGAGGAGGAAGAAGAGGAGGAGGAAGAGGAAGAAGAGGAATAAATGTCATCTTGCCAGGTGTGTATATTCGGGTGGATTCTGCTGGACGGTAATGAATTGCTTTGTGGTAGCTTGGTAATGTTGCAAAATCGAAATTGAAAAAGTAAGTTTAGGCCTTTGTTTTAATTTTTTCGCCTTTAATGGGTTTTTTGAACAATATATTACCATTTGTGTTTTAATATGGTGATAAATCATTGTTTGTACGTGTATTGTTAATTTTTATTTTGGGGTTATGTTTGCATGCAAATAAAGCACGTTTTCCATTCTATTGTATTTTACTGAACATAAATATCCATAAAGTTAACTAAAAATCTAATAATCTTTCTAAATAGGAATATTGATTTACATCGATAAATTAACTGTCGTATATTTAAGAAAATATTTCTTTTATGGAAATTGTATACAGGTATTATTTTCTCAACGGTCAAGGACTTGAGCCAATGTATGATTTCCCCCAAATACCTTAGGAATTATTCGACCTTTTGAACCAAACTCCGTGATCAAGTTCATTCAGTAAATATTACCATTCAAATTTATCGGAGGTAAAGTAACATGGCTTTACAAAGTATTAACTTTAAGGTAAGTTAAACGCGAAAAAAATGTTTTTTGTAGAAATTTTTTTTATGCTTGTATTTTGTTATTTCATTCTTTCTGAATATTTACATAAAAAAAGTATAACGATTGGAGGTATAGAAGTATTTTATTTTTATTTTCAAAGATTATGCGTTCAAAGGTTTTGCCGATTTTTTCAGTCGCCAGTCTTCCTCCAACAGTAAACTTTATATAGTACTACCTCTCAAAAGCCAACTACAGTGATATTTTTCTGTTGTGTTGGCAACAGTGCTCTTTCAGATCATCTGTAGTTTTACACGGCTTTGCTGTCTGCGTATTGTTATTGTTATTGTTTACAAACAAACTTTTGTGGTTATGTGATTTTTGTGGTTTGCTTGTAAAGTGGTGTTTGTATGTGATTTGTGCACTTAGTAGTTATAGAGTGTTATAAAGAGAAATGACGAAGCCAAAAGGAGTTTTCAAAAAGAGGAAATGTAAGGGAAACCAACATTTTAAAACTTATCCCTTGGATCAGGGTGAAAACAATCATAGGCCTAGGCCTGAAATTCGTACACCACCTAGCTCCTTTAAAACAATATATATATTAGTATATATATATACTATATATATACTATGTATATATATATATACTATATATATATATATATATATATATATATATATATATATATATATTAGTATATATTAGTCCATACCATGATAACCAAAGGCATAGGCCTACTTTATTCGCGTTTCCCCGGAAACGACATTTTTTAACATAAATGACCCATTATCTCAGAAACTATAAAAGATATCTTGACCAAATTTACACAACATGTTCTCTACATGTATGTGGTTATGTGGATCCTAAATAAAGCTTATATCTGTTAAGGTAAAAAAGAAACAAAAAAATATATACAAATTTAACAGTAAAAAAATTACAATTTTTTGAAAAATTCATATTTTGTTTGTTTGTTGAAATAACATTATAAATGAGGATCAGTAGTAGGATAAGGATGTTTATAAAAGGTGCAGAAAGTTGCAGGTCTATATCTTGGTTAGTTGCTGAGATAATGGGTCTTAAATGTTGTATTTTTAACATGGGCGAGATAGGGGCGTTCAACTTACCTTAAAGCTCATGAAGCACTATTCTCTTTTATTTGTTTTCCAATTGCTAATTTTAGGGGAAAAACAACACAAAGAAAGTGTGTATCAAACCATCGAATCTCTCTTTAAATTAGTGCCTACTGCATTTGACTGGTTTTGTGTAACTCACTGTTTTACCCGCAGATGGAATCTCACCACATGTACAGCTCGAGAGCTCGTTGCGCCTAACTCGCTACTAACGTCAGCCGAAGGACCAATCCAACACGCCAGCATTGTCCAATTCTTCTTCTTCTTCACTTGTACATTAAACTGTTTGGTTTATAACCGAGAGCACGCAACATCGTCTGACAGCTCTGTAAATCTCACAATTTCTTTCATTAAATATTGTTCACCAAATTTAAATTGTATTTCCTTGAACCTTTGGAGTGACTTTAACCGGTGTTAAAATTGTAATTGCTGTTTTAAAATTGTACAAATGACTTAAAATTTGTGTAAAATAAAGATTTTTTGACATAAGAAAGTGTCTTCGTTGAGTTAAACTAGTAGATTTGAGTAGAATATCATTACCTTTATCCTGTATCCTTTTATTTAAAAGCAATAACTTACAACTCTAGAATTAAGTTAGTTACCATTAGGCTAGTTAGTCTTCTATTGTAAATGATGTTTTAAAACTCCAGTTCGTCCTTAGGAAACTTGACTTGCTGCACTAAACACATAGTGACAGAGGTTTACAGGGGCAGTTGTTGCATAGTATCATTGACTTCATGAGCAGTACTATACTATACATTACGTGAATCGTGATTAGACTTTTCATCCAATGTTTTAATTTGTAACAGTGCTACAAAAAACATCACAACTTAAAAAGAATTCTCAGTTACAGGTGAATTTTTTAAACTAGAAGCGGTCAAAGTTAAGTGAACTGTCTTTGACATTGGACTTTTTTTTATTTGTACTATAATTGTGTGTCTTATCAATGATGTAATATCTTTTTAATCATTAAAACACAAATGACTGTACATTAAAAGTGTGTTTGTTTTTATAGAACCTGAACATTTGAGAAGTAGAAACACATGATTATACTACTAACGCTCCTTTCACTCATTACGGTTTTGCCCGTACGATTAAAAATCGCACGGCGGACATTCCAATAGAATCTTATGAGACCTTTCACACAGGCATGGCGACGGTTTTTATAAGATTCTATTGGAATGTGAGCCGTGCGATTTTTAATCGTACGGGCAAAACCGTGATGTGTGAAAGGAGCGTAACAAAAGAAGTTCGTTTTTTAAGATAGACTAGAGATCGCCCACTGGTCGAAATTCGACCAAAAATTCAGTTGATCTTGAGCTAATCTTATCTTATACTCTAAAACAAGCTCCATTTGTCCGGGCAAAGTTTTTTTAGCTCCAAGGATTTTTGATTTTTTTATTGAATATGGGGGTTTTGGCCACCAGAAATCGATTGGAGCTGGTCCCATAGCTGGGAAAAATCCGGGTTTCGCGCTAGAGCTCTGTAAAGTTTCCATGTTATCCTTCTGGAGATTTTATTAATTGAACAAAAATCAGCTGATAACTGTAGATATAAACCAATGTGTTACATCTTTAACCTGTAGTTTAAGACAATTATACCAAAGTGCATCACCCGTCAGCTTGGCGAGTGAGCGAAGCGAACGAGCTCGTCTTCAAAATGGAAGAGTTCGAGTGAGCGGAGCGAACGAGCTTTGTGTGAGAACGAAAGTAATAATTTTACCGAGCTTAAGCTCGGTCCCCCTGGTACTTCTGTCTTATGATAAAATCAATAATTATCCTTCTCCCATAAGATTAACATTGAAACTTTGAAAGCCTGTAGGGCGTAGCCCCGTGGGCCAATGTAAATTAAAACGTGATTCTGCTCATCTACAGCACAATACCTTTCTAACGGTATGCGCGAATTTCTCCTACGATGCACACAAGCTGAGAAAAAAGGAGGAAATGAAACATGCTTGCCTATTAATATATAGATACTGACCGCTTCTATAGTTAAAAAATTCAACTTTACAACAACTAGGGTAAAGTTAAACGATTTACTTATGATATACGTGAGTAAGTCAGCTTTAGTTCATGCTGTGTGAGAGGTCCCAACACCATAAACCGGTTTCAACCGATATTTTGCAAAAATTCTATTCCGTAGTGTATAAATAGTCAATGATACTATGTGAATGGCTATTACAAAAGCTTCCTCTTACCTTTTCCAATGTACTGTATTCAAGAAGAGTCCTCTTTTTGTAAACATTTTAAAACTCAGTGTCCAGCGGGCTGTGAGCACTTTCACAAGTTTCACTATACCATTCTTATCAGGCATCTTCTCAATGATTACACTTAAAGGCCAACTCAATCTCTTCATATTGTCACATTCTATGAGAAATACATCTCCGACTGATGGTGCCTTACTTTAATTCCTTTTAGCTTTGAGTTCTTTTAGCTTTTTCCTTTTAGCTTTTTCTTTTAGCTTTTAGCTTTGTATTGCCCAAAATATTCTCTTCTGAAGCGTTGTCTTGGGTTCTTCCATTAACTTTGCAAATGTTTCATTCTCTTTTTTAAACTGGTTTCGTCTATTTTGTCTTAGTCTGGGACACAAATTTCTCTCATTTCATGCAAAACGTGATTTGGTGAAAGAGGCAACAACTCAGATGTTCCATCATACATATATGAAAGGGGTCTTTAATTTAGTACTGCCTCCCTGTCACACAGTATAGTGGTCATCGTTTGATAATCCAAACAATCCTTATCGAGGACTCTTTGATAAGATCCTTGAACAATCTTAGTAATCTTAGATTGGTTTGAGCATTTTAAACATCTGTTAATGTACAGGTGTAGTTTTTGGTGATCACTGATATTCACAATATTGGAGGGGGTGATGTTGTTCGCGTCCGCAGCATTCCATTAAAGTTGAATGTACTCCCCGGGTGATGCTAAACGAACAACAATTTTTGGCAGCTGAACTATTACGCAAGTGATCTCTCAGCTATGCCAACTGCCAGACCAAATCCAAACGGCCCTTTCCAGGGCTACTTTAGAAATGTAGGCTCAGTTTTAAATTTTTTCATTTTAACGTAGAGGGTCTGAGCAAATCCAAAAGTGACTGCCTCAGCAAGGTGCTGTTAGAAAATAATATCGATGTCCTCGCACAACAAGAAACACATGTAGAAGACTTAGAGAACAGTGCGAGGGGCAACATCATAGGATATAGGATTGTAGATGAAAAAAGGACACAGGGTCTATGGCGTGGCGACTTATGTTAAACAAGACATAGACGACGTATCAGTCTCCCACAAAAGTTGTGTGAACAGCATATTTACTGTTGCTGTTAAGATATCTGAGACTACCATTGTAAATGTCTACAAACCACCGAACATCCAGTGGTCAGATACAGTTCTCCCACTTTTGAACATCCTGTAGGTGACTTTTACAGTCATCACACCCAGTAGACCAATGATGACAACGACACTCGTCTTTCAAGCTGGGCTGAAAATAACAAAATTTTCTTAATATATATATACATGAACTTCACCCATAGTAGTCGCAAAGCCTGGTCTCTGCTCAGAAAGCTCTCCACTGGTATAACAAATGATAAAAAAAACTGTTTCGCAACCTCGCCCTTGTGAAATTGCAAAACGTCTCTCCTGATTGTCTAAACCCGTGCGTACGTCTGCGGACAGGAAGGGGAACTTAAAGCTTAATGAAATAAAGCAAAGTCGGCAAGCACCATTGGAAGTCTCTAGACCTTTCACTATGGATGAGCTGGATGCGGCGATCGACGCGATGTCAATTGGCAAAGCAGCAGGCTTGGATGAAATCTTCCCGAAGTTTATAAAACACTCGGGTAAAAAGGGTAGACAATGGCTTCTTTGCAGTTTTTTACACCATAATGGAAACCGGTATATATAGAAAATCCAAAATAATAGCTGTCTTGAAGCCCGGTAAAGAGCCAAAACTCTCCAAAAGTTACCGACCCATAGCCCTTCTTAGTGTCTGTCATAAGCTGCTCGAGAGGTTGATATACAACAGAATCCTCCCTGTTCTCCATTCCAGCATCCCCGTCGAACAAGCTGGGTTTAGACCTGGGTGCAACTGTTGTGACCTGGTTCTAGCTCTTACCTCTTTCATCGATAATGGGTTTGAGCGAAGACTGAAAACCTCCGTTGCTTTCTTAGATCTTACTGCAGCTTATGACACTGGAGAAAAGGCCTTCTTATTCAATTTTACAACCTGATTCCTTGCCCTTTCCTGTTGCGTCTTCTCAACTCAATGCTCTCCAACAGGATGATTAATATATATTTGGGACGTAAGGAAAGTACTTTTAGGCAACTAAAAGATGGCCTGCCACAGGGGTCAGTGCTCGCCCCACTGCTGTTTAATTTGTATACAGCTGACATTCCTGACACTCGCTCCTCAAAGTTCGTTTACGCAGATGATATAGCTCTGGCTTATCAGCACAAGGAATTCCAAAAAGCTTAGGAAATACTAACAAATGTCCTCACGACCCTCGGTGAATACTTAAAAGCCTGGAAGCTAAATCTAAACCCAACGAAAACCGAGGTTTCTTGCTTCTACTTGAACAATAGAATGACCCACTAAAAGCTTAAAATTGTATTTGACGGTGTTCAGCTAAAGCACAATGATCACTCACCCACAGTACCTGGGGGTCACTTTAGATCGGTCCCTGACATTCGAAAGCCACCTACAAAAGACAGCAGCCAAGGTGAGAACCAGAACTAGCATTGTCCATCACCTTGCTAATACATAAGGAGCTAACGCACAAGTTCTGCAACCACTGCTCTGACCCTAGTTTACTGAACTGCTGAGTACTGTGCTCCGATGTGGTTGAACATTGTGCATGTCAGAGATATCGACGTCCAGCTAAACAGGGCTATGAGAGCCATTAGTGGTACACTCATTTCAACCCCCGTCCCCTCTGGCTCCCGGTCCTGTGTAATATCGATCTACCTGAAACCAGACAAAGGGATGTACTCATTAGGAAATATACTAAGATCTTATATGCTCCACATCTGCCCATCCATGATTACCTACCCCAGATGACGGGCCGATTGAGGTCCCGAAAACCACCGCTGCGGACAGCATCCCAGTTGACGGACTCAAACTTTTCCATCCATACCGACTGGACTGCCTCCTGGGAATCTTTCCAATCACTCCGACCCGAATTTTTAGGACGGAATTGCTTTCTGATTGCCGACCCGACCTTAGCAGTAGGTGGTATTGATCTTCCTCGGAATCAGTGGACTTTACACAATCGATTCCGCACTGGAGTAGGAAGATGTGGCAGAAGATCAGTCATGCAGCTGTGGTGCGGAGTCCCAGACTATGACTCACATTTTTACCGAGTGCCCTTTGAGTGCTTTCCCGGAAGGGATGATGGGCGTGCTTTGTGCAAGTGAAGCTGGGCTGCAATGGCTTAGCGCCCTGGATTTAGCTTTATAGAGTGATCATAAATGTTTATTTTATTTTATACACTGAAAGAAATACACTGGTGTGTTGTTCCAATTCATAGCATCCAACATACTTATTTTAAGTCGTACTCCCACTGTTGCTGCTAACAACTCCAACGGTGGTATCAAAGTTTTCTTTAGAGGAGCAACCCTTCATTTCCCTGCGAGCTACTTTACACTCACTCCATTTTTTGTTTTAACTCTCAAGTACAATACTGCAGCATAAGCGTCCTTGCTTGCATCACAAAATGTATGTATACTACATTCTGCAGAACTAAACACAGATTTTCTGACCCATTGTGGTATTATTTCTTGAAGAGCTTACAGTTAATGTACCAGTCTATAAATTTTCCAAATCAACCTTAGTATCTCAATCTATTTTCATACTTCCACATAGTTTGTAGAAGAAGTTTAGGAAACAGCATGACTTGACAAATGACTCAAATTGGATAAAAAAACTCTATGAGAAATAGATTTACCCATGAGGCACACCGCAAGTAACTTTTTTTGGCAGTCAGACATATTTATTTGTCATCAACCATCACAAACTGCCACCTGTCTGCCAAATACGATCTCAGCCATTTAAGAACATAACTTTACTATTAGGATGTTGTGATTAACACAATCAAAAGCTTTTGAGATACAAATAAGCTTAGAATCGTACCCTGTTGACGTTCTATTGCTAGTCCTGTCTTCTGTAACACTGAGAAGTGCTAATTCAAAACTGTGCGCTTCAAGAAAACCAGATTGATAGTCTGGTAGTAGATTGATTAGCCTACTATTTTCAGTAATGAAGTCTGTAATTTGACAGTTTACGATTCTATCTACGCCTTTTAGATAAAGCGGGCTAAATACTGATTGACCTGAAATCCTGACAAGAAGCATGAGCTTAAACAAGAAACATGTTTAAAGGTCGAGTAAAGGCAGACTTCCAAGAAGTGGGATATTCTCTCAAACATTCTCTCGAAGATGCATTAAAATTGCAAGTAATGGCAGGAAAAGTAGCAAAGAGAAATTCTTTTATCAAGCGCATCGATATTCCATCAAATTGTTTATAAAAAATATAAAAAGTTGCAGTATTGAATTCATTGACCATTTCATTGTTAGAATTTAAATTTTCAATGAAATGTCATGGCATTTGTTGAACAACATGTTTCATAACGCACGATTCATGTTTTTAAAATTTCTGTATTTAAGAATTGAGTGTAGTAACAATAGTATTGTGTGTAGTAACAATAGTATTGAGTGTAGTAACAGTAGTATTGAGTTTAGTAACAATAGTATTGAGTGTAGTAACGGTGTAGTAACAGTAGTATAGAGTGTAGAAACAATAGTATTGTTTTAGTTTCTTCTTTCTAACCTCAAAGGAGTGTGACTGATAATATATTCAGAACAGGCATCTCACTTATAATTAGGGATGGACGGGAATGGATTTTTAGTTCGGGACGGGACGGGACGGGAATTTTTATTTCCCATCCAATTTCGGGACGGGATCGGGACGGGATTGCTCTTCTCAACGCTATCGGGAAATATTCGTTTTGATTTTTATCTGAGTGTCGTATACAGACAAATTAATTTTAAATATCAACTAGTTCTCCTTCCAACTTGTTCCACTTGTTTTTGTACAAGTTACAATGAATGTCCTTTTGTTGAAAAAAATAAAATATATAGTTTTGATATTTTAAGGATGCAATAAGATCATGGGAAAGTATAAATTTTATTGTAACCAAATAAATTTAAGTCGAATCACTAAACACACATAAAGGAAAAATGTTGCCCATGTCTTATTTAATACAAGTTTTGTTTAATGAAATATTAAACGTTTGGTACGAAGAATGAAAATAAACATTATGTACGGTACTAGTACAAAAAAAAAAATATAGATTAAAACAATTGGAAAAATTGTAAAGAAAACAATACTATATTACGATAAATAAGGCCTGCTCAGATAAAAAAAGAACAAAAAACACAAATTTAATTAGAATGAATATTAACACTCAGAAAAGAAGTTGTTCAACAAGCCAATGCCATTTATAAACCTAAGAAATATTTTGCCAATTTTTTTATATTCATTGATTTTACTGAGACAGTTTCTTCCTTGAAGAATATAAATAAGAAAATTGAACTAAGAAATAATAAACTATTAGACATTATACTTTTATTGTTATTTAAATGAATACATTTAACTATTTTTTGCTACATCAGAAAAAAAAGGAATGTATGATGAAAAAAATTATAACAATGTAAATTTAAAGCTATAAACCCTAAAATATAATAAATATAAGCCTAGCTAAGTCGTGTTTTTCTCGTTAGCGAGATAGTCGGCCGCGATCGCCGTCCTCGTTTGCGAGATCGTCCTCCGCAATCGCCGTCCTCGTTAGCGAGATCGTCGGCCGCGATCGCCGTCCTCGTTAGCGAGATCGTCGGCCGCGATCGCCGTCCTCGTTAGCGAGATCGTCGGCCGCAATCGCCGTCCTCGTTAGCGAGATCGTCGGCCGCAATCGCCGTCCTCGTTAGCGAGATCGTCGGCCGCGATCGCCGGCCGCCGCGCCGTTCGGCAGTTCCCGTCCCGATAAATTCCCGAGTATAAAAAAATCCTGCCCGATGATCGGGACGAAAATTTCCCGAAAATTTTCCCGAAATTTCGGGACCCGTCAATCTCTACTTATAATACAATCGTTGCATAAACTATTATTACAACGTGGTAAGATGAATGTAAAAATACTATGTAAATGTTACTTTCCATAATTCTTATATAAAACATGCAAGTTCACAACCCCTAAACAATTTTCCCAAGGGATGTTGCTATGCAACTGATTAACTACATTTTGCTATTAAAGGAAATAAACTATTATTACAACATGGTAAGATGAATGTAAAATTACTATGTAAATGTTACTTTCCATAATTCTTATATAAAACATGCAAGCTCACAACCCCTAAACAATTTTCCCAAGGGATGTTGCTATGCAACTGATTAACTACATTTTGCTATTAAAGGAAATAAACTATTATTACAACATGGTAAGATGAATGTAAAATTACTATGTAAATGTTACTTTCCATAATTCTTATATAAAACATGCAAGCTCACAACCCCTAAACAATTTTCCCAAGGGATGTTGCTATGCAACTGATTAACTACATTTTGCTATTAAAGGAAATAAACTATTATTACAACATGGTAAGATGAATGTAAAATTACTATGTAAATGTTACTTTCCATAATTCTTATATAAAACATGCAAGCTCACAACCCCTAAACAATTTTCCCAAGGGATGTTGCTATGCAACTGATTAACTACATTTTGCTATTAAAGGAAATAAACTATTATTACAACATGGTAAGATGAATGTAAAATTACTATGTAAATGTTACTTTCCATAATTCTTATATAAAACATGCAAGCTCACAACCCCTAAACAATTTTCCCAAGGGATGTTGCTATGCAACTGATTAACTGCATTTTGCTATTAAAGGGAATAAACTATTATTACAACATGGAAAGATGAATGTAAAATTACTATGTAAATGTTACTTTCCATAATTCTTATATAAAACATGCAAGCTCACAACCCCTAAACAATTTTCCCAAGGGATGTTGCTATGCAACTGATTAACTACATTTTGCTATTAAAGGAAATAAACTATTATTACAACATGGTAAGATGAATGTAAAATTACTATGTAAATGTTACTTTCCATAATTCTTATATAAAACATGCAAGCTCACAACCCCTAAACAATTTTCCCAAGGGATGTTGCTATGCAACTGATTAACTGCATTTTGCTATTAAAGGGAATAAACTATTATTACAACATGGTAAGATGAATGTAAAATTACTATGTAAATGTTACTTTCCATAATTCTTATATAAAACATGCAAGCTCACAACCCCTAAACAATTTTCCCAAGGGATGTTGCTATGCAACTGATTAACTGCATTTTGCTATTAAAGGGAATAAACTATTATTACAACATGGAAAGATGAATGTAAAATTACTATGTAAATGTTACTTTCCATAATTCTTATATAAAACATGCAAGCTCACAACCCCTAAACAATTTTCCCAAGGGATGTTGCTATGCAACTGATTAACTGCATTTTGCTATTAAAGGGAATAAACTATTATTACAACATGGTAAGATGAATGTAAAATTACTATGTAAATGTTACTTTCCATAATTCTTATATAAAACATGCAAGCTCACAACCCCTAAACAATTTTCCCAAGGGATGTTGCTATGCATCTGATTAACTGCATTTTGCTATTAAAGGGAATCAATCTATTTTGAGTGCTTAATTTTCACTCAATTAAGAATTTCTCACCTGTCGCCAGGTGGGGGCCGCGTGCTCAAATCTGCATTTAAATCGCCTCTATTGGCCACTTGTTTTAATTCATCTCAGTATTTCACCCGCATTTGCATAATGGTTCAGTTATATAAACTATGGTGACCAGGAAACGGCCTTTCACACTCTCCAACGCAGTCCGACAAGGTATGTAGAAACATATATCAATTTTTGTGAGCAAAATCAGTAAATAAAATTTTGAAAACTGTTTAATACAACAAGCTACAGAATTTGATATTGATATTAACTTATTGTATTGCAATGCTAGATTTGAAAATTGTTTTTTTTTTATGGCTTTGTTTTCATTCAAACACAATGGTTTGAAAAATGACATGCAATACCTTTAATATGGCAACAGGGGAACACTATAATAGTCTAGTGTATTTTTTTATAAATACGATTTTTACTTTCTCCCCTATACGTATTAGGCTATGTGGTATATGGAAAAAGTATTGTTTTTGTAAAAATTTTCGAATTTGAGTTCTTAGTGGATTTATAAGATTTTAGGTGACCCCTGAATAAAAAAGTAGTTTTTAGGGTGATGTCGGTCTCTGTGAGTGTGTGAGAATGTGTATGTGTGTGTCTGGATGTAAACAGAGCTAGAGAAGGCCCCAATGAACAAATGTTGATTAAACTTGGTAAATTGGGAGTAGTTATATTTTACCGGTTCGACAGGGAATCACCCGTGACGTCAAAATGACGTAGAAGTCGCGTGCCTGCATTCTTTACCCTCTTATCAGCAATTGACCCCAATTGACCTCAAATTAAAAACCAATTAGATAAGTGATATCAACATTCTTGACCTAGGGTTATCTGTTATCGGGGGGTTTTCCGACCTTGAGGTCAATTAGATAAGTGATATAAACATTCTTGACCTAGGGTTATCTGTTATCGGAGGGGTTTTCCGACCTTGAGGTCACACGTTTGTTTACATCGCTTATCGGGGGTTTTCCGACCTCCGAGGTCGATGATATCAATACTATTGTTTACACTTTTTATTACCATGTGGTTTTGTTTTGATTGCTGTTTATTTATTTTTCAAACAGAGTGTGCTAGTAGTCTTGCTCGACTGTCAAGCCATCTATCGGAAACAAAAGTTAACAATAATATTTAATTATTTTGAATTTTACCGAGCAAAAAGTTTCAGTAAAAAGAGATCAACTTTGAACAATGCCTTTTCCCTACATTGACTTATGAAGCTAATACTTTGGCACTGTACAAAGTTGATCTCTGACAAAATCCGCGAGAAATTGACCGTTGAAATGATTTAGCGTTTATTGTCATGTTGCTGTCACGTGGTTTTAAGCTGTTTTAACAACGATTTGTGCTTTTTACAATTTATTTACCATTATTCTACCGTAGGGTGAGGATCTATACCGTTGTAAAATAAAGTCATTATGGAGAACGAGAGGTTGTTCACAGTATGTAATAATTTTAGGGTTCTTGTGAGAGAATTCAACAAAGACACGTATATAGCTTTTGAAGTGAATGGTCAAACAATAGTGATCAACGCTGATGCTTGGGAGAAACTCAAACCTTTGCTTCATACTATAGATGAGGAATTTGTTTCGAGATTTGATTCTAATAAAGAAAAACTATTTCCGATTAGTGATGATTTCAAAGTGTTAGTCAATGAAGATGGTGAGGATATTTTTGTTAATATAAAACTGAATGATCAGGTTATGCAATTTAAAACTGAAAAATGGATCAAGTTTAAAGACATTTTCACAAAAATTAATGAAGAATTTGATAAGCGGAATTCAAACAAACGTCATCATGCGAGGAAAAGTACGCTTATTTAAGATTTTGCTAGCATATGCAAATATACCTGATTCTACACTATTAGGTCACGTGTTTCGTCAAATAGTTTATAAAAGACCGGGATACACTGAGGGTTTATTAGTATAAACGAACAATAACTAATACATTGTTTATCTGTTCACACAATGGAATTTCAAAGAGAAATTATTATAATGCATGATTTGAAAGTAAAATTTGAAAATGTTAGATTAAATACTAAAATTTTACTGACTGAAGATTTGCCCACTTGTAGTAAAAGTGTTTCAATGGATGTAGATAGATGGACCGAATTTATGAAAGCAATCAGTGATATAGATCAAGAGTTTAATAAAAGGGTGAACTACCAGTATCCTGCAGATATTAAGATGGGTTTTATAAGTGAATTTGTTATAACACATAATATGAAAGTTATGTTTAAAAATAATTGCTCAAGTACCATATTTTTTATTATTGGAGAGTCGCCAGATGGAAGAGAAAGTGTTGCAATGGATATAGAGAGGTGGACTGAATTTAAAAAGGTTATCAGTAATATAGATAAAGAATTTTACAAACGTTTCAATTATCAATATCCAAACTTGTAGATAGATCATTAAGCTTAGTCTTTAAAATGTCACGACCACGAGATCATCAACAGCGAGAACAGGGTGAAAGACAGCAAGCATCTGGATCAAGAAATAACCTCTACTTAGATTTTTCACGACCCCATGAAGAGTATTATAATCGACAAAGGGGAGAGAGACGACCGGTTCAGAATGGATTTGTTTCTTCAACCTCTTACACTCCAGGTGATGTCAAATGGTATAAAGCTCAGACCGTTTATTCTTCATCATCTTACAGCAGTGGGCCGACTCAAGATTCTAAGGTCACGTGTAGTCGTGAAGACATGGATAAACATTTTGTGAGAGAACTATTGAATGACTAATATTTGAATAAATTTTTTTGTTTGAAAATCAAAAGTGTTTTATTGAAGTTATCCTTGTTGATTCAGGTTTTTTTATCTAAATATTTAAACTTTGAACAGAGCTATAAATAAAAATTATGTAATATATTTCAGTAATAAAATGACTTGAAGCAATTCTAGCCAGTTTTGATCTTGACACAGCCGAGTGCTGTTCACGGAGATGGAGTTTATAATCGATATTCAAGGTTTTAAAAGTGTTACCAATGAATTTATTGTGAAAGAGCTTGCTCTTATTTCTACCAATTCTCAAGTGTATGAACTTCATCTTTTTCAACCCCCTTGTGATTTTAATGTGTTGCCTTACAATGTTCAGAAACAGGTATTATGGCTGGAAAAGTTTCATCACGGTATTTTTTGGAGTACAGGCTTTAAGGAATATAATAAATTAAAAGACATTTTTCTTAATCTCAAAATACAGGGCAATGTATATGTGAAAGGAAAGGAGAAAGCAAAATGTATAGCTAGTTTGTTATCAGACTTAAATGTAAACATCATCGATCTTGAAGAGCTAGGATGTCCAAGACTAAGTAATTTAAAATCAAAGTTTTACAACATGCACTTACTGAAACCATGCAATTTTCTTCACAATCCACAGAATTGTGCTCATATTAATGTTCAAGTTTTATTGCAATGGTTTAAATTAGAAAAACTGTTTGAACAACGCTTTGAGCTTATAAATACAGCTATAAAAGAATGTTATAAGAAGGGTTATACATATATGAGCACAGATCTCATCAAGTATTTACCTAAGGAATTTATCCTGAATCATTATGAGAATATTGATCAAATTTATGAAAAACTTCCTGAAAATCTTAAAAAAGATGACTCAATATTATTGAATATGAGATGTGTTGAACATTACAAAGATTCAGATGGACCTATCCCTAAAAGGAAACATTGCCCGCCTTGTATAATAGAATTATGTAACAAAGTTCAAAGTTTAAAGTGTAATGATAATGAAATGACGTGCTAAGAATTACACATCGTTGAACAACATTCATTAGATTTGATTGATCACCAATGGACTCTTCATCAGCATCATCATCATCATCATCATCGACATGGTTGTTATCTGACTATGATTCAAGTTGTTCCAGTTTCTTTACAGTCACCAGAGAAGACCTTGTGAACTCCGGATTTTATAGAACAAAGTGTTTTGAAGAAGTTATATGTTGTGGGTGTGGTTGGAAATCAAGTATCGCAAGACTATCTTTAAAACATTTAAATTTTATTCATAAAGTTGCGAATCCTGACTGTAAAATGAATGAATACATTGACGGTGATTATAATAATTATTGTAAATACAAGTCATCCGTAAATGAAACTGAAAAAATGATGAAAGAAACTTTTTTGTCATGGCCAAAAGGATTCCCGAACATTAATGAAATGGTTAAAAGTGGATTCTACTATACTGGTGTTGAAGATGCAACAGCATGTATAAGCTGTGGAATCATCCTGGATCACTGGGATCCTGAAGATAGACCAGATGAAGAACATAAAAAAGCTTCACCATATTGTAAACTTTTGAAATAACTAAAATTGATGTATCAATAAAGTTTACTTATATAAAACTTAACTAAATAGTTATCATTTCCTTTTAGACTTTAAGATGACAACATATAAGAGCATAAGAGCAGGTATAGCAAATGAGTTACATAAACAAGCACGGAAAAATTTCCCCACAAGATTTGTTGAATTAAAAGGAATTCATGATTTGTATCAGGCTGATTTAGTAGATATGTCACGTTTTTCAAGACAAAATAATGGTTATAAATATATATTGACAATAATTAACTGTTTTACTAAATTTGGAATTGCAGTACCGTTGAAAACTAAAAGTGGACATGAAATTGCAAAGTCACTTGAACCTTTATTACAAAAACATCCCATGAAACATTTCCAAACGGATCAAGGTACTGAATTCTTTAATTCTAATGTAATATCAATGTTAAAGAAATACAATATAAATCATTATCACACTTTTTCTGAGAAAAAAGCATCAATTGTTGAAAGGTTTAATCGTACACTTAAAAGTAAAATGTGGAGAATATTTAGTGAACAGGGAAGTTATCGTTGGTTAAATTTACTTGAAAAGTTAGTTTTCACGTATAACAACACTGTTCATCGTACAATAGGTGTCAAACCAATTGATGTTACTAAACATAATGAAAGAAATATATTGTTAAAAATTAATAAAGATAGAAAAATATACAAGTTTAACAGAAAGTTTAAAGTAGGTGATCGTGTAAGGATAAGTCGAAAGCAGGCAGATTTTTCTAAGGGTTACTGGCCTAGATGGAGTAATGAAATATTTACAGTAATAAAAGTACAGCTTACTAATCCGGTCACTTATATTTTGAAAGACGATAGAGGAGAAATTATTAAAGGTGGATTCTATGAGCAAGAATTAAGTAAAACTCGTTTCAGTGATACATACTTGATTGAAAAGGTTATTAGAAGAAGAGGAGACAGAGCATTAGTTCGTTGGCTAGGATTTGATAAATCACATGATAGTTGGATTGATATTAAAGACCTAGTACAATGAGGTTTATCAAACAAAAAACTACGTTACCTATAGTTAATTTAGATATATTAGGCAAGAGGTGTAAGAAACAAAAAAGACGACATGGAAAGTTATTTCCCGATAATATGAGATGCATAGTCTGTGGCCCCTCAAATTGTGGGAAAACTAATTTGGTATTGAATCTAATATTTTCTCCACAAGGTTTACACTTTGAAAATATATATATATTTTCAAAATCATTATATCAACCTAAATATGTTCTACTGAATTGTGTTTTGAATAAAATTCCAGAAATAGGATACTATTCATATTCTGAAAATGATGAAGTTCCACACCCAAATGAAATAAATCATAATTCAATAATGATATTTGATGACGTTGCTTGTGGAAAACAAGAACATATAAAAAACTATTTTTCAATGGGGAGACATAAGAATATTGATACTTTTTACATTTGTCAAACATACAGTTTTATTCCTAAACAATTGGTGAGGGATAACACGAATTTTATTATAGCTTTTAAGCAAGATGAAAGAAATTTAAATCACATATACAATGATCATGTGATTCCGGATATGAGCTTCACTCAATTCAAACATATATGTTCTGAAGTTTGGAATAAAGGCAATAACAAATTTATTGTCATAGATAAAACCCGTGAACTTAACAAAGGTCGATATCGATCGGGTTTTGATATGTTTGTTAAGCTATAATGTTATGATGGAGGGGAGGTGTAATAAAGTTTGTTTATTTCTATATGGATATTTAGTATAATTTCACACTTGAAACTGTCAAGATGACTGAACAAGTTAACGAACCTCCATTTTCTGAGATGACAAAAGAAGATATTATAAAAGAAATCACAGAACTGAGAAAGAATATTAAACAGAAACATCGATCACTAAAACGGGATATATTAGAAAATGAAGAAATGTGGGAAAATAAACTTAAGCCTATCTCTGGACCATTAAAGCTTTTGGTTGAGGAACAAAGAACAACAGATCCAGAGCTAGAAGCATCGGATGAAACTCAACCATTACAACAAGTAGGAAAAAAACTGAAAAGAAAAATTATCAGTATTGATGAAACATTACCTGCTAAAAGGTATATTCCAAACCCATTGCAAGGTGTTAAGAGAAAGCAAAAAAATAACCAACCGCTACAACCCGATTTTGAAAGCGATTATGAGTATGGTGAAGAGAGTGAAAATCAACCCACTCCTAAAAGGATAGCAAGTCATCATTCCAATATGGAAACGTCTGAAATGGAAAACATTGAAGATGACATGATTGTGGAGCCAATATCAGTTCATACTCCACAAAGAGAGGAAGTTTATGAAACTCATATAAGTGGAGAAGAATTAATAAAAACTCCGCAAGGGAAAAAGCAGGCAAGAGAATTTGTTGAAAAAAACTTCAAAGGAAAAATTGCAAGAGATTATTTTCTTAAACTTATACAGGGTGGTAAAAATATAGATTTTAACTATGGAGTCCGGGTTGAAGGGGATTCATGGATGATTGGTAATAAAGCAATAGAAATTGACGATAATGATTTAATTATTGATGGAACCCGATATAACGGAACACCCGGGTTATATGAGTTAATATTTATGAACATACCAAACGATTATATTTATTCTAAGGAAGATTTAGATGTTTATCTACAGATTTTGCTGGCAACCAACGCTCACAGAGTAAATTATTCAAGTATGGGAAGAATAAAATCAAATAGAGGGATGAAATACAAGAATATAATTTCACATTTGGTAAATAGAAATATTAATCCTGAATTTCAAACCCAGCAAGATATGATGACTTATCCCGATATATTAAGTAGAGCTACTAGTGGAAGTGGGATATTGCTTTCAAACGCTCAGCCTAAATATATATATTATGATGATCCAAATGAAATTGTAGATAGATTACGAGTTTTACTAGCATCTCAGCAAGCAGGGAATACTGCACATACAGATGAAATAAATTCCATAATGGAAGAACTCAATGAAATGAAACCTGTTTTAGCTAAACAGATAAGTAATGTAAAAACTGAATAAATATATATTTTGATGGTATAAAGTTTTGATCATTCTTTTAGTTACCTTTGTTTAGATCATACGTGCATTATGAGTGTTGATAAATTTGGACGTCATTTAAATATTGCTCAGTGTTTAAGAGGACCTAAAGGCGAGGGTTTTGAACATACACCAGATGGCAATTATGATATTGAAAAAAAGAAACTGTGTAATGTTGCAAATGCAACTGACTCATTTGACTGTGTTAATTTACAAACGTTACAAACATCTGTTAGTAATTGTTTGACTACAGTTGATAAAAAGATTGAAGATAAAACAAGTGACATACAACATTTGTTAAAACAGTCATTAATAAAAAATGAAAAAAATGAGTTTAATGCAAACAGTGCAACTATAGCAAATTTATCTAAACCAAAACATCTATATGATGCTGTAAACTTTATATATTTTATTGAGTCTGTCGCTGAATTAACGTATGCAATTTATAATCAATTGCATAAAAAAAGAAAGAAAAAATCTAAAAAAGAATGGATAGACTTTATAATTGACAATAGAAAAAGGCTTGATTGGAACGATATCTTTTCAGTTAGGGATGAACCGGGGAATAAAGAGCATAATAAACCAGTTGTTGAAGCTCAAAATAAAATTAATACTGAGAAATGAATTCACATAGAGTCAGTAGTGTTCGAGGTCGCGGGCTGTTAGGATCAATCAAAAACGCTGTTGGAAATGTTATTAATCGTGCTATAGACATTTTACCTGTAGAACTACATATACCGGGGTATCAATATTGTGGACCTGGCACTAATTTAAAGAAAAGACTAGCTCGTGGTGATCCCGGAATCAATAAACTGGATGCCGCATGTAAGGAACATGATATAGCATATTCAAAATTTGAAGACACAAAAAATAGATCATTTGCCGACAAGATTTTAGCTGAGAGGGCTTGGGAACGATTCAAGGCATCAGATTCGAGTTTAGCTGAAAAATCTGCAGCGTGGACGATTACAAACATCATGAAAGCTAAATCTAAGTTTGGTGGAGGGAAAAGACAACAAACCAAAAAGAAAAAACAAACAAGAAAAAAGAAAACTCAAAGTTTGAAGAGAGCAAAATGTAATTGTAAAAAGAATACACAAAAAGGCAAAGGTTTATATTTAAAACCCTATTCTGGTTCTGGTAGTAAAAAAAAATGTATTCATCGGAAGTAATTCAGAAACTTCCTGAAAAACCATTAAGTAATTTTGATATTCTTAAGTGTGCTAATCAGTTAAAATTACCTTACTTTAGAGGTGTTTTTATGAGAGATGCTTTGCCAATAAAGATAAATGAGAATGAATCTGCTATTATCAATTTAGACAGTATAAAAGGCGATGGTACGCACTGGGTGTGTTATTTTAAGGAAGGCTTTGATGTAGAATACTTTGATAGTTTTGGAAATTTAAAACCACCAATTGAGCTGCAAAAATATTTTAATAGTGGTGATCATAAGGTTTTAATTCGATACAATTATTTTCCTAAACAAAAAAATAATACCGTCAATTGTGGACACTTGTGTTTAGATTTCTTAGCAATTAGAAGATGATTTGTATTACAGGAAATAAATCGCATTTAAAATGCACATTATTTCCTCCACTGGATTTATCATCATCAAAAGAATGGGAAATGGGATTTCTCGATTTAATGACATACAACTCTATTCCAAATGTGGAACAAAATATTAACAATATGTTATACATTGGAAATGACATAAAAATATCTTTACCTACAGGATCTTATGAAATATCAGATATTAATAAATATATAACTAAAGAACTTAAAGAGAATTATCCTACTGTAACATTTGAACTGATAGCAAACAACAACACATTAAAAAGTGAAATACTCTGTTCTGAAAAGATTGACTTTGCACAGCAATCAAATATTGGACCATTACTTGGATTTAAAGATAAAAATATACTTGAAGCTAATAAATGGCATATATCTCCAAACCAGGTATCCATTAATAAAGTTGATGTCATACGAATCACATGTAATATTATTAGAGGATCTTATAGAGATGGAATTGAAGGACATGTGTTGCATGAGTTTTACCCTTTAGTTGGACCTGGATTCAAAATTGTTGAAATACCAAAATCCATAATTTATCTTCCCATATTTAAGCAAACTAGTCTTTCAGAATTCACTATTAGATTGGAAGATCAAGAGGGGAATCTAGTAAACTTTCGTGGTGAAAATATTAATTTAAGAGTTTATATAAGAGAAAAAATACGGTGTTAAAAATGGGTTTAGTTTTCAATACTCATTTGTCAAAAATAAGTTCTTCGAGGAGAGTTCAAGCATATAAGACATCAAAGTCTGGAACTCAAGACAGTACTAACAAAGCATTCAAACCGTTAACATTAAGAAATCTTATATTTTTGAAATCATTAGGATTATTTGATAAATAAAATGGCTCGAATTTTAGATATAACTGATAATGTAACATATGATGATTCTATAAGTGAACTAGAATATCACAGTCACACACCATATTCATCAAATTCGTTAAAAAATAGTGATGAAATTAGAATACCAGTTCATCAACAAGATGTTTATACTTTACCGAGCAAGAGTTTTTTATTAATTGAAGGTAAAATAGTTAAGGCAGCTGATAATCAAAATGATACTACAACGGAATTAGTTAATAATGCCATGGCATTTTTGTTTGATGAAATAAGATATGAACTGTGCGGAACCGAAATAGACCGAGTTAAAAATGTGGGAATTACAACTACAATGAAGAATATACTCACGGCTCGTCCAGGTGATGTAAACTGGATGGAAAATGCTGGATGGAAAATCACCACTGCATCTGTACTCGATGAAAAAACACAGTTTTCTTTCTGTGTACCACTAAAGTTACTCATTGGATTCGCTGAAGATTACAGCCATATTTTACTAAATGTTAAACAAGAACTAGTTCTGTTACGTTCTTCTACTGATAAAAATGCTATTTTCCAATCAGCAGCATCCTTGCATGATATTAAAATTGTTTTAGATAAGGTTGTTTGGAAAATACCCTATGTACGGGTTGAAGATAACATAAAACTCTCTTTATTAAAAATTACTGATAGAGACCAACCATTATCTTTACCATTCAGGAAATGGCAGCTTTATGAATACCCATCACTCCCAGCTGGTAAACAACATTCTTGGACTGTAAAGGCCAGCTCAATGATGGAAAAACCACGTTATATTGTTGTAGGATTCCAAACTGATAGAAAAGACAAATCAAACAAAAATGCTTCACATTTTGATTTTTGTAATCTTGAAAATATTAAATTGTATTTAAATTCTAAATACTATCCGTATGATAATGTAAATGGCAATAAATCTCTTATTTATGATTTTTATTCAAAATTTCAATCTTCATACTACAGTGGAGTAGATGATCAACCATGTCTTGATAAAGAGACATATCTTGCTAAAACCCCATTATATGTAATTGATTGTTCAAAACAATGTGAAACAATAAAAACTGGATCTCTAGACATACGTATTGATATTGAAACATCAGCGGATATACCTGCTAATACATCAGCTTACTGTCTCATTATTCATGATGCTCTTATACAGTATTTACCATTATCTGGTATTGTGAAAAAAATTATGTGATTATAATAAAATGTGTATAAAATTTTATGTTTTTTCTTTTTTCCCCTTAACTAAAATGGACTCAGGAAAAAATTAAAACTCAAGTATTTTATTGAACAATAACATTTATTTACATATTTACATATACAATTGTATAAGAATGATAATTATTAACATTTCAATTTATTGAGAAAAAATGACAAAGCACAGTACTGAGAATTAATTTAAAGCATTAGACTATAGGCTAGTACAATTGTATAAAAATTATGATTAACATTTTAATTTAAAGTGAGAAAAAAAAAACAAAGCACAGTAATGAGAATTAATTTAAAGTATTTTCAAGTTTAAAATGACCATAGGCCAGTGTGTGAATCCCATCATCACAAATGTAACGTTTGTTGTCATCACAACTCAGTGCTAATTTATTGACAGTAATTGTTTGTACATTGTGCTTTCTTGATCTAAACAGTCTCATATTTTTTCTCATTTTAATATTTTCAAACAAACAAGTCTTGTAATCATTAAATGTAATATGATTTTTTACTACAGGTTTTGTTACTCCTTTAGCTTTACGTAAACTTAGTTTTTGAACTTTCTCTAAAAATTCATCATTCATAGTTTTAAATGTATATAGTTTAGGTCTAAGACCAATAAACTCAACTATGACAATACCCAAACATTCATCTTTAAATTTCCCTAGTGTTTTTTTGTTTTTCAAAGAGAAACATTTATGATCTATCGGATAATCACTCAAATCCAGATGAATCCCCAGTTTTGGGTCCTGAAAATCCTTATACAGGTCATTAGTATGTATTAAATAAAAAAAAGAGTCAGTATCAATATATAGAATTGATACCTTATCGCCATAGTACTGTTTTATAACATTATAGTGAAAATTATACATGTGGTATTTACTAAGCTCAAGACATGTGAAGCCAACATAGATTGGTTTATTAAACAAAACTTTCTCCCTTGAACATTCAACTGCACTCAACGATTTGTTATATATTATTCTGTTCTTAAAATTAGGTTTTGATATCATCTTGTACAGTTTTTTTTCTGAACTGACTAGTTCTAAATTAGTTCTGTTTCTAACATTTTCAATGGATTTCCCAAACATTGAATTATTTAGTAACTTATAGAAATCTTTTTCAAAATTATTTTTAGCAAGTTTTCTTTTTTCAGTGTTAAAATCAATATAAGGTTTTAACCATGGACTCTGGTTAAAACTCATTACTCTATGTATTTTTTTCAATACAAGTCCATTTTCAAGAGCCTGTTTTAAATTAACATAATGACAAACATATCTAGTTTTGTCATGCAATGTAGTTAACAATTTCTTAACTTTAGAACCCTTGGGAAAATCAGAGTTTGGAAGAAATGGGAGATCATTGTGAGAATCGTGAAGATAGCTAGGATAGAAAACATCACATTCAACTATAAACCCGGTGGGAGAGTCATTAGGTACCGAGCATACATCAAACAATTCTATCTGTTTTTTATTCAACCATTTAAACCCATCTTTCGGCATATAACCAGACATAGCCCAACCATATAAATTATTCGCATCTATGTAAGTTATGTAGGAAATGTCATTGTTTTCATCATAATTCTCAACATGAGGATTATTAGCTTTAGCATATCTTTTTATACACGATGTGATTCCTCCTCTGATACCTCGTTCTATAAACATGTATTTATCATAGGACGTTAGTAACTCAAGTTCTACTTTTGTGAATTTTAACATTGCATCCCAAGTCAATGAAGGAAGAGTAAAATAATGACAAGGATCCAGCTGGTAATTATCTAAACACAGATCACGGAAACTTTCAAAGACATCTGCAAGAATCAATACATCAGTTCTTAAATATAGTTTTGAATAGTCATCCAATGTGTTACATCCAAAATGTTCCCATACTGTACAGGCATGTTCATAATCAATATCACTTATATTTTCTTCAGTCATACTATTATAAAAATATTCCTTAGGTGGTAAAGTCGTGTCTAACAATTTTTCCCATGAGTCTGTATACTCGTACGGATAAACCCCTTTCCTTGTTACCAACGGGATATCGGATTCATCAAAAAACAAACGAGTTTGCTTAAACTTTTCTTTTGGCATATTATTTGCTAACTCTGATAAACTTGCACTTAAATATCTAAAACTATCAAGGAACCTGAGTTTTAATCCCCCAGAAGTTTTCTTTGAAAACGATACATACTTTTCATTTGAATTAGGAATTAAATCGATATCACGTTGGTCACATCCCAATTGTTTAACAATAAAATGATTATCATATTTTGACCCTCCATGTAAATAAACTGGAAGAAACTTCTGATTTTGTCTTTTTAAATTACAAGAGTTACATAAAACAGACCTAAACTTTCCACTTAGATGACAATGGTCTCTGACAGGTGAATTGATTAAAGTAAACTCTGAATTACATAATTCACAATGGGTAGCATTGTTAAATCTAGATTGTTCTTCATCAGTTAGAGGACACATGGATATGTTAACATTTACTAGATCTCCAATAAGATTTGCTAAAGAAATCAGATACTCCATGAATTTTGAAGCTGCATCCCTACCGCTATAAACAATTGGTTCATTAGGTAAACTTCTTACTATGTTTTCAGGGAGCTGACTTTCGTCATACACAACATAGTAGCAAAAACTCATTGGAACATGAATTTCATTTACAGTAGTGTATTTTGAATCTTTCTGGTTTACTTTCTCAAGTAAACACTCAAAATCGCTATAAACAACTATTGGCACTTTTAAACTGTGATGAAAGTTATTAAATTTTAATACTGGAGGTGTATCATCATCATTTTTATTTGGCATGACTATCCTAGCTGGTTTATTAAATTTACAGTCTTTTTTATGATCTTCTAGTTTTAACAAACGGTTAGGACCCTGGTAGTGCTTAAAACACTTTTTACAAAATACTGCTTTCTTATCAAACTTTGTTACTTGTGATCGAACCAATCGTGAAAAATTCTTAATGTAACAATAATGTTTAATTCCGTTGCTACTTGTTAATAAAAGTAGATCAAAATGGTTATGTTCCTCACTATCACTAACTCTAATTGGAAATACCTTATTTTCTTTATCTAACCCATATACATTTACTGAAACCCCTGGATTTAACCTTTCAAAAGTATTGATTTGTTTCACAGGTGTTGGAAAATTGATATCATTGAAATTATACTTATTTCTTAATGACAAATAGTTTTTATCAATTGAACAACTGTTCACATGTTTAGCAAGGATAGACCACTGAAAACAAAAATTATCATTATAATTTTTAGGATTAATTATACACATTTTCTTGACCAATGCCTTTGGGAGTGGAATATAAGAACTTCCTGATAAAGGTCGATATCTGGAAAATCGAATCATTAGTCCATCAATTGCATAGAGGGTCCATCCACTTCCTTTACCTTCATATTCACTATTTTCCCTACACAATTTTTCAAACATATCACCTAAGATATTGCTGATGTTTGATGATTGGTACACTGCTTGATTTGAAGTCTTGAAAGTTCTGATGCGTGCCTCGTCACTTAGTGGCTTTATGTAAATAGATTCTGTGATAATATTAAATTTTAACGCTCCATAATCTGCTAATAAATTTTGAATTAAATTAATAATATTTAATTTATGAGTTGTTAGCAAAAAACAAAGATCTTTAATGTTTTCATCACCATTTCTTAAGTAAAATGTTTTAAGATTTCCATGGAATGCATTGTTTATCTCGACAAATCTACCACATACATCACCACACTCTAAAGAAAATCTTGAACGTGCTCTTCTAATGTCGTAGACGTCTTCAGCTACATCAATTTCCATTTTGAAAGCAAATAATTCTACTGAATAGACTAGTAATAGCAATAATCCTGCTCTGTTCATAATTTAGTAAACTATATGGACTATTAACGAGAATATCTTGCTCTCTTCATTATTTATTCCTGAAATACATTTAATTGTAATTTTAGTAAATTCCAAAAGTGTAGAAAATGTATTTAGTTAAAATTACTAGTGTTACTTGCTTTAAACACCTCCACCTCCATCCCTGGAACTGATTTAATTTTTTCCCCTACATTCAGCATTATTTGGCTAATTTGCTTATACAGATCATCTTTTTCCTCAGTTAAGAATAATGATTTTTTGCTAACCTGAGTCCAGTAGGCCTTAGATGATTTGCATTTTTTTAAGTCTTTAACGTCGGTGATCTCTATCTTAATCATGAACCGGCCACGTTCACCAGGAGTAATCATTTTCTTAGTTGTCTTATGTTTTTTTGTTTGAAAAATTTGTTTAATAAGAGGTGAATGTTTAGTTTTAGTTTCAAATAAGTTATCAATTTTATCATCCATATCAGACTCTGAATCACTTGATGATGAAGATGATGAAGAGGAAGAGGAAGAACTAGAAGAGGAAGATGAAGAAAATTTTTCTTCGCATTTTTGTTTTTTCCCTACAGTTTTTTGAGATCTTTTTCGTTTTAAGGCTTTTGCTTGTGTAGGGTCATCTAACTTTTCATTTTGGTTTCTAAGATAACGACCTACAATACTCATAATTTTGTTAACACAGTCTACAGGAAATGATCGGTCCTTCCAAATTTTCTTTTTAAAAACAAATGCACTAATTGCCATGATTTCATTAAAAGTCATTTCATTTTTGTGAACCATCGGTAGTTTATCTTGTGAATCGATTTTTTCATAAATTTTTGCCGAAAAAGACTGAAACACCTGGTTTAAAGCCACAAACAAATTAAACAAATGACTGTCCGAAACAACATCAGGATCCATCTTTAGCTTTGATAGAGTCATGTCCCACTTTTCCAAGGAACATAGTCCTAGCAACACCAAGTTTTCAAATATCTGAATGAATCTCACCATTGAACTTACATTCATTGAAGTTGATTCATTTGACCTTTCACTCATTCCATCATCATTCAAATCAGTATGAGGAGGTAAATCTTCACGAGAACTTGGTCCTGCTTGACTGGAATCCATTTTTGATATCAGTTTTCCAACACCTGTGAATAACACATTGACTTAGTTATAACTTAATTAATTTACACCTGTAGATCCAAAACCAGACTCCCCCCTTGCAGTTTTAGGAATTTCCCGAATTTCAAAAAGCTCTGGGATTTCAATTTTTTCGCATATTAACTGAGCTATCCTATCCCCCTGCCAAACATAAAAGTCTTCGTCTCTATGGTTAAATAATATTACTCCAACATTTCCTGTGAAGTCTCTGTCAACCACACCCGCACCCACGTCAATACCATTCACCAAAGCCAGTCCCGATCTTGGCGCTATTCTCCCATAGCAACCATCAGGCAGAAAGACGGCCAAATCTGTTTTTATTAATGCTTGACCCCTTGCCGGAACAATAACATCATAGGCCGAATGCAAATCAACCCCAGCTGCAAGAGGCGAACCTCTTGAAGGAAGAATAGCGTTAGACGATAATCTTTTGAAGCACAGTTTAGATTCCATCGTAACTACCTGGAATACATAGTGGCATTTTAAGTTTCTTTAAAATATTATTTTTAGATATATTTTGTCTAATTACTAACCTGAAACAAATTTATTCAGACTCAATTGTTTGTATTTTTTGGTATTCTGTACTTTATAACAATATTTTCGTAGATTGGATTTATAAAACAGAGTTAATTTAGTCTGCTTTAAATTATTTAATTTTCTTTCCTTGATTAATATATATTTTGACATTTATAATCCCTGAAAAAAAATAATAATTTCATTAAATTTTTAAGTGGTAATATTAAAAATCATCTTTATTTAGGATGATTTAAACTTACAATTTATTTAACTGAAATAAAATATTATTATCGATATTTTTGTTATATTAAGTTAATTTTTTTATATTAATTGATGCTAATTTTTAAAAGAGTTGATTTTCACTATCCCCAACATGATTATAATTTTTCCTAAGTCTTGTAACTAAACAAATACTAATTCATGTAATCTCTTAATATTACTCTATAAACTTTAAATTAGAAAGAAACTTCCTATACCCGTTACTACTAACAAGTTTTAAATAAAAGAGAGACCTTTAGTTAACACCGCAAGGTTTCCAGCCTCCCTTCTAAGTCTTAAATTTAAAGAGAGGCCTTTAGTTAACACCGCAAGGTTTCCAGCCTCCCTTCTAAGTCTTAAATTTAAAGAGAGGCCTTTAGTTAACACCGCAAGGTTTCCAGTCTCCCTTCTAAGTCTTAAATTTAAAGAGAGGCCTTTAGTTAACACCGCAAGGTTTCCAGCCTCCCTTACTAGCCTAAGTTTTTACTTACCCAGTAATGTAGCAGAGGAGACACCAAGCTGTTGATCCCAGAAAACAACTTGGTTGAACTAAAACTCAGACCAGTATATATACCCAGAAAATCACGTTGCACTTTGACGCAAATGAGTGATAATCTTAATTTTTACAACTAAAGTCCGATTCACTGTCAGCACTTTGAACTTGAAAAATTTTCCACCCAAATCAGTGAAAATAATTTGTTCAAGTATTCAGAGATCAGAAGTTGTTAGGAACCATAAATATCAAACATTTAATGATTTGTAAAAAAAGAAAGAAAATGGTTAATAAAGAAAATTGTTCTAAAGTATTAGGAGAGGAGAAATCGATAGGAAAATATAAGTGAACTTAATAATGCAAGATTAAATGCACGTGGTGACAAAAGGTGAAAACAAAACATTTTACTCACAAATTAAAGAAAATTATTAGTTAAAGTATTCAGAGATCAGAAATTGGTAGGAACCAACAATTTCAAACATTTATTAATTAGAAAAAAATTATACAAAACAAGACAATTTTTGAAGGAAATTGTTTTAAAGTATTAGGAGAGGAGAAATAGTTAGAAAACATATGAGTGCACTCAAACATGCAAGATTAAATTCATGTGGGGATAAAGGATATAAAGAAAACATTTTACACTAAAAACAAATAAAATTATTAGCGTAAATATTCAGAGGTCAGAAGTTGGTAGGAGCCATGAAGTTCAATAATTTATTAACTTGTAAAAAATAATAATAATAAACTATCAAAAAGTCAATTTTTAAAGAGAATCAGTTTAAAGTATCAGGAGAGGAGAATACGCTAGGAAAAATATAAGTGATCTACAACAAGCAAGATTAAAACCACGTGGTGATAAAGAGTGTAAACAAACGTGTGACCTCAAGGTCGGAAAACCCCTCCGATAACAGATAACCCTAGGTCAAGAATGTTTATATCACTTATCTAATTGACCTCAAGGTCGGAAAACCCCCCGATAACAGATAACCCTAGGTCAAGAATGTTGATATCACTTATCTAATTGGTTTTTAATTTGAGGTCAATTGGGGTCAATTGCTGATAAGAGGGTAAAGAATGCAGGCACGCGACTTCTACGTCATTTTGACGTCACGGGTGATTCCCTGTCGAACCGGTAAAATATAACTACTATTGGGTCCCAACCCACAATAATTCAAAGTGTATTTCCACTTTTTTCACAAAGAAAATTGAATTTTTCAAAAATTAAATTTAAATGAGATTAAAATTTCACAAAATAATCGAAACAAATAAGTTATTACACAAACTACCAATTTATAAACAACCTACTTTTATTTTAAATTAAAAGCCAAATATGAAAAGGAAATATTCAAAATTTCATCTTTTATTTTTTTTAACTAACTTATGCAAGTTGACATTGAGAGAGATGTAGAAGGTTCAAATTACATAATGTTATCACACTTTTTTTTATCAGTTTAACTTACATTTCTTCAATATTTTTGTTACTAAAATGCATTATTTTTTTAATTTTGATAAAATAATATCATTAATGCTTTTCTTTTTTTAAATATCAAATGCAAAATAAAATATGAAATTTTAATATTTATTATAAGTAAAAGTTTGTAATGTTTGCACCTAAATTGATAGTTTTATGTAAAATTGACATGATATTCTAAGACCAAAATTTGTATTTATTTTCTTTTGGCATCGTACGTCAAATTTATATTCTTTGCTATGTAGGTACATCAAGTGCATCATGTTAAAAATGGCATGAAAAAACATTCTTAATATAAGATAGCTTATTCTTATATTATACCAAAACAACTACATTAGTCCTTTAAGTGTACAAGATCTGATTTTTTTTTATAAAGGTAATGATGGAGAGTTTTAAGAGTCCTCAACCTGATTAAAAAGTACTTATCAGTGGGTTAAAACTTCCTTGAAAGTACACAAAATCCAGTAAATGACAAACTTTTTTTAATTAGGTAATAAAGTAGTGCATCTAAAGTGACTAGAGAGAAAACTATTAAACGGATTGTGGTCATTATTGTGTCAATAGATTTCTTATTGCAACTAGATGATAGGAAAAGAATCCCAGGGTAAATTACATATTAACTTATTTGTAAATAAGTTGTTTAAGTTATTTGTAAATTACATGTTGGGGGACTAAACATTACAATAAAAAATACATTTGTATTTTTCTGTGTGGGGACTAAACACTTCAACACTATAACATTTCCCACTAAATACTTCAAAAGTAGAGTTGTTGTGTTCAGTCGGACTGAAAAAAGGCACTGGAGACCAATGTTTGTTTTGTAAAAAAATGTTTTTCTTGACATAAGACACTTTGATTAGAGGGTCGCAGGACATACTGTATAATAAAAGGAGATTATAGTGTGGAAAAAAATGGTATGCCGGTCCAAATTAGTCTAAGACACGTGAGGTGGATGTCGGCAGGAGATGGTACGATCGTGGATCCTGCTCACAGCCCTGGTGCTGGTGTGGACCCACAGCGCCCAGCCCCAGATCCGGAGGTGCGGCACGGAGCTGGCCAACATGGTCAACTTCATCTGTGACGGCAGGGTGGCCACGCCGCGCAGGCCCGTCAAGCGAACCGGCGTCGGCGAGTCAGGTCAATGATGACTAAAGCTGTTCTAATCATTTATAGGCCTACAGTTACAAAGGCAGTTACCAAGGGAGGCGTTAGGCGGTCAAATCCTTCCCCCTGAAGTCTAGTAATAGATATTCACAATACTGTACTAGTTAATGAAACCCCACAAAACCTACTCACTCAACGAGGACTTAGACACTATTACTTGAATTTATAGCACTTTACTACTATTATTTATACTAATTAAGTTATTACAACTAAACTTCACTACTACTTATTCCCCACCCCCCCCCCCCAAAAAAAAAGAAATAGATATTATTAATAATGCCTGTAAAACTGAACAAACTATTCTTAATGAAGACTTAAACACTTAATGTGTACAAAGGAAACTGTATTATCATTTTTAAATAAACTAAACTGTTCTCAATAATCCTGATCAGCTGGTGACATAGACAATGTGGTACTTACTATCTAATGACACTGACTTTCTAGTCCCGTTGTTGTGTTGGCTGCCGCACGCGCAGTGCAAACTCTGAATTAGAAAGAAGCATGGACCAAAACTCCCACAAAATTTAATTTTGTTGTTTTTAATCTCAATTAACCCTTCCAGTACCAAATTATCTGCTTTAAATATAGTGCAGCGGTTAAGTGCTGCGCTCTCGTAGCAAACTTATTCACTATCGGCTTACAGTTTTCTCCGCTAGTAGAGCGCACCGTTCAAAACCTTAATACCTGTGTCCAGGCTGCCGGTCGTGATAGCTCAGATGGCTACGTCGTAGGCTCCTTGGCAAGGACGGCGCGGGTTCGATTCCCGCTCACGACCATGCCTGACCTGGTGGTGCTACTCTTAAAAGGGTTAGCAGATCTGTGGCAATGTTGGTGGGGAGGGCCCACGTAAAATAAACGGCGGCAGGCTTGTGGAAGTTGACGGAATCGGTTGATTCTTTGAGAGTTTCACCTTGGTCAACACTGATTTTGCTACTTTTTTCCTCAATTTACTGTGTGTGTGTGATACAACGGCTTTTAAATATGAAAGATGACCATATTTTGTTCTCCAAGATGCCAATCAAACTGTTTCTACTTTCACTTATAGGCCTATTAATTTTATCAAGTCAAAAAAATGCCATGTCCTTTACACAGGACACGGGGACTGAAAGGATTGATACAAATTTGAGCTAAATCCACTAAACTTTAATAAAAATAGATAGTTGTTGTTACTAAAATATAACTCTTTTTTACTTCCAAAAAATCTACCGTGCTAAAATTCTTGGGGATGGGGGAGCATAGCCCTGCCCTGAAGCCGCCCCTGCTTCCAAAGGTAAATAAAATGAGTAAGCAAAATCATATAATGTAAATTTTAGTAGGTGTATGAATCTGTTTGTGTGCCTTTTTACATTATTGGCATTTGTATTAATTTATTTTTCAAAAAAATATTTAGTTAAGTTTTGCTTTTTCTGTATTGTCTGTTCATCCACATACGCTCAGAATAAGTGTACTTCTAGTTTTATATGTTTAATGTATATGACACGGATGTTGAGTTTATTAAATAGGATTTTTTTATGAAGTAGCCATTGATAGTAACTAAAAAAATGAAATGTGAAGTTGTAAATTGATTTTTTTATGCAGAGACTTCAGATACTAAATATTTGCCTCATTAATTATTATTAAGGACAATATATTCAACTTACACTAACCCTTTCCACACTAACATATTCATTAACTTATAATGTCTTTAGGGATCACATTTTTTATTAAAAAAAACCTTTTAATCATTCTATGATAAAAATGTTTTGGCAGAGTTATGACTATTAGTTTCAATGACAGAGTTTCACTGTTATTTCGATGAAAATTTTAAAGCCTTGTGCAAGTTTATATTTTAATTTTTTTTATTATTTTGTTTACCTATTTACGCCTGATACGCCTGAGGCATTTTATAACATTTAAAAAGGAACGGTCCAAACCCTGGCTTGTTACGATCTAAAGCCGTCCTGTTCATTAACCTGTTAGTTCAAGTGATGACTAAAAGCAAGGTAAAATTCTTCACCTTACTATGCCCGGCGAGTTGTCCCAAATCCACCATTTACTAACTCTCCATCGGACAACAGGGATGGACGACCCGGAGGGTGAATCGTACTGGGCTCCGGTGACGATCACGGACGTGTTCCTGGACCGCAGCCACGCGCTGCGGCTACTCAAGCGGTCATACGCGACGGGCGACAGGATTGCCGACGAGTGCTGCCGCAAGTCCTGCAGCTTCAAAGAGATATCCGCCTACTGCTTGGTCGACCCCACCACACCGGCCTGAGCAGCCCGCCACATCGCCCTGCACATTGGGGCGACCATCAAACACTCCTCTTATGTACTTTTGCTTTTCATCAAATAGAAAACTATTGTTTTTGGAACATTAAAAGCTTTTTTGTAGAGTGATAAAAACACCAACAACAAAAATTAAAATCTTAGCGAGTAGATAAAATTTTAATAAAATATATTTTTTGATACTTAAACTTACTACAGCTTATTTTGATTGAGAGTAGTAATAAGTAGACTCTCGGTTGTCCGGCCAGGCCGAATATCCAAAAAGCCAGAGGCCGAGTTACGACGTCATTTGGCCAAATTATTGAAATATCAGTGCACAGTAAACATTAATGCATGGTTATGTCGGTAAAATACCATATTAAGTTTGGTAATTTACTATTTTTTCAATTTTTTTCCCATTAAAATGCAGTGTATGGCATTATGAATTACGACAAAAACTCGGGATGTCATAACCTTGCACACACCACGTATCGTATCACCATACTATAACACTGTTTATTTAGGTCAGTGAACCTGTGCAATTGACAGTTCGCGCCGTTGCTTACGTCGCCAATACACACAGAGCCTAGTGCGCTGCGCCAGCGACTGGGCGAGCTAGAGTGCTCGTCGCCAGTTATCAGTATCCCAGCTGTCAGCCGGCCCTGTTTAGTAAGTACAGTACATTAGTGTAGAGATTGGGCATCCTGAGCAAATGGAGTGATAAATAACACTACAGTAATGTACTGCGTTTATAGCACGTAACTATTGAAGGCAAGAAAACCAAAAGCTTTTGCTAAAATCTTATAATAAACAGTTAGAATTTTTTATTGTTATTCCCGATGACCCGGCCGGATAAACCGGAGGCCGGATAACTAAGAGTCTATGTATTGGTTTCTTTAGTTAAAAGCAAGGCCAATATTGTTTTGGATTCGTTGCAAACAAAATATTCAAAATAATTAGAAAGTAAATAAAAGCGTTGTTTTAATTGAAAATTATACTAAAGTAGTAAAATTATATTCACAAATTTCGCTACCAAAAATTTAAAATTTATCACTAACAAATTTTTAAAAAAATTAACGTATTGTTAAAAGAATATTTCTTGTGCCATTTTTATTACTTTTTGTAACCTAAATTTTATTATATGAAATTTTTATTATATGAAAAGTCTGTACCTTAAAATACAACTCAAATTGTAAAACTAAGTTATTTGTTATTTACAGTTTTTTAAATTATTTTTATTTATTTTGTTATATTCAAATTTTATTAGAGATTGTTATTTTAAAAATAACTTATCTTTTTAATAAATTTAATTTTGTTTTCTGTAATTGTCTATATTTTATTCCTTACTTTTCTACAAAATTCTTTCTCCCAACTTTTTTTGTCATGTAGGCAGTAACTGTATAATTTAAAGTTAAGTATAGTAATTTAAATTTGTGTTATCTAAGAAGTAATGTACAGTAATTACTTTTCCAGTAAGCAGCTAGTTTGTAATATTTTAGTTTTATTAGGTACACACTTACTTTTTGTTTCTAGTACTGGTTTGACCGCTCTTTGGTTTTGATTCAATTTTGGGATAGTATCATGGTAATCAGGCTATTAAGTTTACACCAACAACCAACTTACCTCTTCACAGTTAACAGCTGTTTCATGAAGAATGCTTAAAAGTAGTGTTTGTTACTGCTCTTAAGTACTAATTTGTATTTTTATTTTGTTGTAGTGGGCCTAACAACATGGTTTTAACCTAAAGCCAAAATAAAAAAGTGTGCTTTTTTTACCTTTTATTGTTATTTTGTTACCAAAATAGCAACCCATAAGACTAATGTAAAAAAAAACTACAATTTGTGTAATATGATCATAGACAAAAAAAGATTTTTCTTGAGGTTGAGGCTGTTTCTAAAATTACTGAGGCCAAAACACTTTTAAATGTAAAGTGCAACTAAAATATAACCGCTAGATTTTGAGAGCTTGGAAAAACATCACCACAAACACTCGTAGTATAATAGTATAGGTCTTCTCACTATTTGCTGTTGCCATACTGTATCTATCTGGAGCAGAAAAAAAACTATAACAATATAGCAAATAACTTTTTTGATTCTCAATATATTAAAAGTTACAAAACTAAGACTACTTCTTAAGGTAGGTTTACACTTGAGAGTTTTTCACTCTCGGAGAGTAGTTAGTTACTCTCATAAAAATCTCAGACAGCTGTTGATAGTACTCGCAGAAAACTGTCTGGGATTAACCATCTTGGAAAATTCGCTGGTTGTGTAAACATCTCTGCGAGTACCTCCTGAGAGTACGAGACTCTCAGAGAGTGAAAAACTCTCACGTGTAAACCTAGCTTTATATGATAGTTTGATTTTAGGTTAAAAAGTATAAATAATGTTTATAATTTGAGATTTTAGGATAGAAGTTGACGATCTAAAAATTGGTTTGCTTACATTTAACTTTTTAATATTTAAAATACATATTTTTGTTTATAAAATAAAGTATTCTGCACCACAAGTGCCTGTCTATTTTGTCTATTAACACTTGGAATGACTTCAAACATAGTAAATAGTAAATATGATCAAAACAAATGGAAAAAACTATTTTAAGTTAATTTTTGTACTATTGACACAATATTTGTTTTATCTTTTCATATAGTCAATAAAAGCTTCTCTGGGAATGTTTATATCTGCAATTGATTTCATTCTCTTCTTTCCTTCAGCTTGCTTTTGTAAGAGCTTCATTTTTCTTGTTCTGTCTCCTCCATACTGAAAATTCATTTTTATGAGTATAAAATTTTACCTTCCTTAAAAGTGCAATTCATGCAACTAAGTACGTGTAATAATTTTATTTCTAATTTTACCTTTGTAGTATACCTATAGACTATTTTTATACAGACAGATATTTTTCAGAGAATTTTTAATTAATCATCCGTACCTACTCAGCATAACAATGTTGAAGTGTAATATGGTCAATCGAGAATTTGATAATAAAAGTATGATTTGTTTCCCACATTTCTTTTAATAATTACAAGAATCATATTTTGATAATTAAATATGTATGTCTATCATAAATAAATGTCATCTTTTCCTAGAAAAACAAAAGGAATTCAAATGGAGCATTGACGGAGTATTTATTCGAATAATTAATTAACGATATTTTTAAATCTTTTACTTACAAGTTTTGCAGTAACATCCTTCCTAAATGCTTTGATAGTTTCTCTTGCGAGGACTTTGCTCCCAACTGATGCTTGGATGGCAACCTAAAAAAATACAATAGAATAGTGACATTCAAAAGTATCATATTTTATGAAACATTGAAAATACATGGTAAAAGAAAATAATTTACTTGGTTATTTAGTATTTGGGAGAATTTCAATGAAGAATTTTTAAAGAATAAAAATTGTGTTCAACCAGAAGACGCAATGTAGAAAAAATATTATTGACTACAGAAAAACCAAAAGTTTTTAACAGGTTTGTCAACCAGTATTTCTGGTGATTCGAATAGCGTTTTATAAGAGTCAAAAATGGGTTTTTGGCATTTTTCAACCTTAATTTTTAAAATTCAACAATTTTAACTAAAATTTATTTTTAAAAACTCTAAAAAATTTAGTATTTTGAATTTTTGAAAACCCAAAAATATATTTCCTGTGTTATTTTTTATGGAAAATAAAAAACCTCTTATCTCACTTATTTATAGACATAACTTGAGAAAATTTGTAATGTATCTTCTCAAAATATGGTTTAACTTATATTTGCCAAAATACCCCTATGGCGGCAAACCTAAATACTGATTCTCATGATGTTTATGGGGTAAATTAAAAAGAGAAAAATAATTGACGCAATTTGATATTTATTACCTTCACTATAGTTACGGATCACCCTACATTTTCTAAGAAAAACCCATGGCAGTAAAACTACATTCTCGTTCCTATGGTAGTTATGGGAAAATTAAAAAATTCTCAAATTGTATGAATTTAGTTTTGTTTGGAAATCTTTTGTAATATTGATAGCATGTGTCCATCAAACTCTTAATCTAAATTAGACAAGTTGATTTGTTTATTTTTATGTTTTTCTTGATTAAGTAGCCTAAGTCAACTTAAGTAGCCTATGTAAAAATTTTCATATGAAAAGCGCTATAGAATTTAAAATCTTAAAGGTTAATTCAACCTTTTGTACTATTTCTCAGTATTAACGTAACTTAGTACAATACTGCTATACATTTCCAACATTTTCGTTTTACATCAAATGTATTTAAATTTGTATGTATGTAAATTTGTCCTTTGAGACATTTTTTTATTTTATCAATATTAAAATATAGTAAAAAATATATAATTGGTATTTTTTTATCTTAGGTACTTGAAAATAATACAATTCAAAACATTTTTGGAGACTTATACAGTCGGTTTCCAGGGAATGATGAATTATGTGAGTACAAGAGGATTTCTTTGAATACAATTTAGGTCTTAAGTCAATAGGACATAAAGGCAATAGGACATAAGTGTTTTCTGCTGGCATTCTTTTTAACAATAATCAAACCACTGATTCTTAGATAAAGAAGGTAGAAAAAAGTAAGAAGAGGAAAAATCAAAGAAACGCTTGTTTAAAAATAAAGAAAAAGTAATAAGTTTAGTGAGCAGTGAAAAGATAAAAAATGTTTAAATTTGTATAATATGAGACTAATGTAAACCCCCATGCAATGTAAAACTTTGTCAGTGGAATAAAGTTATTATTATTAGGTTATTCTAAATTTAATCACAAAATACAATGCTGATTTTTTTTTTTATAATAATAAATTTTATACCCCTGACAAATTTACATTGTATGGGAATTTACAAAAAGTCTTTCTATGTGATTCACAATTTAAAACTCACAATTCCGGATTTTTTAACAAGATATTTCATATCTTCATATAACAATATTTCATTGTTAATTCATTTAATACTCTAAACTTTTTCAAGTCTTTCAATTAATTTTAATTGCTTTTTTCTTCTTTCTTTCTTCTTCTTTTTTCTAACATGTCAACTAATGATCCGATTGTCCTTTAAACAGAAATAAATCCATCTCGTTTCATAAAGTAAGATGACAAATAAAAATAAAATAATTAACGCCCTTTTGAAAAAACTAAAACAAATACCTATAACCAAACTCACCTCCACCATCTGTCTTGGTATGAGTTTCACCAGTTTTTCACATAGCCTTCGCCCCATACTCTGTGCCTTGCTTTTGTGCACAATAGATGAAAGTGAATCTACTACTTTTCCATTGACTTTAATATCAAGCTGAAAAATATGAAATTCTGTTAATTTTTTCAACTTGAATGTAGTTAAAAACATAGTAAAAGTGGTGTTTCTCTGAGTTACATATGACATTTACATGTATATAAATATTATTTCCCAATGTTGCAAAAATTATACTTTTATATTATCTGAATAAGAACCCAAGGTAATTAAAGTTGTTTTTGTTTTTGTTGATTTACCAATAGATATAAACCTTAATTTGAAGTAACAAAATTCCATATGTGGCGGCGAAGGTTGTGTTGTTCTTGTTAATAGACCTGTTTGATGCAGTTATATAATCATGAAAATTGTAGAAGAGTTTCTTTTGTATAAAACTTTTTATGTATTCTTTAATGATAATTTTATATTTTTATTTATTCATCTTTTATCTATACTAGAAATCGCACATTGGTTGAGGTTGAAATTCAACCAAAAGTTTAGTTGATCTGGGCCCAATTAATTTAAAATATTTTATAAGTGAAATAGCTGTTCTTCCTGTTTTGCGAGGATTTGTTATCACAACAGCTGTCTAATGATTCAAGCAATAACCCTTCTTCCATAAGAGTAACATTGAAACTTTGAAAGCCCGTGCGGTGGAGCCCTGGAGACTGATGTGAATTACAATGCAATTCGGCTCATCCACAGCACAATACCTTTCTAACGGTAAATTTGAATTTCCCCTACTATGCAAAGAAGCTGAGAAAAAAGGAAGATATGAAACATGCCTGCCTATTAATATATATATTATATATATATATTATATAATATATATATATAGGCCTATATATAAATATATATAATTCTGTAAACAAATTTTTTTTGCAAAATTATGAGAGTTATACAAATCGCAGGATAAATACTAGAGCCATTATATTACTTTACTAATTTAATGGAAACCCCTAAGGGGGCATGGGGGCGGAGCCCCCATCGAGCCGTAGGCGAGTCAATAATATTATGAGGAAATGAGAAATAACGTAAAACGTGCTCCTTAAGAATAGCATTGGGATTCCAAAAACGTCTGCTTTGTGTACATTAGAACATGTGTTTTGGTTTTATTTTTAAAAGAGAGCCAGGTGGAAGACAATGAGTGAAAAATAGGTACCATATATTATACTAATCACCTAAAGTGACATTACTATAATAAAATTGTTTTTTTGCGCCGAATGACTACAAAATCCTCTGGAAGCGTTACAATAATCTTACAAATTGTAAAAACTTTACAGCTGATTTTTACATATCTTTATAGAAAAACTAACCAGGTTCAGAAGTCTCACGAAATTCTAATTACTGCTACGCGAAATTTTGTAGTTTAACCGGCCAGATCATACATTGCGCTGCTAGCAAAACCGGCCAAGCGACGTTGGCGATCGCGATCTGACGGCTGCTGGCTGACCAGCCGGCAAGCTGATCCACGGATCATTAATGTCGCTTGGCCGGTTTTGCTCGCAGCGCCTCCTATGATCTGGCCGTTTAAACTACAAAATTTCGCGTAGCAGTAATTAGAATTTCGTGAGACTTCTGAAACTGGTTAGTTTTTCTATGATATCATTAAATAAATCCATGATATCATTTAAATCAAATAAATGATTGTGGTGAGTCGGTGGCGTAGTGGTTAGAGCGCCGGACTTCGGGACCATGGCAGCGATGTCGTGGGTTCGAATCCGCGTTCTGCCAGTGACTTTTATCAGTACCATTCACCTTGTACTGTAGCGGCTCACCCCCTAACTTTGTCTAATACGATCCACGCACAGATCAATAGTCCATGTGGACGGGGCAAAGTAAGGCAAAAACAGGTCCGCCAACCTCTTAAAAAAAAATCTTTAAAATGTGTCTTATACAGTATATGCAAATAAACAATAAAAACAGTTTGATCATGAGACGGGTAAAATGAGCGAGGAGTTATGGTTTAAGAAAAGCTTTCTTTGTTTACATTAAAGAATTGTGTTTTAGTTTGATTTTAAAACGAGAATAAAATAATCACAATGAATGAAAATGTAATATTAATTCAAACTTTTAATGAGGAAGCCAGTCAGGTGTTGATGTTCTGAAAAATTACACAAGGTAATTTTTTAGTGTTTTACAAATTGTAGAATGATAGGACCTAGAGAGTATAAATTAAAGATATTTGATCCAAAGAATAGGGAAAACAGCAACATGCCAAAAATCTTTCAAGTAAATGAGAAATAACAAGGGAAATACTCCATAAAATTTTTAGGGATTAAAAAAAATTACTTTGGATTTACAAAAATAAGTTACGCGTTTTTATTAGGAGAGCAGAAAATTTACAGTGAGTGAAGACGGTCTATTTTGAGATGGTGTGTTAAAAGTTTGTGACGCTAAAAAGGAAAATCTGATATTAGCCAAAATACTAATTCAACTTATAGACAAATAAGATAATTAAATGATTAAAAAAGGATGGTGTCTGATGAACAATATTGAACGTATGACATAGCGTCCAATCCTGAAATGGAATCTGAGCATCCGTTACGTTTTTGATCATTGCAACTTTTCTACATCATGTTAATTTTTGTCTTAGCTCAAGAAATATGATTTCTTTAAAAACATTTTTTTAAATCAATATATATACGTTTTAATGATGGTCGGAATTAAGCATTCATTCATGATGCGTGTCTCAAGATTGTAAAGAGTGCTTTGGAAGCGGATGGTCTATGCAAATAATATTATTCAAATATTCAAATATTGTCGACAAAAATGAAATCTTTTAGAAATTTTCTTAGCAAAGTAATGGTAATCCACTAAGCTCTATATTATTTTAATTTATGATCAGGGGCTTTTGCCTCTATAAGCCACTAGTTTGTTATAATCATACTGTATATTATTTGTTTTACACATTTATAATGTTGAAACTTGATAATAGTTTGTAAACTGAAGCAAATGTCTGTTATTAACCCACCTTTACCAAATCAGCAGCCTGGTAACCATGATCCTCATAGTCAAAACTAGCAAACCCAGCAGTTGAAGCTTTTATTGTGTCGTGGAAGTCCATGATAATTTCATTCAGTGGGAGAATGAATTGAAGCATGGTTCGGTTATTATCAATGGCCTTGTTTTGTGTCTGGACACCTCTTCTTTCCAAGCACTCTGGTATTATTTTTGCTATGTACTCAACTGTAACATAAAGAAATGCCTTAGATCGCACCTTTCAGGGTTTGAATATTGCGTAACAAACGTTAAGCAATGCATATGTTTTTATATGATCTTGCCTCATGCAACTAGTATATATTAATAATTAATAAGCAGTATTACATAAGGCTGTAAATATTAAATTGATAGTAATTATTTAGTAATAAAAAAACTCAAATATGAATTTTCACACATAATGTCTAAGAACAACACACATTTTTTACTTTTTGGCCCAGTTCTATAAGAGATAATAGAGAGTTTTTGCATATACGATAAATGAATACGGTAAACGCTATACGCTATTTAAATAATGGCGGATTTAGGTACTTTTGCTGTTTGAAGGTACAAAAGCTCGTTGAAAAGTGATCAATAGTAACCATTAGACACCATTCATACAGTTAAACTCTCCTGTGTAACGTAATATACGTAAATTTGCCAACTTAAAAATAGCGTTTAGCGTTAGATTTACCGTATGTTGCAAAAACTCTCTAATTAAAGGTTAAAAACTGTAATGGAATCTCATAAGTTCTTCAAGTGACATATGATCAAGTGACAGTTTAAAGGGGTAGTAATATCCACATATTGACTTCCATACCTGAACAGCAGTTGCAGCTTCATTCTTTTGGTAGAACATAAACACTATTTAGTAAGTCATTCTATTCTGGAGAAAAAATATAAAATTCTAAGTCACTGTAATTAAAAAAAATATGTAGAGAAAGCATAAGAGAAAACTGCAAAACTATCTAATAGAAGAAAACTTAATTAACAAAAGGAGGTTGCTTTGACAAGTAAAACCTTACGAAGCAAGAAAAAAGATTTTAACAAACTTTATTCCATTAATTTTTTTGACAAATATCAAAATACAGATATATTTGATTTTAAAATAATGACTAGGTTTAATAGTTGGTCATGATTACCTGGTGTAATAATGGTTCCCAATACAACTGGTTCAGAGATTTCTGCAATGTCCTCAGGAGTGGGCAATTTCGATGGATCAGAGATAATCACTTCCTCTCCCCTAAACTCTGCTATTGCTTTCTTACCTTTGAGCTTCACTAAAAAAATTTGATGTTATTCAACAAAATTAGTTTTACATCTAAGCTAAATCAACACCTAAACCTTACACTTTTTGACACCAATTATCCTATTACAAGCCTCTCATTCATTATAAAATTTTCTGTGGTATTATTCTTAGGTACGTAGCTGTATAAATTCCAATTTTATCAAAATCTATCTTATATCAAGCAAAACTGTGTTACTGCTGCATTGAGTCCATTGACCAAAGGCTTGCTTAAGAAAGTGTAGTCCAAGTTTGGCAATAGTTAAAAAATTTTCCTTATACCAAGAGAGAAAATTCCAAAACTAAGTTTATCAGCAAATATACCCGATTTATTAGTATTTAAAACAAAGGAAATTGAGAAAAAATAAATGGAAGGGTGAGATAGGGTTATGAGACTATTGACATTTGCACGATGAGTCATCAGGGTCAATGCCCTTCTTTTAATGGCATTCATATGTGGAACTTGTTTACAAGGTAACCAATAATGCATACCGGGTGTCCTAGACTACCTGTACACCCCTTTTAAAATTTTAATAAATAATTTTTCACAAAAACAAATTGTGCTGTTATAGGTAACTTAAATTGGTTACGCTCTATCGATTGACAGTAATTTAAATCGACACGGTGTACCAGAAGCATCCTATCCAGACCGAAAGTCGCTACAAACACAAACCCCCATTTTTATTACATTTTTGGACTCTACACGTAATTTTAAGGCAACCTTACAAATTGATTTGTACTCCTACTCCTAAGGGTTTAGGAGATGATGGTAATTGAAATTTATTTTTTCTCCATAAGAATAACATGGGAAAATTTCACATCCATTATCTGTGACCATTTTACGTAATTAGTTTTACTTTTTGTATAAAGTTTTATAATCTCCGCCACAATGTCACTTTTATGGAAAAATAAAATAATTTATGATAATACTAATAATTTAAGATTGATTAACCTATACTTATTTAATACATTAAGCCTTTGTTTTTAAGAGAACTTCTCTTAAAATTTTGATTTTGAAGTTTTTGGTGTTGTTGGATAGGGCATTGTCTGTAGTTGTTTCCACAAAAAATTGGTTAAATTCGGACTTAAAATAAAAATGCTATTCATAATTGAAATTTTCCTATTTGGGGTTGGGTTGGACATTCAAAATTTACAGCTGTAAATAAGTGTAGTTTTGTGTACTGATAATCACAATATTGGATTGGACGGGAATAATTGAGTTTACAACTACTAGAAGTAACAATTTTAGCAAAGACATGTGATAGTCTAAGCTTGATTATGAGCAACAATAGTATACTAGTATTTAAAAAGAGAGTCAAAGACATTTTTGCGCTGGCACATGGTATATATATATCGTATGGCTCATTCAGCCAGCCACCATGGTTTAAGAATAATAAAATAAATTCTGCGGTGCAGAGCACCTGAGTCAGTATAAGTAAAAATCTAAACACTAAAATAAAAAAAAAAATTAGATCTCTCTTTATAGAGCTAAATCCAGGGCGCTAAGCCATTGCAGCCCAGCTTCACTTGAGCTATGCAGACCGGCCAATCCTTCGGGGAAGGCACTCAGTGGGCACTCTTCGACTATGTGTTCCATAGTTTGATACTCTGCTCCGCAGTCGCATGACTGGTCTTGTGTCATTCCCCATTTGTGCTTCCAATAATTACATCTTCCCACTCCAGTGCGGAAACGATTGAGTATAGTCCACTGCTTCCGAGGAAGATTCATACCACCTACCGCTACGGTCGGGTCATCTATCAAGAAGTGGTTCCGACCTTGAAAAGCGTCCCAGGAGGAAGTCCAGTTTGTATGGATGGTGAAGTTTGTGTCCACCAACTGGGAGGCTGTTCGTAGAGGTGGTTTTCGGGACCTCAATCGGCCCGCATTCTGGGGTAGGTAATCATGGGTGGGCAGCTGTGGAGCAGATAAGATCTTTGTGTATTCCCTAATGAGTGCATCCCTTCGTCTTATTTCAGGAGGAGCGATATTACACAGCACCGGGAGCCAGGGTACAGGAGTTGCCATGAGTGTACCACTAATGGCTCTCATGGTCCTGTTTAGCTGGACGTCGATCTCTCTAACGTGCACACTATTTAACCACACGGGAGCACAGTACTCAGCAGTTGAATATACCAATGACAGAGCAGTTGTTCGCAGAACTTGTGCGTTAGCTCCCCATGTGGAGCCAGCAAGGTGATGGACAATGTTAGCTTGAACAACTGCTCTGTCATTGGTATATTCAACTGCTGAGTACAGTTGTATATTCAACTGGTATATTCATTGGTATATTCAACTGCTGGCACATGGTTGTAGAACCGAAAATGTTCAAAGATATTGGAGTTCAATGTTTGTTCCATGTTACTCTTATAGGAAAAAACTAAGTTTCAATTGCCACTATCTCCCAAACCGTTTGGGTTAGAGGCCATCCATAAATTACGTCACCTAAAAATAAAGGAGAGGGGGAGTCCAGTTTGATAATGACAGTAGGGTGATGTGCATTGGGGGGGGGGGTCAGATTTGATATGACGTCATTTAAAAAATGATGTTTTATATCAAATTTTAACAGTAAAACCATCATAAAATTTTACACAATTTAACTATTATAAAATAATTATTTAAGAAAATACATTAGACTATTTTTAGGCATTGTTTTATAGTTTATTTTAGTTTATTTTTTCACTGCGAAAGTCATTTTGGCTTTATTTCTGAAAGTAAATTCAGATTTGATCGGTCAATGTTTTTAGTTTATCATGTAGCGTTCATCGTCAGACATAGGTAAATAGGAAGAGTGATACATCGCAAGGGCGAGAGCATGCGCACAGGCCAATATTTCTTTCCTCCTGTCCTATACCTCGTTATGGAACTTCCTTTTTAGTAATTCCTAGTATCTATAAATCTATTTAAACTGTTAACTAACCATTCTTAAAGATTTGATGTATGTAAACAAGTAATAAAGGTTAAATAAACGGTATCAGCTAACTGACACATTCTTTCTCCCAACAATATAAAAAGGTGTTAAAAGCTTCAAACATTAATGTCTTAATGAATCAGTCGGATAGCTACCAGCTGTGCAGCGCGAGTTTGACCCTACGCGTATCTGTGACTTTTAACAACGTACTGCGTTTACCGCTAAATGAAAAATTGAATTTTCTCCGCAACCACTTGACGTAGAGCAATAATTCAAGATACTGGATTATTTAGTTCTTTGAGCTTAATTTAATGGTAGTCAGTAAAGTTTATTTCAGGATAACAGCTATTTTGAAAATCCAAAAAATTGATTTTTAAAACACTTTTTATTGTATAACTTTTGAACGTGCATTTTCTCAGAAATGCGGGTGGTGTCATTTTATTCAGCATTTTTATCTTAATAAACCACAAAATTTTAATCAAAATCGTTAGAGCCGTTTTTGAGAAATTTGGATTTTTCATGTTTTTTTAGGGTTTTGGGGGTAAACTACCCCTAAAAATAAAAAATTCAAAAAAATGAAAAAAACGCCTGGAGTTATCGTGGGTTTGGACCTACATACCAAATTTCATACAAATCGGACCATTGGGACATTCTCTGGCTCTGTTTACATCCAGACACACACACACATCCACACAGACACACACACACACACACACACACAGGCATCACTCTGAAAACCACTTTTTTGGACTCAGGGGGCACCAAAATGGATAAATCCACCAACAACTCAAATTAAAAAATTTTGACCAAAACAATACTTTCTCCATATATTATTGTATAGGGGGAGAAAGTAAAAATTAATACAAAGTGAACTGAGCATTATGTTTTCTTGCTTTATTGTGGCAATGGGAAAGGAAGTGATAAGGAATGGCGGGAGCGGGGCGGGGTGAAAGACCTTGGCACCTGCAAGAGAAGGAGAGAGAGAGAGAGAGCAGTGATGACGCATATTTTCCAACAACCTCAAATCCTGTAAATCCATATTATATACAGCCCCATGTGTAACTGACTGACTCACTGATGATCTTAAATTCCTGAAGCGACCGTTTAAGATAGAGACTTGAAATTTGGCATGGACATTCATTGAGATGTTTCAATTTAGGAAAAATCATAAAACTACAACTTTTTTACTTTTAAACTATAGAAAAGGTAAAAAATATAGATTTGTCGGTAACGTAGTTCAGCCGTATCAGCGTATATCACCGCGTGGTATCGTAGATCACTCTTCAGGTTTAGTTCTCGCTCGTGTTTAAATGATCTCTTTCAACTACACCCGTGTTTGATATACTCGTGGTATCCTTCGATGGATACTCTTATATATATTGTAAACTACGGCGTTAATTTGTATAGAGAGCGGGTTATTTCACCAGGGACCCAGGGTTATACTCGATAATATATACAGTGATAATTCCCTAATTTGTAGCATATGCGCTATCTTGAATGTTTACCAAAGGTGAATTTTCTTCTCCTACTATGAATTAATTTCCCATGGCGGGTGAATAGTCGCTTAGTTCTCGCTTGTATTTAAATCATGTCTTTTAACTACACCTGCTTCCTTGCTATTGGCAACGTTAGTATCCCTCATACATAATAAACTTATCCATTTGACTTCAAAATAGCAATGAGATTATGCTGCATTGAAAGCTCGTTTCTTTTATATTTTACACACATCATAAATATGTTTTAGGGAATTTTTAAATAACTGTTTAGCTGAACTAACAGATTTAAATGTAGGTTCTCGTTTTGTTTCAATTTATTTTAGATTACTTATTCAAATTCACACGGGATTATTCTCCGCTGAACTTCGCATTGAATGGATTTTCTGTGAAGCTTGAGCCGTGATCTTAACGTAACATACTTCGATTACTTTGTACAATACTTAATAGACAGTTTATTATTATCTTTCTGTTTGATTTATATTTAGTGTCTTATATTCGAATTTTTCACACTTAAAATTTGTTTTTGAGAATGTTTAAATAAGTGTTGAGCAAAAGTAATAGATTTAAATGTTAGGTTCTCGTTTAATTTCAATTTATTTTAGATTACTTATTCAAATTCACCCTATGTGAACCCCTCAGCCGAATTACGCATTCAATGAATTTTCTGTGTAGCTCGTGCCGTGATCTTAACGTTATATACTCCTATTACTTAGTACGATACTTAATAGACAGTTAAGTATTATCTTTCTGCATTGTTTATAATCAGTGTTTTATATTTTATTTTAATACACACTTAAAATATGTTTTTAAGAATTTTTAAACGGCTATTGAACAAAACTAACAGGTTTTTATGGATAAATTATTATTTCACAGGTCTAGATTTTATATTCTTATAATTAGTAGTAGTTTGTAATAGTAGGGGTTTTTTGCGGATCTACCCCGTTTTTATTATTTCCTATGATTTTGTTTTCATGTTATTTAATTCTTGTTTTTGCTTATTGATTTGAATGTTATTTGCTATTTCAGTAATTTAAACGTTTTTCTTCTATATCCTGAAATATACAAGTTTTTATTTTTAATTAGTATGTATCAGCAGATTCCAAAGGGTTTATCGTGGTTGGCGATACTATATTTAGTTCAAATTGTATTTTTAATTTCTTAAGTTTATTAACTAGCATAGCTTGATTTTTTTTATTATTTTAATAGTAATATTCAAACTTACTATTGGTTATTTTCTATTTTTTAGCATTATTGTTTTACTCTAATGGGCATATTACATTATTTTTAAAATTTACGAAAATCTCATTTAAAAATACTTAATTTGGAATAATTTTGATCCATTGCAATTTTAATGTGACGCATGTTAACTCGTTGACGTTTCAGACTAAGTAGTTGGTAACGTGGAATAGTTAGCATCACACATTTTAGTAGAGTTACAAGTAAATTAATAACTTAGCTTTTAAAAACTTCAATTTTTATTAGTTTTTATTTTCCGATTATTTTAATATCGTGGTTGGCGATGCTAGATTTGGTTTAAGTGTTACTTTCAATTTCTTTAGTTTATGCATTATTATAGTTTGATTATTTTATTATTTTAATAGTTATTTTCACATAGTCAATTATTTTCTATTTTTTAGCATTATTGTTTTGCTATAGTGGGCACATTACATTTTTTTATCAATGAAAATTTTATTTAAAGATACTTAATTTGGATTAATTTTGCCCCATTGCAATTTTTCTGTGCCGCATCTAAAATCGTTGACGTTCCAGACCAAGTGGTTGGTAACGTGGAGGAGTTAGTATCACACACTTTTGTAGTAGAGTTACACGTAATTTAAAACTTAGCTTTTCAAAACTTCGATGGAACTAGCCTGTTCAGTACTTTAGTGTAACTAGAAAGTTCATTATTTGAGACTTTGTGAATGATTAACGAAATTAGTAAAATCAACTAGGGGGCATGGGGGCTGAGCCCCGTGAAATATTTTCAAAGGATATTATTGTTATTGTTATTATTATTATTGATTGTGAAGGGTGCGTATTCGCCCGTTTTGTTACTGTCTTCGCTGTCCAGTTAGTTGGTGGAACTAGCCTATTCAATACTTGACTTTAAATTATTCAACATATTCGGGGCAACCTCCAAAGGGGGCATGGGGGCGGAGCCCCCATCGAGCCGTAGGCGAGTCTAAATTATATACTCCCGAATGTGTAACTGACTGACTCACTCATCGGGGTATCAGAAATTCGTCAAAAGTCGGTAATGTAGATCTCCTATATATTACTTACTACAGAGTGATTCCCAAGCGAGAACTAAACTTACCGACCTGTATTATTGAGAAAATTGCCAACATACTGGGAGTCGCGGATTACCGAAACACTCTTTTTAAGAAATTTTATAACATTAACCAATTGTGCCTTTATAGGTAAAGCGGTCTATCCACCGAGAGTAATTTCAATGTACAGGGTGTATCTGAAATTACCTCTCCAGACCGGAAGTCACTGATGTCAAATACAAACTCTCAATTTAAATAATTTTTTTTAGTTTTACACGATTTTTAAGAAAATTTTACAATTTGATCTTGTACGCGTAATTTTAGCAGTTTATTAAATATTTGAGGTTGAAATTTAGATTTTCCTCATTCTTCTCTGAACATTTTAGGTTAAGCAAAAATGTCTCGGCACAAAAAATTGTCAGTTTGGTCCAAAATGTTTTTTTATTAAATTTACAACATGACGGAGATTAATGAACATGTATTTAAATGTTTAGTAAAACTAATCACGTGATAATTGATGTTTTATGATGGTATATTATTTTAAATGAGGTTCTTAGACATTTACATGTTTGGTAAGTTCTGTTATATGTAAAATGTTCAGACATAATATATGTTAAACTTAATGTTATTTTATTAAATTTACATCATGACGGAGATTAATGAACATGTATTTAAATGTTTAGTAAAACTAATCACGTGATAATTGATGTTTTATGATGGTATATTATTTTAAATGAGGTTCTTAGACATTTACATGTTTGGTAAGTTCTGTCATATGTAAAATGTTCAGACATAATATATGTTAAATTTTCCCCAGTTAAAAAAAATAATGTCATGCTATTTATTATTCTAAATCAGTATGATAAGGGTTTTTAAATATTAAATTTTAAAGTTGCTTCAAAATTACGTCTGGTTTTTTTTGTACAATTTTAAAAGAAATGCAAGGTTGGTATGGGACACCCGTTAAGACAGTATCATATTTGCACGATAGTCCTCCCAAAAATTGGTTCTTTATTTGGGATGGCACTTAATTTCTAACGAACTCATTAGGAAGTACATCATTGACTTTACCTGATAGCATGCTAATTTAAATTTTACAATTCAACAAAAATTTTAACTAAAAGCATTTAAATTAAAAAAGCTTTTTTATATCCTGCCCCAGAAAACTATCTGATTTCAAAATTTAGCGACCAAACATTTTTACCCAAAATAAATATGACATTATTTTTTTCTACTCTAGCGGCCAAATTATAACATCTGAGGCAATCCTCGCGAACAACTTTCAAGTTACTACAAGTTTGGTTCTATGAATTTTTGCCCCCCAGTCCACACAATTAAACATAATTAAATGTTTATTTATTTTTGCGGTGAATTTTACCCCATGTAGACGTAATTTTACAACTACTATAATATTTTACTCAGAACCTTCACTTTGCACATAGACATATCTTGTACAGTACCAATATCAATTAAATTATCAAACTTAAAAATTATCATGATGATTTTCAATATCACGTATTCTTCTTTTGACTGTGAGTCGGAACAAATTGCTATATCAAGCAACTGATTGTTTTACTTTGATTGTTATTTACTGACCTGGTCCTACGGCTAAAACATACGTCCTTTGATGTGTATGGTAATTTTAATATTTTAACCATTATTTAACATACTTTTGTTAGTAACTACTGTATTATTGTATTTAGAAACTTGAAGTTTTTTTATTTGCCTTGACAGTAATTTTTTAGGAAATTAGGTAAATTTAAAAGTTTTACACCATTAAAAACTGAAATGAAGGAATTGTAATGAATGCCAATATTACACTATGTATTTATCATTGTATGTTCAATATTACTGGATCGTTATGTTATTCCCTGGAATTTCAACACAACTAATTGAAGGATAGTAACGGAATAGTATTTTTGTAATTAAAAGGGGTTTTTGGCAAGTTTTATCCACTTTGTTAAGATTTCCAATTATTTTGTTTTAATGAAATTTTTCATTGTTTTCGATGATCTATTGCACATTTTTATGCAGTTTATCCATTTAAATTTTTCATATATTTATTTATACGTATTTTATAATTTTAAGTAAATACTTATACAATACCTACATAATAAATTTATTCACAACTCCATTAACATTTATAGAATTCGGGGGAATTAGGAAGGGGGTTTGGGGAAAGAGTCTCTGAAAACGAGCCGTAGGCGAATATATTTTCATTCCTTAGATTGAGTTAGTTGCATAAGTTCAAATTTAGGTTATTTCTGCAGTCGTGGGAGTTAATTTATGTTATAAATAAATGACAAACTCATTTATTTTGCTCATTTACAAACTCTTATATTTATATGTATTCTGTTCATTATATGCGACTTAAACAACAATTAACGAATTTCTGGGCAACCCCCGAGGGGGCATGGGGGCGGAGCCCCCATCGAGCCGTAGGCGAGTAATGTGGTACTACAGTGGTTTGTAAATGAAAATGTCCGGTTATATAACAACAGGAACTGTTAACTTGCCACGCATTTATGGCTTGCCATCTTTGACAAAGTGCTTGTAAAAACATATTTTGTAAATACACATGACATGGATATTTTAATAGACTTTTTTATATGTGCCATAAATGCATGGCATCTGTTCCATTGATTTATTTCAAATTTACAGGACATTTTGTTTATATAAATGGTTTTTTTAAATTAAAACAGAATTCTTCAAAATACTAATCACTAATAAACTGTCAATTTTCTTCTGAATTTTGAAATCTTGCCTAAATTTTACGTAATTTTTATTTAATGTTCCCCTGGAACCAAACAGAAGACCAATTACATTAATTATTTTGACTCCATATTTCTCTTCAAAGTAAGGTTTTGTTGGCAAATAAATATTTTTCTTTTCCTGGTCGACTTCGTCAGGTTGGTTGATGCCCGTCTCAAACCTTACTGTGGGGTCAATAATCCACGCCAGGGGTGCTCACAGGGGGGGGGTTACGACGCAGACTGCGTCATTGAAATTTTTGGGGGGGGTCGAAAAAAGGGTATTTTTGTCCGAGAAGGGGGGGGGCGATTTTTTAAAGTATAATTTAACGAGTAGTATTAAAACTAAAGTTTTTTTGAATAAACAATTCATTTATGACCGTCAAAAACTGTACAGCTTAGGATTTACCAACAAATTTCCCCAACTGGTCAACAAACACAGTGACTCTCTGTATTCATTTCTCTAAGGTTGGCGGAATCTAGAAGCCTATCGTTGCTATGGAAACGGGCGAGCTGTAAGCTGTAAATGACGCGCGCTATGTCGTTCGCGGAAGCGGCGGAATTCGATGCTAAAGTTGATTCACTTGCTCATATCTGTATTTATTTTATGCAACAACACCAGAAACAGACACATTAAGCTGTTTGTAATTTTGCCCGGAAAGTAGCGTTTTTCATAGCCTTGGTCAATGAAATTTTACAATAAAGAAATCAGAAATCTGACTGTTGTGCGTGCGCGATAACCTCAAAACGTTTAGTTGGTAAGTTAGGCCTTATTTAAGGTTTCTGTGATTCAAAACCAGACAATTATTAAATTTTATTCTAAAAGTTGATAATGTATTAAGTTAAATTAGATCGCATTAAAACCATCGACAAAAAGGAAATTATAAAGATTCATGTGTCCCTGATGATTGATGAAACACCAAAACAAACGGAACAATCAAATACCAAGTTTAGTCTTGACGCCGTGTCTTCCTATTCACGTCGTCAAAACGGTGACCCAGGACAATTCGCTTTAAAAACATAAGAATTTACCTCTGTTAGGCCACATCACTAAAAATTGAGTTTAATGTGTAATGTTAGTAATTGTTTTAGTTTTAATCTTAATCTTTGGTAATAATTGCATTGGCTCGAGACTTTAAATAGATATAGGATGTAGACTAATCCTGAGGATAATCGTGTATTTAAAGGAATTAATGCAAATATTTACTCATCATGCTCTTTAAGAGTCATCTTCACCCTTGTAATAACACTGAAAATGCCTCCGTATTCCCCTGTTTCGGACGGTGTTTTTTGGATATTTATTAGTAAAATTTATGTTTTATTGTAAATTAAGGTTAGATCTAGGTCCCTCGTACCTTACATATAAATAAACATGAATTGTATAATTACAAAAAATCTTAAAAGTAAGTAAAATTTATTTAATTTGGGACGTCACAGAAAGTACGGTAATATTTGTTAAATTTCCAAAATTTTGAGGTATGAGGGACCTAAAATAACTATTCAACTAAAAACACTTACCAAGTTTAAGGAAAATCGGCTGAAAATGGAATCCGATACAGGGGAATAAAATACCATGTTTTACATAAAAGCCGTATGGTTAACATTGCCGACTGCGCAAAAATGGGCTACTATTAGTCTAGTAAAATTAGCTCAAAAAAATGCTAAACCCGGAAGTAATTGCAAACTTAGTGATTTTGATCTATTCTCATGTAAAATTACCCGAGAAAAACGATGGTGAAAAGTCTACCACTCTCCGAGGCTGCGTTCACCTGCTATGGCCGATTTTTCAAAATGGCGGCTGTTCTTTTGTAAGTTTTTGTTAAATATCTCTTAAACCAATAAACATAGCTAAAACATGTAAATTAGTAAAGTGTAGAGGATAAAATTTTGCACATTTTGGTATATAATATGTATTGGTAATTGCATGCTACTCTCGTTAATTAGTTCTTTAAAGATATTTTTCATTTTTCAAATTGTAACAAATTTTTCCAATATAAAATGAGCTATTACGGTACTTGTAATGGTAAATCCAACCCCGACGGCATGATAACTTTTTACTTTAAGGCCCTTAGAACTAGAAAATATGGTTTTTAAAAATTTATATAAATGTATGTATGTACTTATATATGTATATATATTTATATACATAAAATCTTTTTAAATCTAAGAACTTTTTTCCAAAATATCCGATTTTGATCAAATTTGGTAGAGAGGTGTAAATTAAGGTATATTTGTAGGATTTGGCAAACCAGGACGGTCGGACTGTGGGAACTGGGTTTTATGGGGTTTTTATGGTTAAAAAAACAGTTTTTCATTTTTTTCACCTAAATTTTATAAAAATTCACTATTTTGGTTGGTACTATCCAAAAGAGCATAAAAAAACAAACAATTTAGTATCTTGAATCATTACCGTAGCTTTACCGGCTGCTGAGAAAATAAAAAATAAAGATTTTCATACATTCGCCCATGTTATTCTTATGGAACTAAAAAGAACTTTAGTTGCCTGTAGCTCAATAACCGTTAGGTTTAGAGAAAAATGTCAAAGAATAAAAATGTCTCAAAATTACATGTAAATTCCAAAAAACACCATAAAATACAGGGTGTTCCATAAGAAATTTTAAAGTTGGTCGCCATATTGGAAAAATGGCGGGAAATTTTGAAAAGTGAAGTACGTGCCTGAAAGCAAAATAAAAAAGTAAAGGAGATCCCCCATAAGAAGTATACTGTCAGAAATAGAATAAAAAAGTTAGCTATTGGATCACTTTAAGAAACTCACCCTTACAGGGTATTCCGAAAACTATGGGTCACATGTAGGGATCTCAGTATTTTCAAATGTAAACGTTTTATATGTACTTTTTAAATGACACTAGTAAAAATAACTATATCCTGTTTGCACTAAAATGTATATTTTTACTAGAGCTTTGAAATGATATGTAACATATAAAACGTTAACATTTGAAAATACTGAGATTCCTACATGTGACCCATAGTTTTCGGAATATCCTATATTTTTCCATAACATTTGAAAATATTTTAGGATGTTCCTATGGGTACAAACATCAATTTCTACAATACTGGCAAATCAAATATTAAACTGATCGTGAATCCCTATAATTATATTCTTAATGTAATGGAAAGAATTTTGTTTGGAGGATATTGAAACAAGCGTTTGTGTGTAATCCATTTGTTAATCCTTACGAGATTCATCTAGTAGGTATATATTTTATACTGTACAGGGCGAGTTTCTTAAAGTGATCCAATAGCTAACTTTTTTATTCTATTTCTGACAGTATACTTCTTATGGGGGACCCCCTTTACTTTTTTATTTTGCTTTCAGGCACGTATTTCACTTTTCAAAATTTCCCGCCATTTTTCCAATATGGCGGCCAACTTTAAAATTTCTTATGGAACACCCTGTATTTTATGGTGTTTTTGGAATTTACATGTAATTTTGAGACATTTTTATTCTTTGACATTTTTCTCTAAACCTAACGGTTATTGAGCTACAGGTAATTAAAGTTCTTTTTAGTTCCATAAGAATAACATGGGCGAATGTATGAAAATCTTTATTTTTAATTTTCTCAGCAGCCGGTAAAGCTACTGTAATGATTCAAGGTACTAAATTGTTTGGTTTTTTATGCTCTTTTGGATAGTACCAACCAAAATAGTGATTTTTATAAAATTTAGGTGAAAAAAATGAAAAACTGTTTTTTAACCATAAAAAACCCCATAAAACCCAGTTCCCACAGTCCGACCGTCCTGGTTTGCCAAATCCTACAAATATACCTTAATTTACACCTCTCTACCAAATTTGATGAAATTCGGATATTTTGGGTAAAAGTTCTTAGATTTAAAAAGATTTTATGTATATAAATATATATATATATATATATAAGTACATACATACATTTATATAAATTTTTAAAAACCATATTTTCGAGTTCTAAGGACCTTAAAGTAAAAAGTTATCATGCCGTCGGGGTTGGATTTACCATTACAAGTACCGTAATAGCTCATTTTATATTGGAAAAATTTGTTACAATTTGAAAAATGAAAAATATCTTTAAAGAACTAATTAACGAGAGTAGCATGCAATTACCAAATACATATTATATACCAAAATGTGCAAAATTTTATCCTCTACACTTTACTAACTTACATGTTTTAGCTATGTTTATTGGTTTGAGAGATATTTAACAAAAACTTACAAAAGAACAGCCGCCATTTTGAAAAATCGGCCATAGCAGGTGAACGCAGCCTCGGAGAGTGGTAGACTTCACCATCGTTTTTCTCGGGTAATTTTACATAAGACTAGATCAAAATCACTAAGTTTGCAATTACTTCCGGGTTGGTCAACATTTTTACTAGACTATATTAGCCCAAAAGTGAAGATGACTCTTATTAATTGATACATAAATCATGTTAATTAGTTTAGTAGTTACTAAGAACGTAGCGTTTCAATTGTATAACTTATTAAGTTATAGGCCTATAAATGTTTAAAAATGTACTCCAAAGCCGACATCATAAAAACTTTCGCAGTTTTTTTTCTTTTTTTTACAGGTTGCTTAACTAATAACTTTAAACAGCCAAACCTACATTTAAATTAATTTCTTGATAAATGAAATACAGAAAGTTTACACAAGAATAATTTATATTTATAACAGGACATTTTTCCGGGGGGGGGGGGGGCAGTTTGGTTGGAGGGGGGGGGGGTGAGTCCTGGTCCAAGGGGGGGGTGGGCACCTCTGATCCACGCCCATTTATTTCTTCGATCAATGGCAATAATGTCAATCCGGCGTGTGCTTCCGCTTTCGGAGGTACAGGTTACTTCTTCGTGGACTTCATATTGTTTTCGTAATTCTTCAGCTATAATTTTTCGGACGTGATTATGCCGTTTGTTTATCAGAAGTTCACCGTGCCTGCAAGAGCCCAACACATGTGCAAGTGTTTCAACCTCGTTACAGTGTCTGCAACGGTTTGTGTTGGGACACCTTCCAGGCACGGATCTCACGGATACAACATTGCATGTCATCTTCAGACAGTCCCTCCACTCTGAAGCTTATAGTCCTCTTTTATTATAAATCCACGAATTGGCACCTGGAACCTCCTTGAATAAGCAGACCCCTTTGCCTTTTTGTGGGAGAGCAGACCAGATATTAAATTCTTTTTCTTTAAGTTTTGCTCTTACATGGAGTCCTTTAACCTTTTCTATTTGTATAGGTTTGAAATCCAAAAATGTTAAATCCATACATTTTAAAATGGTTTCTTTTACTGTTTCATATGAGCGTGGTAATAAATTTACTTTAGAATTTTCCAAAATTACACAAACATTAAATTGTTGAATATATGCTTCCCAAGTGAGTCGCATAATACCTAACCCTTTATTTCTTGTCTGAATATAGAAAGCTATTTGGTGTGTCACTTGGTAACTGTAAAATTTCCTTTACACTGCTCCTTATTAATTTATCACCCTCCTCAAGGAATTTTCTTGGAATTACACTGACTTTAGCATTTTGCAATGGATAGATTAGGGTGGGAGAAATGTATTGGTTCAAAATATTTAACTTTTGATCTCCAGTATGAAGGGTACTTTGACTAAGGTTATTAAGTTTTTCTGATAATTTCACCAAGATTTCGTTTGAATTGAAAATTAAATTTTCGGATATGTTTACTCCAAGATACTTTATTGATTCACCGTGCTCTATAGATTGTATTTCTTCGTTTCCAATTGTTAAATTGCATTTCTGTATTCGTCCACTTTTTATACAAATTGCTTGTGACTTTTTAATATTTATATTCAATCCTATTTCATTAAATCTATTGATCGCCATTCGTGTTAATATTTCTGCAGACTTATGGTTATTAGCTACCAAAACTGTGTCGTCCGCAAAACCCAATACTGAAACGGAATTAGCATCCTCCTCCAATTTAATCCCATATTCATTACAAACATCAGGTTCTGAAAGTTCATCCAGGATATGATTCGTGCTCATGTTGTATAAAAGTGGAGATATTGGGGATCCTTGGAAAACTCCTTTTTCAATATTTATATATTTAGTCTTTTTTAATCCTACTTGTATTTGTGTTTCATTATTAGACATTAGATTTATAATTAATGTTTTTAGTTTGTTTGGGATGGAAGAGGCTTCAATTGTTTTACTTAAATGATTGTGACCAACACTATCAAACGCCTTTTCTACGTCCAAAAACACTAATGTGGCATCCGTTTTATCCAGTTTCGTCTTTTCTAATACTCTCTCCAAAATCTTAATGTTAACTTGGCAACCAGGTGAGTTAGCAAATCCTCTCTGGTTTTCATTTAAGACTACGAACTTTCTCATTTCCTTCTCAAAAACCCTTTCAATACTGCGTCTAATCACTGATGTAATAGATATTGGCCTCCAATTATTTAAGTCAGATACATCTCCCTTTTTAAATATTAGAACTGTTCTGGCCTTTCTTAGAGATTTTGGAACGTATCCTGTGTTTAGCATTCTATTTGCCATAGTTGCGAGGATCGTTGCTACATTTTCATTTTTAAGTGTTCTCATTATCACTCTGTCAGGGCCTGATGCCGTGTCACTTGACATTTTTTTCATAGCAAACAATATGTCATGTTTTGTGATAGTGCGGTTATATTCACTATCCAGCTCAATTTTTTCTAAAGGAGTTAGCTTACTCTCATAATATTCTCTAGTGCATTCATTTTTGACACTTAACTTATTGCTAAAGTACTCCTGAATGTCTTTGATATCACGTTTACACTGATGTTGATTTCTTTCGTTTAGTACTTTTCTTACAGCTTTCTTCCTCTGATTGTAGTATAGATATTGAGTAAGTTGATATTCGTATTTTTTAGGCCTTTTCTCCTTTTCACGTTTTGATTTTCTTATGGGATTAGTTGTGTCTTTATATTTGTGAGTTTCAGGTCTAGGAAGTTTATTTTTTCTCGCTTCATAATATATTTGAGCTGGATGCTTAGGGCCTGGGAGTTTATGGATGGCTTGAGCTAACCACTTCTGAAATTCAGAAATTAGATCATCCCATTCATTATCGTTTAGCGCTCCACCCTTAAATTGCTTACACCAATATTCCAATTCTAGATCAAATTTGGATTTTGATTTATTTTGGGTACATGTGTCAATTAATGTTTGTCCCTGTTGGCCATCATTCATTGACTGTTTAGGTCTCAATATATCATTCTGAGAACATGCATTAGATAACGTTTTGTTGTATTTCTTTATTAAGCTTTTCCTTCCCTCTTCTGGGTGTGATTTCGCTATGTGTATATTAATACCGTGTTCTTTAAAACTTCGCCCACAGAAAACACATTGAATGGAAGATGAACAGCTTTCTTCAGGGTTTAAGGGATCTTCTCGGTCCCTGTCATCATCATATTCTTGGCTGTCATCGTGCCGGGTTTCATGTGTTGTGTGTGACATAGGAATCACTTTTTCAATCAAAGGGTCTTCCTCATTAGTGACTAAGATGTGTTGACTGAGACATTCATCGTCACTACTTTCATTGTTATACTTATAGAATGGTCTCGTGTATCTAGGGTCTCTACCTTTTGGTTTAGTCATTCTAAAAGGGTTGTGTGTCGAAGGTCCAGGTATGGCCTTCTTGCCATAACATCTTGTTCATTAGAAATTTGTGAACGAGAACTCACTTGTTCTTCGTTTGCAGACCATCTTTCACTTATGATATCAATATTGCCCATCCCAACATGATTAAAATTAATTTCCGAAAATTCAAATGTTGACTCTTGTGAAGATTGATCATCTAAATAGTTTTGTTGATGAGTTGCCTTAATATGCGATTTTAATCTGGAGAAAAGCTTTTTGCAATAGGGGCATTCTTCTTTTGTATTTTCGGTATTGATTGGTCCAGGATTCAGTTCCACGTCACCAGAAAGTATCACTAAAATAGCTATGACTATCACAATTACTTTTGTGTTAAAAATCTCTGATTTTATAAAAAAGGGCCAAGAACATGTTTTACTTTTTCTTCGAGACATCAAACAAAGTCTATTAATTTTGTATTGGATAGTAGATAGTTGAAAAAAGACATATTTCATGCAAAGATCAGTGAGGTGACTATTTTTCCTAACATGTAGGAGATCAGAGTTATTAGTTAACGTAAAAGAAAGATTTCTTATTAAAACAAACCAAAATATTAGTATGAATTTCATTAGGACTTTTTCAAAAACATAACATTGAGGTTAACCAAATCTGAGATTCACTCTAGTTCGTAAAGTATCTTAAAATATCAATAATATTTGTTACTCACAGATAGAACATGATTGTTAGAAAGTTTTCCAACAATTCCCAGATCGATTGTAAAATTTAAATAAATATTAATTGATAATTTATAGGAGAAATATTTTTGTGGATCTTTTGTTGTATGTCACCAGCTGATCTTGATAGTTCTTTCAACAAACTACTGTACCGCCAAAATGGGGTTCAAAAGTTAATTGATTGTCTTAATAAATCAATAAAGAATAGAACTTAAGTAGCTTTGACGAAAAAAGCATGATTTTGACTTAAAACGAAGGTTTTTTAAATGTTGCATCATTTTTCTGAGGGGTTGGGGTTCAGACAAATTATGATGGTAGGATGATTTTATGGGGGGGGGGTGTCAAAAAATGACCTAAAAGCGATGATAGAGTGTAGATCGATAGAGTGTAACCGGTTTACCCATGATGGCACAGTTGGTTTTTGTTAAAAATTAATTCTGTAAATTTTAAAAAGGGTGTACGGGTGATCTGGGACACCTGGTAGAGGTGGCACTAGCAAACATCCCACATTTAATTTAAATTTTCTCAATATTATTCATAACCATTGGTAGCGTTAGAGCGGCAGGGGGGAAGGGCAAGGGGGGCACCTTCCCCAACCACAACTTTAAAAAAAGTTATATAAGAAAATATAAAACTTCAGTACAAGTAGTAGTACCATTGACACTAACGTGAATAGACTTCTCATCGAATGCTTTATGTTTGATACCAAAACTTGGAAAGTTCGTACTCTACACACTATATACACTAACGTGAATAGACTTCTCATAGTATAGGCGTGCTTTATGTTTGATACCAAAATTTCGAAAGATTCGCTGCAATCGATTTTGTTATTTTTCAGCTGGATTTACAGTCCTGCAAAAACACGTTACCAAAACATAAACATAACACTCAGTTATAAAATTTTCATCCTTGGTTGAGAAGAATGGTAATACTGATTTATCTATCATATGTCACTTGTACTTCCTGTATGACGCAGAAGATCGCACCACTGTCAATAGTTTTCAAACACGCCTATGCTATGAGAAGTCAATTCACATTAGTGTATATAATCAAAGGTACTTCATGGTATGGTACTCATTTGTCCTGTGTGCCCCCCCCCCCCCCCCCAAACAACAAAAAGCTGTAGTTGCGCTATGGCCATGTTAATAAAATCCATCTATTCTTAATTCTTTGTTTTACTAAACAGGGTGTTCAGTCCCAACCAGTTCAAAATAGTTTTGGGACTGGGACTCTACAGTAACTATGCTAATGAATTGGGATATATTTTTCAATAATCCTGCACATCCTGTCTCCCAACTTCCTACCTCCCTCCCCCCAGAGGCCTCATTCTTGTTACCTTTATAAGGCACGCTCGGGGCTGTCATCACTGCCTCAGCCCCGTACTCTTGCTCCAGCCTCTGGTTGAACACTTCCAAGTGGAGGAGGCCCAGAAACCCAACTCTCCACCCTTGACCTAGCACTGGGCTGCAAGAAGCGAAATTCAGCTTGATTTATTTAACACTAACTTACAAATTATGCAATAAGGTTTAATAAAAAATCAATAAACTGTTTAAATTTCAATATGGATAGATTTATTCAGACATTTATTCCTTCATGAAATTAAGTTCTTATTCAGACATGAATTACTTCATGAAATTAATGCAATACACATTACACACACACATTGTGATTACACATTAGAGATTTTAACTGGTATTTTATTCCTCCAAGAGAAATTCTTGTGATATTTATTGTTAGGAAGTAACTCTTGGTTAAGTACCACAATCGTAATATACACTTGAGCAACAAAGCTACTCGAGCATCCCATTTATTTACAAATATTACAAAAATTTTTCTGTCCAAAAATTTTTTTATTTTTGGTTGATTATGCGGGTTTTGGCCACGATGAATTGATTGGAGTTGGTCCTATATGGCTGGGAAAAATCCGGTTTTCATCCTAGAGTCTTTCAAAGTTCCCAGATCATCCTTATGAAGATTTTTGGGAGCTAATAAATTGAACAAAAATCTGCTGATAATTGTAGGGCAACTATACATTGTGTTACAAATTTTACCTGCCCCAACAGCACCGGGAGCTTGTTCCAAACTTGTTCCAAGTCCAACAAGCCAAGCTACCAAGCTTGGTTTAAGCTTGGGAAGCCAAGTCTATAGGCTTAGTTTGGAGTTGTTTTAAAGATCGAAGTTGGCAGTTCGTGAGCTTGTTCCAAGCTCCCACTCCCAAGCTCATTCCAAGTTTAAACACCAAACTCCCATCAAACTCAAATACCAAACCCACTCTAAGCTTGTCCTGAACTCATTTTTAACTTGCTCCAGAGTTGCATTGATTAAAGATGCTCATATTAAGTTTAGTGGGAGCTTGTTTTAAGCTCCCGTCAGGCTTGGTTTTAACTTAGGTGAGTGAACTGGTTTTAGGGTCATTTTAAGCTCATTTTATACTTGTTCCAAACTTGGCTAACCAAGCTTCATAAAGCAGGGCGTTACTAAACACATATTAAGTTTGGTGGGAACTTGTTTTAAGCTCCCATCAGGCTTGGTTTTAACTTAGGTGATTGAACTTGGTTTAGGCTCACATTAGGCTTGGTTTTGATATATGTGAATGAACCAGTTTTAGGTTTATTTTTGCTCATTTTATAGTTGCTCCAAACTTGAGTAAATAATATATATATACTTTGTCAAAAACCCATTTGGATGAATATTTGTACAAACATAAAGGAAATGTATTATTGGACATGTATTTCATTTGCACTGTTTTAAAATTCTTCTAAAGATGAGTCTCAAAAGTTTATTCATATGAATGAATCCAATATTTTCAAGTAACAAATGAAAAAGTGAATCAACTGGGCCAACGCTTGCCAACTCCACCACTTCACAATTTATTTTACATATCGATTTATAAATTATGATTGAAATATTTAATGATCTTAATGGGTGTGATGTTGAGCAGAAGAACTCTAAAGTTAATATTTTGTATATGATAAGGTATAGGGTAATCGTTGTATTAACAAAATACCCTTAACATTTCCACATAATATATTGTTATCAAATTTTACAGCATAAGATTGTAGAGATGTTTTCAGAATTAATAACAGTAGCATAACCTTACTGTTTGATCTGAAAAATCCTTCAAGCAAGTTGTTAGTTGTGAAAGCAAACAATACATTATTGGCTATTCACGATATTTTAGATTAATATTTACAATCAAATTCTTCAGCAATATCTCTTCGGAATTGTGAACTTAAAAGTTAAATTGCATGGAAATGGCAAATGTTGGTCAAGTTTATACGAATTTTTCAGTTTATTTGGAAATATAGAGGCTTTTAACATGAATAAACTTTTGAAACTTACCTTAACAAGAACTTAAAAACAATAATTGAAACTAATAAAGGCAAACGCGGAATTATTTGTAGGTAGAACAAAAATCTTGCACATCAACAAACGTGTTTTTCAAGATGGCTTGGCGGACGTCGTTAAAGTGGCAAGCCGTTGTGTAGGAGAGAGACCGTTGGAGGGGGTTTGAAAACAATGACCAGGGACAGAGCGCATGCGCAGACCAGAATAAATGTTGACGTCATCACGCAGCTTATTTTAAACTCACTTTCGTGAGCTTGTTGTGAGCCTAGTTTATGGGCTAAAAACAAACTTGGTAAACCAATTTTAAAATAAGCTCCGACCAAGCTTGGGGTTAGTGTAGTAACACAATTTCATTACACCAAGTTTATTTTAAGTTTGGAATGAACTCCAAAAACTAAGCTTGGTCTAATAAGCTAAAAATATTCTAAAACCAAGCTTAGTTTAAGCTTACGTGCTGTCTGGGTGAGGTTCAGCAAACTTATACTAAAGTGCAGCACCCTTTGACCTGGCCAGTAAGTGACGCGAATGAGCTCGTCTTAAAAAGGAACAGGGCGAGTGAGCGGAGGGAACGAGCTTTGTCTGAGAAAGGAAAATTATGCTTAATAGTTTTACCAAGCATAAGCTCGGTATCCCTGGTACTATACTATAAAATAAAATAAGCAATGTTTGTACGAAAAAAATTTTCCATCAAAGGATTTTCGAATTTTTTGTTAAATATGGAGGTTTTGGGAGGTTATGGAGGAATCGATTGGAGTTGGTCCCATGGCTGGGAAAAATCTGGTTTACGTGCAGAACTTTTTAAAGTTCCCACATAATGTTGCATCTTACAAAGTGATTAAGTAATTAATCTTTTTTTTTACCATTATTACTAATACTGCCTGTTCATGTTTTTGTTTTTGATTCTGTTCCTTTTTTTCATTGTTGTCTCAACCTAATACAAAGTAATATTATTGACTATTAATATTGACATTGACAATGTAATATTGACTATTAATACAGCATAACTTTATATATAGGAATTAAAAAACGTTTTTTGTAACAATACCCAAAAAGAATGTAAAAATTAGTACTTATGTCACTAACAATTTCTTCATTACACAGTACCTAAAACTCATCACAAACAAACCCACTCTCACTTGTGAATTTTAGTGCTTCATTGTAAACATTTGAGAATAGATATATGCAGCTACAGATAGCTAAAGTAAAAATAAAATTACAAAACCTACCTGCTTTCAGGAGAAACTGATACTGCCGGGTCATTGAGAGCCAATTTCTCAATTGCGCTTCTCATATCGTTGTACTCTGACTGTTCCATAGGGTAGACGCCGGCAAAGACCATGGGTCGGGCGGAAGTGAAGCCCACCAGGGGCTCGACGGGGGCGCCCCAGTGGTGCAGAGTGTCCCCGATGTGGGCCTCCCCCACCGAGCGCATGTTGCAGTTGAGGCAACCCACCTGGCCGCCGACTCTGAAAAATCAACAACACACCTTGTAGTAAAATTTTTAAAAGGGTTATGATTTATTTTCCCCCTATTTCCTTATCTCCTATGTAAAATCGAACTTTACTCCATGAAATAAGGGAGTACTTTGTTTCGAGGTTAATTTTTCTGAGGCAGATAATAAACTATACTCCTAAAAAACATTCAAAATTTTTCCTTATTCCTAAAAATAGAAAAAAAAACAACTTATAAGCAAACCCCAAACTCAGAACATTGTTCAGTTATTAGTGTTCTGTTTGCCAAAAGCTCCAGCAAATGAGTGCATTTATGTCACACCAGCTGGCATCGCACACACCTTTCTCAATGTTTATGTGTATTGTGAATACAAAATCATAATCTGGGACATTTTTTGTATGCATTTATAAATTACTCACAGTTTGTCTGTTGCCACCTCGTGGGGCCTTAGGATTCCCAGTCCCTTCACTCTGTACCGCTGCTTGGTGTGTGCCGAGGTGATTTCATCCCCTACTTTGATCACTCCATCACGGATGTACACCAGTGCAACTGCTCCTCGGTACTTGTCAAACCAAGAGTCAAAGATGAGCGCTCGAAGTGGCGCGGCGCGGTCACCGGGTGGCGGGGCCACGCGCTCGATCACGGCTCTCATCAGCTCGTCTACTCCGAGACCTGATTTGGCTGAGATCTGCATAAAATAAGCACCATAGAATGTGAGAATGTGTCTGTGTTTCAAGAAAGGAGGTATATAAAGTATACACTGAAGTATACCTGTACTTTTCTTGCTTACTTCGGAATTCTTGCTATGTTTCTTTAATAATTTTACTATAATTTAAATGTCGTGAGACACATAATGTAAAAGATTCTCTGTGACTAATTGCACTTGCATTAATTGCCTGTTATGGATCAATCGCTCTTATTTTAGTTGCCAATGGCCAATCCCCTGATGTTAAAAAAATCTCAAGAAACAAAAAATTGAACTTATATTTATGAGATATTTGTTCTATATATGTAATACGTGAAGCCGTTTTTTGTAAACACTACTCCTCCCTTATTCCTGGACGAAATGCAATATTTGAGATGTCATAAGATTCGTCTCAGTTCGTAGTTTTGCAATAAGGTTTTAAATTTTTTATATTTGTACTCTGAAGGGCAATGGATCCTTGAGGTACCCTGGTTTATTGGTTTGTAGTCAGAAAACTCTGATCCTTGTTTTACCAAAAAGAACCTATCTTCAAGGAAGTAACGGATAATCAAGAAGTATGTAGATGGAAAAAAATCCTAGTTTTGATAGGAGACCAGGATACCACACCTTTACATCCAGAAACACAGTGCTTGTATATTTTTTATTCTCTAGTCCGGATGCAATAACATCGACTACTCTATGAAGCTGTGGAATGGTGAGAGCGGAATCCAAATTGATGATTTGGTAATACATTACATTCACAAATGGCATCTTGTAGTCGAGTTAGAAGTAGTTTTTCGAACAATTTTGAAATAACAGATGCTAAGCTAATTAATAGGCCGGTATGAGGAAACTTGGTCTGCAGGTTTTCCCAGTTTTTGGATTAGAATTAGAATTATTTGGCACAGTTTCCATTGAATTGGATGATGGGTAGTGCGCAAAATAGAATTAAATATTTGAGTCAGTAGAGTAATACAACAACTTGGTAACTCGCGTAGAACCTCGCTCGTTATTAGATCATATCCGGGAGATTTTCGTAAACAAAAATTAAAGCATAAAACTATATTTTTAAACATGGGTTTTCAAACTGCTGTGAACAAGGGAAAGGAAAAGTTTGTTGGTGTAAGTTTAATAACCTGTTTACTATGATACTATAACAAAAGTGAATAGAAAACTGACGGTTGTAAGACAGGGTTTGCAACCACACAAAATGTCTTGATAACCGGGAATACATCTTCTAAGAGTGTCACAAAGTACCATATGTAAATTTCAGCTTTTATACTTATGACGTAGTATGACATACTTTTCACCGCACTTTAAGGGTTGTCAGACAGGGGTTACAACTGCACAAAGTGTCTATAGTAGGCGTCACGAAAATGCAAGCTTCGAAATTTAAACAGCTGGCAGCTCATTTACATTGGCCTTACCTAGCGATGTTGCCAATTTTATTCGATTGAGTTGCCAGCTGTAAAATGTTTATCAAAACAAATTATTTTGGTTTGATTTTTACGATTACTGTTTATGTTTCAGTATTGGTTATAATATCAACAACTTTATAATCTCGTAATTTTACTTTATTTATTTGAATTCAAACTTCGATTTTGTATTTTATTGTTATTTTGATCACTTTTACATATATTTAATAATTAGTATTTAATATTTATTTGTGTTTTATACGTTAGATTTGTTTTCCTTTTTATAAAATCAGCAAAATAGGCCTACGGGTTTGGCTACAATGAGTAGTGATGAGTTTTTGGAATGTGAAGATAATATTCTGCCTGAAGTGTTCTCAAGAGGAAGCAGATATGGAAAGAAAGACTTGAGCAATGACGCTAAAGAAATAGTTGCGAATGTGTACAACTTTTTACAGCATTTATCTAAAGAACCAGAAGTTTTAGAAGCAGTAAATCTGAAACAAGTGCAAAAATTATGCGGCGTTGCTTGTGGGGTTAGCCGAAGTACCGTGCAAAAGGTGAAGAGGGAAATGGATCAGATCACTGAGGGGCAAAGATCAAGTTATAGTACACCAAGGAAAACGTATAAAAGACATTGTATAGTTACTGAGTTAGACAGTTTTGATAAGAATGTAGTAAGAAGAACAGTATTTTCGTTTTATGAACGAGGTGAATTTCCGACGGCTGAAAAAATGCGGCAGGCTTTAAGTGAGAAGATAGCTTTTAGGGGATCTAAATCATCTGTTTTGCGGATAATGAAGAACTTAGGGTTTAAATACAGAAGATGCAACGATGGCCGAAGACTGTTATTGGAAAGACGAGATATTGTCTGTGCTCGCGCCAAATTCCTAAGGAAGATGCACTCTGAAAGGGTCGGAAGCCTCCAGAGGCCGATATTTTATCTGGATGAGACTTGGTGCAACCAAAACCATACTAGGTCTTTCGGTTGGACTGACTCTTCTGGTGCTGGAGGACTGAAAGTGCCCATCGGCAAAGGGGGTCGACTTATTTTACTACACATTGGATCTGCTAAGACGGGATTTTTGCCCGACTGTAAGTTGGTCTTCCGATCAAAGAAAGCCAAGCTACAAACCGATTACCATACAGAGATGAATGGAGATGTTTTCAAAAATTGGTTTGTAAACATGCTAGGAATGTTAGAAGAAGGTTCGATAGTCGTCATGGACAACGCGAGTTATCATTCTGTTGTAATGGACAATATTCCTCGTACTAATTGGAAGAAGTCTGACATTCAGAACTGGCTGATAAGAAACAACGTTCCCTTTAACGCAGAAGAAACAAAAGCTGAACTGTTGTCTAAGGGCGAAATCACAAATGCCCCAAAAGTATACGAGCTAGACAAAATTGCAAATGAAATGGGACATGAGGTAGTCCGCTTGCCACCCTATCATGCCCATTACAATCCAATTGAGTTGATTTGGGCTCAAATAAAAGGAGAAGTGGCCAGTAAAAACAGTACATTTAAAATCCAGGACACTGAAAAATTATTAAATGAAGCCATTTCAAACGTCACTGTGGGTGACTGGGCGAAGTGTGTGCGTCATGCCGAGTCCCTGCAAGAGGAGGATTATAATATGCAATGTAAATACGATTCTTTGGTTGAGCCCATGGTTATCGACTTGGCTAATGATAGTGAAGAAGACACTGAATATGAATCAGATTGTGACTTTTAACTGTTTTCGTTACATTGTATATAATATGTTTTTTAATAAATTATATATTTGAATTTTAATTAATTTTGTTATTTTTTATCTAGTAATCAGGTAAAATACTGGCATGTACACTAGCTTAATATATTTAAAAAATCTAGACTCCTATAGATCCCCAGGAGTATCCATATCCAGACTAGGCTATCTAGTCTGTATGATCGTGTAGGCTGTGAGCTCGACACTCTGTTGTTGGTTAATTTATGTGCGAGATAACTTAGGCACATGTGTTGTTTTATTTTTTAAATCAATTCGTTTCCTTTAGTAGATTCTACATAAATATAACTAGAGAGATAATAATTATAGAACGCCAAATACTGATACTTAAAACGACAAAAACACATTAAACATCTCGTAATTAAAACATGGGATTAAACTGTAATTTCTTTAAGTAAATAAACCATTTGATAAGTCATCCCAGAGATTTGTGTATGCTTTTGAACTCATTTAAGCTACCGGTAATGGTTTGTATACTTATTACTTCAGTGTCTGTTTTAACAGGCCAGTTTCCTTCAGGCTGCTTTTGTTTTTGTTTTGTTTTTTGCTCACATTCAACATGTTTAATAAAAGACAGAAATGCCAGCAGCTGGATGAGTCGGCACAAATCGGCAACACTGTTTTAAATTCAGGCTTGCAATTTCGTGACGCCTAGTATAACAGCCGGGAATACTTTTTTTAGCGTGCCCCAAGTAACATATGTGAATTTCAGCTTTTATTCTTATGACGAAGTCTGACCTATTTTTCACCGCACTTTAAGATTCGTCAGACAAGGATTGCAACGTTGCAATCACACATAGTGTCTGATAAACGAGAATAGGTCTTTTTGAGAGTGTCCCAAATCACATACGTAAATTTCAGCTTTTATACTTATTACGAAGTCTAACCTACTTTGCACAACACTTTAAGGGCAGTCAGACAGGGTTTGAACAGCAAAAAGTGTCTGACAGTCGGGAATACATCTTACGAGCGTGTCGTGAGTAACATAAATAAATTTCAACTCTTATACTATGACAAAATTTTTGTGCAATTTTCACACCTTTCACACCTCATAACTCTGAAAGTAACCGCTAGCCAAATTTAATAGTAGAGACTCGTTTATCTCCATTAGGGCTACACATGCGCAAATTTTTAGGTTTTATAAAATGAGGAAGGTCAGATCGTCGCTGGCTCTTGCTCTACGAGGAGTGTCTATTGTGTGGAACAAATTGTGTGTTTTACCTTTTTTTCAAAATGTAACAGGTAGATTTTGCTTGAACTTTATGTGTATTTGGGCACAAAAATAAGTTTAATAACTTATAGCAAAATGAATTATTTTCTCATTAGAAGTCATTTTATGTGCACTGTATCTGATTAACACAAATTTTCTCAATTTATTTGGTCACAAATATCATAAATATTTATATTTTTTAAATTTATCCTATACTGTAATACAAGCAATGTCTGGAGGGATGTGTGTTCCATGATCTCAAAATTTACCGGGTAGATTTTGCTTAAACTTTGCATTTAAGAGTGTTTTGGCCCAAAAATAAGTTTAGAAACAGCCTCAATCCAAGGAAAAATCGAATTTGGCCTAAATTTAAGTTTAAAAATAGTAATTTTTAGCATTGGTCTTATAGGTTGCTATTTTGGTAACGAAATAACAACGAAAGGTATAGAAAAATAAAGGAACATTAATGTTAAACAGTCTTTTTGAAACAGCTGTTCACAGTGAAGCGTAGGTTGTTGGTGGAAATTTAATAGCTTTGTCTTACCATGACACTATAAGAAAATTGAATTAAAACCAACGAGCCTGGTTAACCAGTACTATTTTTGTAATCTGTGTTAAATTGCCAACAAATTAATAATGGTTCCATATTGTTTCGGGGCTATATAACCCCGGTAAAATTCATTTTTATGTACTAAAACAAGTTTGGAAATTGAACTTTTTTATGTGGGTCTTATTGGTTAGGTGTATCAGATTGGTATTGAAACAATGACGAAAGTTAACCAAAATTAAAATAGAACACTAAATGTTTGGGTATGGGATTCCAAACTGCTGGGAACTAGGAAAAGGGATTGTTGGTTGTTGGTGTAAATTTAATAATCTACTGTGATATTATAATAAATTTAATGTAGAATGCTACACATATTAAAAACTCATATGTTTGAAAGAGACAACATTAAAAAGTTTTCACCTCCGGTATAGATAACAAGGTTATTGCAAAAATGGTTTGTATGAAGAAAAATGTTAACCAAATTGTGAAAGCCACATCAAACCAAAATAGATCGCACCCACAAAGACGTAGATTTTCATAATTTTTGTGTTTTTAAATTCAAATTCTGTAATGCCATGGAAAGTTAAGTTAAAGAGGATTTAGTTAGTTATAAATAGTAACAGTGTGGGTTCATTCATTATGTCGACTACTAATTCATATAATTACTAGAAAAACAGCCGCAGTGAGTACTGCATAGGCATAGCTCATACAGGACCGGGTATATGTAGTTAAATATTGATTTTTCTTCGGTTGTCATTCACGTTTTTTGTGTGATGAACTATCTAGAAGAAACTCAGTAAATTACCATGGAGCAAGGTTTGATCACCTGCAGGTACTCTGATAAATGCTGCTCGGGCCCCCTAGTCACTATATAATATCAAATCTTACGGAAACGTTCATTGTAGACCTATATAAATTTCTATAATTTTTTAAAAATATGGAATTTTGTAAAAATAAATAAATGTCTAAAACCTAAGTTATCAAGACGGTTCCATTTAAGCAATACAAAACTCTAGGTTAACCATATAACTAAAGTGAAGTGTTAAGCATAGACACAGCAAATGTAATTTCCTACCATAAGGACTTCCTCTGGGTCGATTGAAAACAAGTTGAGTAATTGGTCTTTGCACATGTCTGGATTGGCATTTTTTAGATCAATCTTGTTGAGCACTGGGACAACAGTTAAGTTGCTGTCAAAGGCCAGATAAAAGTTAGCAACTGTCTGGGCCTGCACACCTTGGTTAGCGTCTACCAAAAGAATTACCCCTTGGCAAGCTGCCAGTGACCTGCAAAAGAAAAAGAATCAATTTTTTGTTCACCCGGATTATAGAATAATAAAAAAAATTGTTTTAACACATATTTGTGGCAACGGATGTTCCGGAACAGCCACATGTGGCGTCACCAGGAGCCAGTGACGTTCCGGGATGTGCTGTTTTCATTCATCCTTGAATTTATGCTGCTATTGACAACGTTAGCTCCTCAATATGTATCTGGCGCTTTAGGGTAGTACTTTTTATGCATTTTTTACAATATTAAAGTTTGTTTTAAGTTATTTTTTGTTTAACTCAGTGTGGTAAAGCCTTGCAGAAGCGCTCTCCCACTATGGGGAACATTTATGGTGTTTTTTTTTTTTTTTGGAGCAAAAAAAAGTTGAACTGTTAATAAAGTTCAAGTCAGTATCTATGGCAAGTAGTATAATGATGTATGATTGATGTAGTATAAGTATAATGATGTAAGTAGTATAATTGAGATGATATTTTGCTATGAACTTGAATGGAACAAGCAGAGAACTGTTTAAACTTCTTATATCAAACTAAAAAGAGGAAAACAAAGGCCTCTCTTTACTCCCACATCACTCCATCCCACCTTTATATTAATAATAAGTGTCCCTACATTTAAATATGCATATTTCCAAAGCTTTTCATGGTGTGAAACACTTTACGATAATTGCAAAACTCAATTCTTTAGGTGTAGAAAAAACTCCCCTTAATTAGTTTAAATCTTATCTTTCCAATTGATCTAAACTTGTGGAAATCACACACTTGACAGACTGCAAAAAAATTGTAAAACCTTCATTGCAAATAAAAACTCTTAAACTTGGTGTTCCCCAAGGGTCAATTTTGGGACCTTTTCTTTTTGTATGTTATGTAAGAGTATTAGTTAAGGCACTAACTCATAAACACAACAGTAATTTATGTCTATGCAGATGATGATTATCTTAATGTGTCGACAAAAGCATTAGATGAGATAGAGGTCTATGCAAACAATGAGCTGAAAGCATTAGGAATACTTAAAAAAAATCTCAGTCTAATTCTAAACACACCAAAAAACTACTTTTCATCACACTACATCAATATCACCTGTTTTCGACCCTAGCTTCTACTGACGAAACACCTGTTTTGCCGGCCTAGGGCGGTAATGGAAAGGGTAGCAGAGAAATCTAGAATATAAGAAGGTAGGTGACAACAACAACAACAAATAACAAATCAGTGACTAAGTTGGTAGTTCAGCTGATAGCAACTGTTAAATATATATGACGTATATGGGAAAATAGTGTTTTCCCCTTTGAATCAGCTGTAGTTATCACCTACGTTAGAGTATTCTAGTTTCGGTGGCCTTAGCTGATGTGAAGTGGTTGCCTAGCAACCAGAAACATAAGCAGTACACCTCACTAGGTTAGTTGAGGTTATGTTTTGTTTGTTTTGAACGAGAAAGTAACTTTTTCACTTGTTTAGAATTTATTTAATTGTGTAGTGTGATGAAAAATATCGTTCGTAACTCGGGCCGAAAGCGTTTTGTCAAACCTCAATCGTTTCAAGTTCTCGATTTCGTCTCGAACTTCAAACAAGATCTCAGGGCCGGCAAAAAGCCACTTTAGGCCCTTATGACAAAATATACATATTCACAAAGTTTTAACAAAATAAATTCGGGATTGTACGAATTATCTAGAATGAGTTACTATTGTTATATAAAAACATACTATGCTCACATTCATTCACACATCTCATTCTGCATTGCTCTTTGTTGTTACACTAACATAAATAATATGTAAAAAATTAAAACAACACAAAAAGGCTATTAGGATCATGCTAAAGCTGAAACATGATTATTCAGCAAAGTATCATTTTAAATAATTGAAAATACCTACAGTTTATGGCCAATACCTTAATGACGAAAAAAGAAAGGTTAAAAAACCTAGATGAAAAAAAACATCCTTATAGTATTAGAGCGAGAGGTAAAGTCATTCCAGACCACAGGGTCATTTTTTTTTTTTTTTTAAGAAACAAGTTTATATAAGGAACAAGTTTTTAAAATAGTTTTATCATGCCCTTGTTGAGTCAATATAAATGAATAGTGTTAGTTTGCGTTAAGCAATTTTGACTCTATTTATTGTACCACATATACATTCAAATAAATATGACTATGACCATGACTTACTAAATTGAAATCTACATTCATTAAACACACTGAACAGTCTTAAGCCCCTGCACATGTGGACGATAGTGGGGTTTAGTACTGGCCGCTAGTAGTGACCATACTGCTAGTGTCCGGGACAATTAGGGCAGCAAATTTTCACATCTCAAAGGCATTTGGTAACTTTTACAAGCAATCTTTCAGGGTCCCCTACACATATTTTGCTGCATGCCCCCAACTCCCTGTGGCGGCACTCTGCAGAACTCATTTTATTTAGTGACAACCAACAAAAATAAACAGCGGCAGGTCTTGTATCTGCGAACGCTAACACTCTAGTAGGGCCCAGTAACTAAATGCAATGTCCACTAATTTCTGCCACATGACCAGGCTACTGGCCCCCAAGCGGCCACTAAAGACAAACATGTTTGATTTTAGTGGCGGCCAGTAAATTTGCTCGCGATAGGTGACATTGTAGAGGCCAGAGACACAGGCCAGGACACAGAAAAATAGTTGCCGCCAGTACTGACTAGAGCTAGTGGACGCCACTATTGTCCCTGTGTTCTGAGGGCTTTAAACAAGACTACAAAATTTGTTAATAAACTTGATGCAATTATGATAAAATATTGATAAAATTAACACAAGAGATAAAATATACCTTGCCACTTCGTTGGAGAAGTCCACATGACCAGGGGTGTCTATTAGATTGAGCAAATATTCTTCATCTTTGTATTTATAGAACAATGATGCTGTTTGGGCTTTCACAGTTATGCCCCTTTCCTTCTCAACTTGAAGCCTAAAAACGTGTCATTATTTTTTCATAGTAACAAACACTGTTATTTTGAAATTATTAGGATACTATAATCTGAAAAACAGGATATAATAATTATATATTAAGTACTTAGGTATTTTTAATCATCTCCAAGGAATCTACAAAATGAAGTCTCCCAGGTATAGTAAATCCAGGATAATTCAAAATACTAAATGAAAGCTGTATGTGTATCACTGACACATTGAACTCTTTCCCAAGTAAACTCATGTTGGTAGATTTTTAAGTTTTGAACAGGGTGTCCATGGAAAATTTGTCATTAATATCCCTGACTTTCACTGACCATTTACCATTGATTTACTTGACTCATGGACTTTACAGAAAATTATAATTCTACTCACACAAAAAAATATTACTGTATAGGAAATTTAAATCATAAAAAATTATATATATATATATATATATATATATATATATATATATATATATATATATATATATATATAAGGAAGTCGTGTTAGTTACACACTACTGAAAACTCAAATGGGCTAAACCCATTTGGCTGAATCCATTTGGTGGGGAGGTAGCTGAGAACCAGGAAGAACATATAGGATTCTTTTATACAGATTTCTTCATGGAGTTCTGCCCCACATGTCCTTAAAGTTACCATGTTATTCTTATGGAAGGAATGTTTTTGTATTGGAACGATGACATTTAGAAATATTAGTACTTTAAACAGCTGTTTTAATTAAAAATATTGAGGGAAGATTAATAATAAAAAAACTAGAGGATATTATAGACTTGGACACTCGAGTGAGCGCAGCCATCGAGCTGAACCTGACTGCATAAGTGAGTGCAGTGAACGAGCTAAACTTGACAGCAAGTGAGCGTTGCAAACGAGCTCATCTGAAGGGCAAAAAATTCCTCAGGTTTGCATTGCAAAGCATGACCGGTTAGCTAGTAAATAACAAAATATTACAAAAAACTATAAATTTGTCAAAAGTAAGGTATTCAAACAAGTTTCTTGATTAAAATTGTTTGCTTTGGTGTACTTGATTGAAGTACTTTGTACAGGATATACATTTTCTCGTAATAATAACACCGAAACTCTTTTCTTAGAGGAAACGGATATTGCTGGCAGTCAATAAATGATTAGGTCCTTCAAAATGTGACATTACAGCTTGCTTATCCATTTTACTGAGCTTGAATAAATTGTGAAACACCTTGCAAATAAGCACTTGGTGGTGCATCATTAACCACCAAGTCCAACCAACTCGCTAATTTCAGGAAATAATTCGGTATCAAGCCATAATTTATATGAAATTTACTCTATTAAGCAGACATTGTACAGCTAACCACTAATAAACATTAAAAAAAAATATAAAATATTCCAAGCACAAAATGTACAGAAATAAATAGCTATATTTGTAAAAAAATCCTGAAAAATGCTACCCTGGTTAGGGTTACAGCCGACTGTAGCATTGAAAAAGCCCCTCAAATCTATCATATTTTCGGATTTCCCTGACTTTCCAGACTTTTTACCTATTTCCCTGCCCATAATTTGTTTCCATGACTTTCCCTGACTATTTCTGACTTTTAAGAAAGTGGACACCCTGTTTGAATAAAGGCTCATAGTGACTTAAGATTTTCTATTGCAACAGATTATAGAAAAGCTGAATTTTCAGGATGTTTCTAGTCAAAGCAAATAGTAAAACCATGAATTTCCCGACCCCCACCCTTTAGACTAAAATTTGAATTGGTAACTTAAATTTTCACATTTGGGGTCTGATATAAATTTGCAACAAAGCAAAAAAGAGCAAACTGTGATTATATATAGAAGAATCAGAAAACATAAAAAAACGCAAATGTAAGACGGTTTGGAAGGTTGTCATTGGAGAACTGGGTGATAAGGAGAAGAAGAAAAACAATTTCTGAGATTGGTAATTTTTACAATAATAGTCTGTCTGGTTGAGGTGGGTAACGATAAAGCAGATATTTTCAATGATAAATTTGCAAAGTATGTGTGGAAAATGAACTTTAACCAGATGTGTCAGAGGCAATTAACCTTGCCAAAAACTTCAGTGACAAAATACATTTACCTGCTTTCAAATTGAGTTTCTTGAATAGTACCATTGACTATTGAACACTACTAAAGATAGTACACATGTAGTAGACATTGTTAAAATTAAAAAAAAAAAGATCTTCTGGTTGAGATGAGGTCCCATTATTCCTTTTAAAAAGGTTGGTGCCTTAATTTCTGAACCTCTTTATAAAATAATTAATGTATCTTTTGTAAGTGGTGTTGTGCCTTATCAACTCAAATATGCAGAGATTAAACCCTTGTTTAAGAAAAATAGTAAGAGTAATGTTGACAATTAGCGTCCAATGTCTCTTTTATCATCTTTTTCAAAAGTTTTTAGAAAAAGTAGTTTGTAAAAAATTAACAACCTTTTTAGAAGTTAAAAATTTCTTGGTTAAATAACAATATGGTTTTAGGGAAAAAATGTACTCGTTTTGCAATAGCTGATCTCATAAAATGGGTCTCTGAGGGTTTGAATGGATCACAGAGAAGTGGATCACAGTTCGTGTGTTCTGTGATCTGTCCAAGGCCTTTAATTAATTGTGTTGAACACAACACCTTGTTAAAAAAAAGCTTCAGCTCTAAGGCTTTTTTTTCGTCTGCATTGTCTTGGATTGAGTCATATCTTTCTGGAATGTATCATAGGATATTTATTGAGAGAAATAATTTGCAGTTTGAGTCCGAATGGAAGAAAATAACTTGTGGTGTGCCTCAAGGTTCCATTTAGGGTCCACTTATTTTTCTCATTTACGTTAATGATTTGCCGCAGAATAATAATTTTAATATGTCTTTGTATGCAAATTATGTAACAGCCATCCTCAAAGTCAACAACATTGATGATTTACAACAAAAAGTCCACAATTATTCGATAGATTTACAGGAATGGTTTCAGGCCAATGGATAACTAAATAGTATAAGACTCAGATTATAAGTTTCAAGACTGCTTGCAATTAGAACACTTCAAACCTAGGGCAGTTCTAAATGACAGTGTCTTATCAATTGAGCAATCAACAAAATTCCTTTGCTTAGGATTAGATCTTATATAAATATTTTATCAAAGAAATCAAACTGTTTTCAAATTACCTTAAAATATTTTAGATAATAACACAAAGCTGATAGTATATTATGCTTTCTTTGCTTCAGTGATGCAGTATGGGGTAGGACTGTAGGGGGTTGCTCTGATATGGATAACAATTTTTAAAGAAAAAAAATTATTTAAGAATTGTGACTAATGCAAGGCCAAGAACTTCTTGTAAAGGTATTTTCAAGAATATGAATATTTTAATCCTTCCCTTTCTCTACATTCTTAAATGTTTAATTTTTGTAAAATACAATTTTCACATGTTAATGTTGGAACAAAATTTTCATAGATATGAAACAAGATTTAGGAATGATTTTCAATATCGCATACATTGACTGACCTCTATTGGAAAATTGCCTCATTATCTGGAGGGAAAAATTTATAATAAACTCCCATGTAGAATAAAAAATATTAAATGCAATATAAAATTTTTAAATAAAGTACAAATCTTGCTACTGGATAAATACGTTGGCTATTGACGGGTGGAAATTCGGGTCGATGGAAGTTACCAGCAGACCGAGCCTAGTACACGAAACTCTCACCACAGACTGAGTCAATGTAACCATCAGTAACCCAGGGACCAAAATTTTTTTATCACTATTTTTATATAATTTGAAGTGTAATATATATATTTACTCATAAAAGTTGCAATAAAATATTACTTCAGTGCTATTTTAGCATTTTTATTACGTCAGTCTATAGTAAGATTTTATACTATGTTTGTTTGCTATAGACCGACTGTCTCACATATACGTGACATGAGTTGGATAGCTGGGAAATAAATGAAAAATAGTTTTACTATAGTAAAAAATACTAAAATGTACAGAACAATGTGTCACACAAATAAATAACGCCATGTGGAATTAGTAGTAAACAAATACTAAAGGCAACCTGTGCGCAGATAGGATATCCTACTTTAAAAATCAATAAAAAAAATAAATTGAGGTCGTACCTAGAGACCAAGCAACACACATACATGTCACACATTCCTATAGACTGATAAAAGGCTTTAGATCGATTTAAGGTACCGTATGCGCGTGGCAAGTCATTTCACTGAACTGTGACTGCTTCCTGTATACTATAAAGGTCAGTCCACTGGATTTGACCTGAGCGTCCCGTATATGTGTTGTCGGTCCACTGGAAGCAACTTGAGCGACAACTATACGTTAACGCTAGTCAATTTAAAGGTTTCTTTTTAACATTACGTCACGTATACGTGACGATCGGTAGTCAACGTGTTAATGACTACTTAACTGATGTATTTTGATTGATGTTGTCATTTACAATTTAGTTATTTGACAAATAAAGGTTACACCATTACTTTTAGTTTGTTTTCTGATTTGTCGTCTGTTTCATCAGCCGTGCTGGAACCAAAAGAAATGTTTTCTGACTATTAAAGAAGTTGAATTTGAAAGCCAAGTGGGAAATATCAGTCAAGAAGCCAATAACTGCCTAATTTTATGTTTCATCTGTGAAAAAAATCTGTCACTCAGTTCAAAAATACATCAACAGTTTTCTAATAGTCACCATTTGTGCTTTGTACGACTTACTGTATTTTTTATCTTAATTGTTTCTGCCTTAAACTCTGATTGAATATTGCAAAAGTCAAACAGCCCAGGCTTCTGATAACTTGTTGAGTATGATACTGTATTCACTCACTTATCGAGTACTTGTTTGTTTTCAGCTTTCGCCTGCAGCGCCCCTGTCATCTCCAGCAGGCGGTCGGCCAGTGTGCTCTTGCCGTGGTCAATGTGGGCGATGATGCTGAAGTTGCGGATGTTCCTGAGAGGGATTTCATCAGCTGGGCTTCCTTCAGACGGTTGCTTTGTGCCCTCGGATGGCTCTGGAGTGGCTCTGTGGAAGTAAAAGTAATAATAACTGAATACAAGTATAGAAAATCCTTTTTCCATTCAACATCTCAGTTACGGTATAAATAAAATGATAGTCAAAAGGTATAAAAATATGATTTTACTTTCTCCCCCTATACCATAGTATGAGGAGAAAGTGTTGCTTTCTCTACGTCAAGTGGTTGCAAGGAAAATTAAATGTTTTTTTTAGCGGTAAACACAGTATGTTGCAAGAGATCACAGGCCCATGTGTAGAGTCAAACTCATGCTGCTCAGCTGGTGGCTGGTAGCTATCCGACTGACCTATCAAGACATTGTTTTTAACACCTTTTCTATTGTTGGGAGAAGGTATGTGTCAGTTATCTCATACAGTTTATTTTGTTAAAGTTTAAATATCACTCTCCTTTCCCCATCAACCCAATATATAAAAATGTTTGGTGCAGGTTCAAGTTTTAAAATGTACCCATAATTCGCTATTCCAATAGTAGCCATAGTAAGGCCTAAGCCAGAAGGGACCATGTTACTTTTTCATTCTGAGGTCCCCAGAAGCTAAAAACACCATTCGTTTATTTTCATATATATTAAGTAATAGTTCTACCTGCTTTGACTATAATACACTAACTTGAACTTGACTAGACTTCTCATAGCATAGGCGTGTTTGAAACCTATTGACGATGGTGCGATCTTCTGTGACGTACATGAAGTACAAGTGACATATGATAGATAAATCAGCATTACCACTCTTCTTAACCAAGGGTGGAATATTTTATAACTTAGGGTTATGTTTATGTTGTGGTAAAGTGTTCTGGCAGCACTGTAAATCCAGCTGAATAATAACAACATCGATTGCAGCGACTATGGCGCTGCGTACACGAAATTTCAAAATTTTTGCCTCATACTAAATGCATTGGATGAGAGGTCTATTCACGTTAGTGTACATAGTCAATGGTTCTACCATTATATTAAACTATATTAATAAAATAAACTGAGTATCCTTCTAAAAATTTTTATCCAATTGTGACATGTTTCGACACTAAGGCCAATTTCAAGCAATATAAATCAAATAAAATAAAAGTATAAATAAACCCTAATGTAATTTAATTTAAATAAAGAAAAAATTATAATAAATATTTGATAAATTTTGAAATTTTTTGGGTCTTATAAAAGTGTAGTAAAATTAGCAGTTTTAAGATATTTAGATTGAAAATATTTTAATAGCCTCCAATTTGAAACCGTGAAAGATAATTGTCAAAATTCATTGGTATTTGTGTCTTTTACATTTAATAGTTGCACCAAGTTAGAATTTTTGACCTCCGCTACTAAGTTAAAAGATATTCAATAAAAATTCATTTTAAAAACATACATTGGTTGGAAATTCATTAAAAATTACATACATACAGACAGACAGAAATGGTTAGAGAAAGGAACACATGTTACTTTGTGTTTTTTTATTGGGATTCATTGAGTTTAATATATTATGAATTGAATATATATATATATATATATATATATATATATATATATATATATATATATATATATATATATATATATATATATAGCTTGGAATAACTTGAAACACATCCAAATCACGTTGCCGTCAATCTTCTTGACAATGGCCAACACATATATAGACTAAAAAGAAACAATATTCTTGATTTGCCAACTCGTTTGAACCCATAACATTACTTTTCTTTTGTTAGTACTGCTGATGTTTGGTATCCAACTAATGGTTGATTTGGTCTTGTAATTACCGTATGCTACAAATTATAATATTTACTTATTGTTCCTCAATCTAAACAGATTGTAAATAAATTGAAGTTAAAAAAAAAAATATATTATGTAATCAACTGCTGATTTCCTGATACTTGCCTACCGTGGGGTTCCATCAAGGCTGACATCAAAACTGAGTTGTTCCCCCAAGTCTAACCTAGCTGTGTTTTGCTCTTCTTCTTCAACATTACGTTGACTTCTCACCACCATTCTTCTTTCATGCAAATGCTTCGTAGTGTTTTCACTAATAACAAACAGTTTTATTGCATTTTTTAATATCTAAAAAAATCAAACTGATTTATAATTTTAGATCCGAATTGATTATTTCTCTTTGTAATAATTGTTACAACTAACCTAATATGAGTGTTTTGTCATGTTTTATTTTCACTTTATATCATAATATATGGAGAAAGTATTGTTTTCATCAAAATTTTTTATTTCAGTTGTTGGTATATACATCCGTTTTGATGCCCCCTAAGTCCAAAGTGGTTTTCGGAGTGATGTTTGTCTGTGTGTCTATCAATAGAGAATAGACAATCTAAATATGTAATTCCATAAGCGAATCATTACCCACGAAATATCTCGAGTTAGAGAAAAAATATAGTAAAGTATGATAACATATTTTAAAGGCTTATTTTTAAGGCATATTTTGGCTTGAGGGCCAAGGACTTATAAGGAAAAATATCAGAAGTATCAAAAGTACCAGGCAGCAAGCACAGAACAGAAATTGAGAGGTCAGCCGAGCGCAGTGGTGAAGCCATGCGGACAGCGGCTAGACCCTCAAAAGGAGATGGAGAACGGTGATTCACTCAAGTCCTGAGCGCTACACGCCACCATCATCTTTGAGTTCAGTTGTTTGCAGCATTCAGTTGTTTACTCAAGCCAACTCAAGATAAAAATAAAAATCAGCTGTTTATCTCATTTAGCGTGAGTTGCCCACAAAAGGAGTAGGGTAATAAGGCATCAGTACCTGTAATGTTTGTTGGATACGAGAGGCCCCTCTGTTTCTGTTCTGTGCTCGCTGGTACCTCATATATATTGGACCTCAGAGTTTCAACGTTAATTTATTGGGAAGAAGAATTTTAGATCTACATGTGAGATGAAGCAGATGTTCCAGAAAATATTTCTTATTATAAAACTCAGCTGGTTATCAAGCAGATATTTTAAGTTAAGATAACCATTTAATTAAAATTTTTTTCATCACTCCGTATACGAAAGTGACAACTTGCCGTACAGCTGAGACTTTGGAAAGTAGTCATTTCCCAAACTGTCACCGTCAGCTGATTTTACTGACCTGTACGGAAAGTAATGTTTGTAAACATTACTTTCCGTCCAAGGTAAACAAACTTTTCCGTACAGCAACAATCAGCTGGGTTTAAAACAAATTAAATTTTGAATTCCAGCTTTGTTTACTTTGTCCAATGGCGAAGAATTTACAAAAATAATCCTCCTTTAAAACTTCCACATTTATTAATAATTGCGTCGTGATGAAAAGTATCGTTCACAACTCGTCCGGAAAGCCCATTTCCAGGCTCGATAGTGTTTTCCACGCTCGGCTTCGCCTCGCGCGTAAAACACTATCTCGCCCAGAAATGGGTCACTTTCCGGACTAGTGGTGAAATATACTATTTAAATTGACAATGTACCATAAAAAAGGAGTATACTAATAGGCATGGAAATAATTAACCATGAAATAATAATTGTTATTAACCATGAAATAATATGGTTTAAATCATGAAATAATAGGCAGTGCGTGGATATGTTTCTACTTTGAGGTTTAATTGCAGGCGTAATAGCCTTTTTCAAATTACTTTCAAATAAATTACTACATTTTGATTTACTATATATTTTACTATTTGATGCACACACGCACGCTATCCACGTTGCCGTCTGCGAGCACTGGCAATATTTTAATATCATCAGACCTCTTTGTAATATGGTTCGAATAAGGCACGAAATTAACATTTGGTAGACAATTACTGAAACTGATTCTTTCTTTCCACAAATCTCAAACTAGTGATTCAGATACTTTGTTACTTTGTCAACAAAATAAAAATATCGAGCATCCGTATTTATTGTCGTGGTATTGAGTCTGACCAGTCTGACCTTGTTTTCCCCAACACTGGCTGCTCTGTCATTGATTCGTTTTAAAAATCAAAAAGTTTAAAAAATAATTATTATGTACCAGTTTACTTACATTATAGATTCAATTTTGTTTCCATTCTTTCTAACAGAATTTTCTGGAACAGAGTATAATATTCATATTTACTCTACATTCAAAAGAAGCTTACATGTATCAAAATATTAGCACAATCTTCTTATTTCTATAAGGGTTTCGTCTGTTACGTCCCTTTTTCTCTCGACCTACTGAACCGATTTTTAAGATTGAGGTGTCATTTTAAAGCTTTATGATTTAGCGTGTGTGCGAATGGTGAGTAAAAGGTCATTTCGTTTCAGACTTCGTCCCCCTAGCCTTTGATTTATTTCTAGAAAGTGCCTTAAAAATGTTGACCTGTTTTTCATTCCAAGATTTTTAAATGTGAATTGTAACTTAAATTGTGAAGCTGTATTCAGATGAATTTTTAAGTCAGATTGTAAACCAAAATAGATCGTCTGTCATTGCATAATCAACATAAATATTGGTAAAACTTTTAGTAGTAAAAAATAATTTTTCTCAGTATATTTCAGATTTGTTTATCTGATAATATAATAATTATAGTTCAATTTTACATGAAAAGTTAACTTAGTTAGCATAATAACTGTGAGTTTGAAGTCATATAATTCCTGCGAATTGTGCTGTATATGAGTTTCTTACAAACAGAAAAAATATATTACAAAATGCACAATTTGCACATGGGCCCCTGGTTTTTACTATAACTTATTGAAAATAAATTTTTTATTATCTCAATATAATAAAAGATAACAAAACTTTTCTTTAATATCCAAAATATTAATGAAAGCAATAAGGAAACCTTTTAGAAAAATGTATGCTTAAAGTGTCATAGTACATGAGAAAAAAAACACAAACCTATATATATATATATATATATATATATATATATATATATATATATATATATATATATATATATATATATATATATATATAAGGGAAATCCCACTCACTGACTCGTCACGAAATCTCAGGAACTACCAAACGGATTTACTTGAAACTTTGAATATAGGTTCGTCTTGCCTGCTAGGTGCTCACTAAGAAACAATTTTCAAAATTCCTTCAGGGCTCCGCCCCACACGTCTTCAAAGTTACCATGTTATTCTTATGGAAGCAACATTTTTGTATTGGAACATATGATTACATTAAGGAATATTAATTTTGTAAACAGCCTGCTGTTCTCATTCAAATTATTCAGGGAAGATTGGTCAAACAAATCTAGAGGATAATTGCGGTGAGTGAGCTTAGCGACCAAGCTAAACCTGACGGGGAGTGATTACTGACTGACTCATCATGAAATCTCAGGAACTACTAAACGTATTTACTTGAAACTTTAAACTAAGGTTCGACTTGCCTCTTAGGTGCTCACTAAGAAACGATTTTATAAAATTCCTTAAGGGCTCCGCCCCCACAGGCCCTCGAAATTTCAATATAATGTTATCCGCATGGCCAAATTTAAATACAAATTATGAAACCTGCACGGTTGAAATTTGGAGTGATCTCTTTTTTCTTAGGTGCTAAAAAAAGTGCTTTTTTAACATCCCCTTTAGAGCTCCGCCCCACAGAAGCTCACAATTACTGTATAGCCTACGTGCTGAAATTTGATATGGACGATTCTCTTTGCTTATAGATACTTATTAAGAAACTGTTATGCAAATATAGTTTTTGAAGCACTTTAGGGCTCCGCCCCACTGGACTTCAGGATTACTTTATGGCCTCCGGGGTTGAAAATTGACATGGACGTTTCTCTTTGCTCATGGGTGTTCTCTAAGAAACGGTTTTGCAAATATTGTTTTCGAAGTTCTTTAGGGCTCCACCCCACAGGAATTCAAAATTACTTTTGGGCCTCCGGGGTTTAAATTTGAATCGGACGTTCCTCTTTGTTCATAGTTACTTACTAAGAAATAATTTTGCAAATTTGCAACTCCACCCCATAGAACCTCAAGGTTACCATAGATCCTAGGGGATTGTTGTTGCTGTTGTTATAATTACTTTTGGGCCTCCGGGGTTAAAATATGAATCAGACGTTCCTCTTTGCTCATAGTTACTGACTAAAAAACGGTTTTGCAAATATTGTTTTCGAAGTTCTATAGGGCTCCCAGGTCTTAAAAATTACTCTAGGGCCCACGGGGCTGAAATTTGACATGGACGTTCCTCTTTGTCATAGGTGCTCACTAAGAAATAATTTTCAAATTTCCTTTAGGGCTCTGCCCCATAGAACCTCAAAATTACCATAGATAGGGGGTATAAATTTAACATTGATTTTCCGTTTGGCTAACAGGTGCTCACTACGAAATGGTTTTGTAAATATAGTTTTTGAAGTTCTTTAGGGCCCCACCCCCACCTGACCTCAAAATTAATCAAGGGCCTAAGGGTTTTTAATTGGACTTGGACGTTCCTCTTTGCTCATAGGTGATCAATAAGAAACAATTTTGCAAATTTCCTTTAGGGCTCCTCCCCACAAATTTTCAAAACTACCATAGATACGGGTTGAAATTTAACGTAAACGTTCCGTTTTGCTAATAGGTGTTCACTAAGAAACAGTTTTGCAAATATAGTTTTTGATGTTCTTTAGGGCTCCGCCCCACATGACTTCAAATGACTGTAGGGCCTACGGGGTTGAAATTTGACATGGTCGTTCCTATTTGCTCATAAGTTCTCAAAACCTTTTCTATTTTAAGAACTTCTTTTCTCACTAAGAACAGGTTTTGCAAAATTCCTTCAGAGCTCCACTCACACTACTTCATTGTTTCAATGACATTCTTAAGGAAGTAGATTTCGTTGCTCTTTAAAAATATTTTATTACGTATAAAATAAATTCAATCACGGGCGAAGCCGTGACGGGCAACAGCTAGTAGTATATAAAACAAAAAAATATTTTTTAGACATACTTACTGTCATTTTTGATAGCGTGTAAGAGATTATTTTCATGATGATTATTTTCTAAAATGAGTTCTCTTGTAACACTATCTACTTTTAGAGTTTTCTGAAGAACACTTTGAGGTGGAGATTGACTGACTTCACGTTCTTGTAAGTCGTCTGGCTTCATTATTGGAAGATCTTTAATATTTTTACCGTGGTGTTTATAGAATATTGAACCTGGTCTCGGTAAACACAAGGAATAATCTTTGATTTTTGGACTTATACTGTCTGGTATCATATTTGCTACAGGCGCCTTCCAATCAAATACTGAAAAAAGTATAAAACAGTATAATTTATACCTTGTTTGGTAACTATTAACTAAAAAAGTATTATAGTGTAATTTTCTTTTACAAAAAAATATTTAAAACACTTTATTTGACAATTAAATGTGTATTATTTAACAAGTTGATGGCTCCATTTGATTTATATTTAATTTTGTCTAGGACAATTAAAACTAAAAACATTAAAATCCAGATTTAATTTAACACATTAAAACTTTATCAACTTCTTGCTTTAACCTGAAAATCTATCCTGTAAATCTATTGTTGTTGTTATTGGTGGATAAGGAGACGCTGGCCAAACCGCTAAGCACGTCTGCCTCTGATGGGCATTTTGCGCCAAGGTCTGTAAAGGAAGAAGCATAACTTCTTCCAAGGTCAGCCGTATAGCTTTTTTTTGTGTTCCGGATATGAAGCGTCTAAACTAAAACGGAAGTCAAGTTACGTTATAATATTTACCATTACACAGCTGATTAAGAAAGAGAATGAAGCAGTCTTGCCATGGGTACGATATTTATCTAAACGACACCATTTTACTCTACTTTAAATTTGGATTATTAGTTGATAACAAACCATTAGGTAATGACTAAATTACAAATTATCAATCAAGGTAAATCTAAAACCATAAATTCTACCCTATTTTGCTTTGAAATGCCTTATTTTAGTAATTGTTGAGACAAAAAATTCCCAACGCAAACGAGAACGATTTTTGTTTGCTGTTTTGTTGGCAACACTTGCCGGTAGGCGACATCCATGGATGTCGCAGAAAGTGACACCATTGCTCTTATGGGATGCGGCTCTCCTGGCCCTAGCCTATAGTCTTCTTGATTTTGCGCAAGTCTGTGGAAGAATGGGATATTGAAGAAAGAGAAAGGGTGAGAGACGGGAGATCAGACGGCCACTTCACCTTTCAGGGGGCCAACTCCCATGCTCCTGTGACAACTGATTTTGAGGCTCAAACAGGATGTCCGCTCTGCCCCCTAAACGGCCAACCAACTGATTATCCATTCATGTTCCAGCTAGGGCTGTCTCCATGCCCGAAGCACGAACTTAGCCCACTGTCTAGAACATGAATGGGCTATGAAGAAAATGAAGGGTACAGAGAAAAAACGCTTGATGTCCAAAAATATTCAAAATTTAACTAATACCACCACTGTGTAGGGAAATATGAGTTCTACAACCACGTGCTTTCATTACAGCAAAATAATGATCAGATTCCTTAAAAATCAACAAAAAAGATTTGGTATGCAGAGAACTAGTGCTTGTTGTCCCTCGCGAACAGCGAAGAAACGCTTGTAGTCCACTAAGCGTGCCGGCCCACTCTGAAGCGCATGCATGGTGTGTCTTGCGCCAGTCTCTGACTTACGCCAGCCAGCCTACAACAGTGCTCTTCAACTTAATTGTGTTTTAAAGTTTATTTTTATATTACAATGAGTAATGGTGATAATGATGGCAATGATGTGTCGAACTTGAATGTGAATGCTGGTTCTACCAAGAAAATATATCCTACATGATTTGATTGTTTTAACTTCCCCTATAAAAACCATGGGAACGAGGATGTGGGTTTTCCGCCATAAGGCTGCTTTAAGTAAATATAAGTTGAAACCTACCTAGTACTTTCCAAATTTGATCAAGTTATGTCAATATGTGAGATAGAGGGTTTTGTTGATTCCCCATAAGAATAACATGGAAGACCTATTTTTGGATTTTATCTGCAACCTGATAAGCAAAGTTAAAACTTAAGGATACTACATTGTTTGTTTTTAAGCCCTTTTAAATGATTTTAGTTGAAATTGTTGAATTTAAAAAAGTTTGTCCAAAAATTCCAAAATCACATTTTTGACCCTTTTGAAACCCCAAAAAACCCCGTTCCCATGACCCGATTATGCTGGTTCACGAATTCATTAAAATAGACCTAGTCCTACACCTTCATGCCAAATTTCATCAAAATCAGAGATCCCTGTCAAAAGTTGACAATACTTATTAATATATGTATAAATATATATATATATATATATATATATATATATATACATATATATGAAAACGAATGGAATTTTTGTCTTATGGGGACCTCTAAATGAAAAAGAAACATGGCACCAGGCTAAGGTCTTACCATGGCTACTACCGTAATAGCGTATTTCCTATAGGGAAATTCGCTAAAATATATATATATATTTTCCTTTTATATATGTACATATATATATATATACATATATTATTAACAAAAGTTTAAACTTAATATCTTTGTGAAATTCCTAATTATATAACAAGCTTTCATTTGCAACAGTTTTTATTGTCCTAATTTACAGAGAAAAAACGCTCGTTGTCCAAGCAAGTATTTTTTTATTTATTAATAAAAGCTATTATATTGATTTTTATAAAACAACTTCAGTTTAAATTAATAAAGGATTAGTTGTAGATAAGAAAACATTAGCTTTTAATTATTTATTGTTATTCCTGGTCGTTTCATAAGGTTTTAAATTTTAAAATGCCTGTCCTGTAAAATTTAGTTTTTGTGACATCAATCGTTCTTTCTCTGCACCCTTCATAGTCATAGTGGACAGCCAAAAGACTTACCATGTGTTATGACAACTTTGTTTGCTGTACCCAATGTCAACTTCGCAACCATTATAAAGTACAGTACTTCACCCTTTTGAACACTATCAACTTCAAGACGTGGCATAAAGGTAACAACATTAGTCTCTCATATTACATTAAATAATTAGTTGTGAGTGCATAAAAATAAAATAAATAGTTATTCTAATATAGACTACAAGGTAAGAATGTAATTTGCTGCATTATTAAGCTCAATAAATTACTATGAAACAGATAGCTGCAATAGATAGTTACCATCAACCACCAGATCTGGAAGTTTTTGCACAGGGTTTGCTTCAGTTAGGTGTAATGCAGATTGCTTCAAGCTTTGATTGCTCAGCAGAAAACTTATCAAGTCCTTCTGAGCTGTGATATCTGGAAATCTGTGGTCGCCTTTCATAACATACCCTGGAATATAAACTACACAAATGAAAAAAGGTTTATAAATACTAATAAAAATATCAAAACTGGGCTTCATATAAATTGAATAGAGCAAAATCTATGATTGTCTAGTTACACTATTAGGAAATCATTTAGAACAATAAAGATAGAAACAACTTTTAAAGCTACTGTATTTTGAAAGTGTACAAATGTTCATAATTTATTTGCCTCTGAAAGATATAAGGTTTTCTGGAATATATAAGGATGTTCGAATCACTGAAGGTACTTTGATACCACACAAATACTTTATAAAATAGCCATTGGTGTACCTTAGATATTTGTTGCCCATGGCAAGAATTAATAAACGGTATCAGATAACTGACACACACTTTCTCCCAACAATATAAAAAAAGGGTTAAAATCTTCAAACATTAATGTCTTGATGGCTCAGTCAGATAGCTACCAGCTGAGTAGCGCGAGTTTGACCCTACGCGTGTCTGTGACTTTTAACAACGTACTGCGTTTACCACTAAACGAAAAATTGAATTTTCTCCGCAACCACTTGACGTAGAGCAATAATTTAAAATACTGAATCATTTAGTTTTTTTGAGCTTTATATAATGGTGATAAGTAAAATTTATTTCAAGGTAACAGCTATTTTGAAAATACAAAAAACTGATTTTTTAACACTTTTTACTGTATAACTTTTGAACGTGCATTTTCTCAGAGATGCGGGTGGTGTCATTTTAATCAGCATTTTAATCCTAATAAACAACAAAATTTTAATCAAAATCGTTAGAGCCGTTTTTGAGAAATTTTGATTTTTCACGTTTTTTGAGGGGTTTTGGGGGTAAACTACCCTTAAAAATCAAAAATTCAAAAAAATGAAAAAAAACGCCTGGAATTATCGTGGGTTTGGACCTACATACCAAATTTCACCAAAATCGGACCATTGGGGCATTCTCTAGCTCTGTTTACATCCAGACACACAGACACACACACACACACACACAGACAGACATCACTCCGAAAACCACTTTTTTGGACTCAGGGGGCACCACAATGGATAAATCCACCAACAACTCAAATTCGAAAATTTTGACGAAAACAATACTTTCTCCATATACTATGGTATAGGGGGAGAAAGTAAAAATGACTCCCCTAAACAGAATCCAAAAACCCCCAAACCCCAGCTTGAACAATTTTCTTCAAACTTTGCAAGTAACACCAAAAAAATTATTTATAATTTTTAAATTGTATTTTATAGTGTAAATAAATTCAAAGCTAGATTTTAAGATTTTTTGATTGAACACATCAGTTTCTATAGCTTGAGTGAGTTTGCTGAGTTCAGTAGCCCATTCCACGCTCTTTTCAAATTTGACAAACCACAGTGTAACTTTCCCAATAAACCCTATAAGGGTGAGTATGTAGGTTTGCCGCCATATGGGTGTTGTAAGCAAATATCAGTTAAACCCTACCTAGTGAGTGTGCATACCAAATTTTACCAATTTATGTCAATAAATAAGCAAGGTACAGAGGGTTTTGTTAATTTCCCATAAAATTAACATGAGAAACCTAATTTTGGTTTTTCTCCGTAATCTTTTGAGCCAAGTTAAAAATTCAAAATACTAAATTGTATGTTTTTTTTAAAGCTCTTTTAAGTGGTTTTAGTTAAAATTGTTGAATTTTGAAAATTGAGGTCCAAAAATGCCAAAAACCCATTTTTGACCCTTTTGAAACCCCATAAAACCCCGTTTCCATAACCTGATCATGCTGGTTTGCGAACTCATGAAAATAGACCTGGTCTTACCTTGGAGGAATTATATATAAGGAGTGGCCACGTGGGGCTAGAAGCTAAGCCGCCACACCGAGCGCCGAGTGGTCAGGGCTACCGCGTCGTTGAATCATTAAAGTTAAAAAAAGAATAGTTTTTTAGTAATTTGCTGACTTTTAGGTCTACAATTGGTCTATATTGCTCAAGTTGAAGAATAACTGTGTTAAGGCTATGTATTTTAAAAATGTCGACTAAATTTAATGCATTTTTAAAAAAACGTACTCATATAATTAGTAATTTTTTATTATTAATAAATCATCCTAATTGTCCTGATAATCTTAAAGGTTAGTTGTTATTTTTAGTATAGATAGTCTACTAAGTTGTTAGTATTTGATGAATAATCGTCTATTGTTCATAAATTACTTTTAAATTATTGTACCCTAAATTCCGTACTTATTATTATTTGGTTATTTTTATATTATTGATCCATTAATAGTAACTAGAAATCGCCCACTGGTCGAAATTCGACCAAAAAATTAGTTGATCTTTTGCCAATTAGTTTTAGAATGTTTATCACTAAAACATCTGTTCTTCCTGATTTGCTAGAATTCGTTCTTACAACAGCGGTCTTATGATTCAATCAATTATCCTCTCCCATAAGATTAACATTGAAACTTTGAAAGCCTGTAGGGCATAGCCCTGGGGGCCAAGGGGAATTATAATGCGATTCTGCTCATCTACAGCACAATACCTCTCTAACGGTATGCGTAGATTTATCCTACGATGCGCACAAGCTGAGAAAAAAGGAGGAAATGAAACATGCTTGCCTATTAATATATAGATTATGAGTAATTAATTGTATGCCAATAAATTACCGTCCAATGCATTGGAAATGATTCTGAACATCACTAAAAAAGTGTACACTTAAAGGTTTTTTTCAATTTATAGTAAAAAATTTACATTCAAATATAACAATTCATGTATTAATTTTTGATGATAGTATTATACTACACAAAAAAATAATTTACAGTAAAACATATATATTGAGATAATATAAATCAAGTTTTTATGTATTAAAATAATTTCTTTAATACATATTTATTTACTTTAATGTCCAAATTGAAATACATTTTTTATCTAGAATAAAATTATATCACTGGATAGAGAATTTAATCCTCTTTAAAAATGCAAAAGATCGACTATTTGATTTGCCTGGTGTGCTCAGGATTTTAATTCAAAGTTGCGCGCGTCGCATTTTTCCCCATCTTTCCTGTGTTACAGCGGCGGCACCATGCCTTTACGGCCAGCCGTGCCACTCTAGTGGATTGGAGCGGCCGGTTTCACTTTAACACGGTATATTCATATGGGCATGGCCACTCCTAATGTATAATTCCTCCAAGGGTCTTAAACCTTCATACCAAATTTCATCAAAATCGGAGGTCCCCTTCAAAAGTTATCAGTACGGGCATATATATAAGAAAATGAATGAACGGTGTTTTTGGCTTCTAGGGACCTCAAAATAAAATAAACGGTATCAGTTAACAGACACATACTTTCTCCCAACAAAATAAAAAAGTTCTTAAAAGCTTTAAACATTAATGTCTTGATGACTCAGTCGGATAGCTACCAGCTGAGCAAGGCTACTTTGACCCTACGCGCATCTGTGACTTTTAACAACGTACTGCGTTTACCGCTAAACGAAAAATTGAATTTTCTCCGCAACCACTTGACGTAGAACATTAATTTAAAATACTGGATTATTTAGTTTTTTGAGCATGATTTAATGGTGATAAGTAAAATTTATTTCAAGATAACAGCTATTTTGAAAATAAAAAAAAATCTTTTTTAAACACTTTTTATTGAACGCGCATTTTCTCTGAGATTCGGGTGGTGTCATTTTATTCAGCATTTTAATCTTAATAAACCACAAAATTTTAATCAAAATTGTTAGAGCCGTTTTTGAGAAATTTTTATTTTTCGCGTTTTTTGAGGGTTTTTGGGGGTAAAATACCCTTAAAATCAAAAATTCAAAAAAATGAAAAAACGCCGAATTATCGTGGGTTTGGACCTATGTACCAAATTTCATTAAAATCGGACCATTAGGGCATTCTCTAGCTCTGTTTACATCCTGACACACACACACACACACACACACACACACACACACACACACACACACACACACACACACACACACACACACACACACACACACACACACACACACACACACACACACACACACAGACACAGACATCACTCTGAAAACCACTTTTTTCGACTCAGGGGGCACCAAAATGGATAAATCCACCAACAACTCAAATTCGAAAATTTTGACGAAAACAATACTTTCTCCAAATACTAGGGTATAGAGGGAGAAAGTAAAAGTAAAGTGGTCCCGGGCTTAGGTCTTACCATGGCTACTTACCGTAATAGCGTATTCCCTATAGAAAAATTCGCTAAAAACAAATGAAGATATTTCCTTCAAAGAAGAAGAGTTAAGTAATTTCAAAACTTTTACGGTACTATTATTATTGTTATACATATTTGTACTGTATTACTTTCTGATAATATACAGATCTCAATGATTATGCAGTGAACAGCAATAAACAAATCAATAGGACAGAGCGTCAAATAAGAGCGTGCGAAGCACTGCATGCTTAATTTTTGTCCCTTGAGACTCCCTATACTGACAGTGGCAGCCTGCTTGGCGGGCAAGGGGCCGTCCATAAATTACGTCATCTGAAAATAGGGGCAGGGGGTCCAGATTGAAAATGACGGTAGGATGATGTGCTAGGGGGGGGGTTTGGCTTTGATATGACGTCATTTAAAAAATTATGTTTTATATAAAATTTTTACAGTAAAACAATGATAAATTCTTACACAATTGAACTATTATACAATAATTGTCTAAGAAAATTCAGATTTTATTGGTCAATGTTTTTAGTTTATCAGGTAGCGTTCATCGTCAGACCAAGGTAAGTAGAAAAAGCATTATTTTTACTTGAAACGGAGGTTTGTTAAAAATGACGTAATTTTTCTGAGAGGGGGGGGGGGGGTCAGACAAATTATGATGGTAGGATGATATTAGGGAGGGGGGGGGGTCCAAAAATGGCCAAAAAGCGATGACGTAATTTATGGACGGCCCCCAGGTCAATGATAGGATCTGCATTTTTATTTTTATATTTATTTTGGGTGTATCTACGCCAGAGGCATTTTTTTTAACGTTTTGACGGGGAACGGTCCGAACCCCAGTCTTTATTACTACGCTTTAAACCCCTCTTATAATGAACATATTTGTAATTCATATTGGAAATAGCCTGAGCTACGTTATATATTGTTTTTTAATATTAATAATAAAACTTTATTGTCATTGGTCTTCACATAAAAATACATGACAATAGTAAAATATACATAAAATAAATTTTAAAAGTTATTTATCTATTATAACTATTTTCAAAAATGTTCATGGTATTCCTTCATTGAATATGGAAATTTTTTATCAAAACATTTTAAATTTTTCTTCCTAACAGTAATTTTTAGCTTTGGGGCAACTCATTAAATAATTTTATTTCCATGTTTAGTTTTTGATGACTCGACTCTTCATATATTTGACTAATATGGAACTTTTAATTTTGATCAATTTTTTGTTGAATGATAATGAATTTCCAAATTACATTTAGATTCAATAGGTTATTTGAATTGAATAATAATTCAATTAATAGTACTATTTATAATAATAATACAATTTACCAAGGGGTTTTAACTATGGACTAGGTTTTTAAATTATATCTAAAAAAGTTTTGGTGCGGTTCTCAGTTGCACCATTGTCAGCTGCCCCTGCAAACGCAGTTAGGTACACCACAGATGAAAATAACTCATCATATTCTAAAACATAAGTTTCTAAAAATATTTTTTTACCTGATGGTTGATGATTACCCATTGCAAAAAAATGTATTTTACAAAAAAAATAAAGTAAATGAATCCAGTTAATTATACATCACCGTATACTGAAACATCATACTCTGAACAAAATACTAACATTATATATTCAATATTTATCTTATCTAAGAAACATTCTTATAAGGCTATCTAATGTTAACACATATTTGAAAGAAGTTATAACTGTCATTTTAATCAGTAAAATAAATTTGTTATGCACTGCAAACAAAACTGCTTGTTTATAAAAATATGAAATTTATAAAAGTACTGGACAAATTTGAAACTTGAACCTTAATTTATTTATCATACATTTTTTTAAAAAGGGTTTGAGGATAGTTTATTGAAACTAGGCCTACTTCTTTTTTCCTCAATGGGAAATCCACTGTACCGTAACAAAAGAATATACTACAACACAAATGTAAATGGTCTAAGAACCAAGCTTTATGATCTGCAAAATGCTTTGGCCCTCTGTGCTTATGACGTGATACTTTTTTGTGAAACAAACTTATCTGAAAATATTTCCGACTTTGAATGTTTTGGCAATTCTAATTATACTGTATATAGGCGTGACAGAGACAGGTCTACAAGCCGTAAGTCTTCGGGGGGTGGCATTCTCATTGCTATACGGAAGACATTTAACAGCAACCTCCTTCGAATTTCACCGGATTTAGAATGCTTATTCATCTCAGTCAAGATGAGCTCTGATGTCAGAGTGATTATTGGATGTGCTTACTTGCCTCCAGGCAGCCCAGTGGATGCCTACCTTCGTTACTCAGACCTGGTAACTGATGTGCTCTGTGCTACTGAACCTTCTTCTCACATTCTGCTAGCTGGTGACTTCAACGTGCCCGTCTTCAGTGATGTTCCTTCCTCTTCGGATGCTTCGTCTCCCACATAGCAGAGTATTTTTCGGCAAAGTTGCCATGTTCCTGCCTTAGCAAATTTGTTCTAACAACTTTGCTAATAATTTGCATTAAATTTGCGTAACAAATTTGCTCCAAAGCAGCTATGACAAATGTGCAGCAACTGTATTTAAATATGCCACAACAACTTTGTCATTGCAACTTTGCAAATAATTGCATTAGTTTTGGGTATTAAAATTTGCCCTAAAGATGTTATAACAAATTTCTGCTAATAATTTGCATTAGACTTGGGTAAAAAAAATTGCTTGAAAGCTGCCCTGGCAAATTTTTATCAAATGTATTTATGTAAACCACAACAACTTTGTAATGACAACTTTGCGAATAATTTGCAATAGACTTGCGTATCAAAATTTGCTCACAAGCTGTCATGACAAATTTTCAGCAACTATGTTTATCTACGCCACAACATCTTTGTCATAACAAGTTTGCTATTAATTTGTATTATACTTGCGTAAAAAAATTTGCTCCAAAGCTGCCATGGCAAATTTTTAAAAACTGTGTTTATGTAAACCACAACAACATTGTAATGACATATTTGCTAATAATTTGCTTTAAACTTGCAGAAAAAAAATTGCTCCAAAGCTGCCATGGCAAATTTTTATCAACTGTGCTTAAGTAAACCACAACAACTTTGTCATCACAACTTTGAAAATAATTTGCATTAGTTTTGCGTATGAAAAATTTCTCTAAAGATGTTATAACAAATTTTCAGCAACTGTGTTTATGTATGCCACGACAACTTTGTCATAACAAGTTTGCTAATAATTTGCATTAGACTTGGGTAAAAAAATTTGCTTGAAAGCTGCCATGGTAGTAAACATGGGGTGGGGCACATGGAAGGCATGGTGGACATGGGGGGCCCGGGGAAGAACGGTGGGCACGGAAGCACGGCAGTATGGCGTCACATGGGCACAGGGGTGTGTACTGGGGTGCGGGGGCATGGGGGGCACGCGGGCCCCGGTTCATTGGGATGTACTGGTAGCACGGGGTATGAGGGGAAACGGGGGAGGCGTGGGGATTTCGGGGTATATGGGGGTCACAGGGGGCTGGGTGAATGGCGGCATATGGGTTTCTGTCTGATACAGGAGTTTACAGTATATTTGGGCTAATAACTATTTTCTCATGTTGTATATTTTCGTATGGCACTATAATGGTGCAATAAATTTTCTTTTTTTCACAAAATAAACTAATTAATTTTAATGCAGGGGAGATTGTTGGTTTATTGCTGATATGATACCGCCCAAAAATTTTATGAATATTCAGTAATATTTTAATAAAAAATCCAAGCTTATAAATTCACATTACAGCTTGAGAAGAAATACAGTGACTTAATTGTGCAAGAAGGTGATAAATTAAAACTTACTTTTGGAGATAACATCACCAATTTGGATTTGTAGGGGATTTGCTCCTACAAGCCCCTAGTGAGATTTATAATTATAAATTTGAACATTATTTGTTCCCCCACTTTGGTAGGCCTACATTTAACTAGAGGCGGGCTTTGTCTAGAATTCAAATTTTTGGGATTCAAACCATCTCACGACGAGTACCGTATGGCGTGTCCTCTTTTTCATCCCGGAGAATATGGTAACCCTAAGATAGACATTTTACCGGCAATAGTTTGTTATTTATTGTTATTACCAATGTTTGCAATTTTATGTTCAGGCCTAGGCCTTTCTATTCAGGTATGTCCATTCGTATTGTTGTAATACAGGCTAGTATTACAGTTAAACGACTATCGCTATTATCGATGGTTCCATTAGCGTAGGCCAACCCGATTTCAATAATATAATCATATATTAGGCCTATTCCCAACATTCTTAACATATATTTATTGTTAAAAATTACTGTCATTTATGTACTACCTTAAGCTTAGTGGATGACCAATCGAAATATTTGAAAATCTGGTTAAAGGGACTGTCGACTTAGTCATAAATTTCATTTCTCTGGCACTCAATTGAGGAATTATCTCCAGATTATCTTTGTAGATGTGGTGTTTCCAGATACAGATGAAGTAGTGTGTACGGTACTATATTGACAAAATTTTATCCGTGACAGGTATTTATGGATATATGTGCTTTTTACCAATATATATCCATGATATACTGCCTGTGATATACCACCACGTCACCGGTGGTCGCGGACCCCATCAGCCACTACTTCCTCAAGAGTCCCAGCCACTGCTTCATGTTGGGTTTATTTTGCAGCTATGAGGCGAGGAGGGTCCAGGATGAGCGACGGCGTGGAGCTTGTGATATCACCGGTGGTTGCGAACCCCATCAGCCACTACTTCCACCAGAGTCCCGGCTACTGCTTCATGCTTGGCCGGTTTCTTTTGCAGCTGTGAGGCGAGGAGGGTCCAGGATGAGTGGCGGTGTGGAGCTGCTGACTTTCACTTGTGGTCGCGGCCTCGGCGGACTCCCATCAGCCACTACTTCAATGTAATGTATCATTTTTTATGTAGTAATATGTTAACTTTGTAATTTATTTATACATTATTGTACAATGAAGATATCCTTAAAACTTTGTCAAAGAACTAGCTGATTTCTTTATCCCATATTCATTCAAGGAGGCGGTTAAACAATATATGATTTAAACTAGTGTACATAGTTTTATCCTTCTTCTATTATAAATTTCAAAAATTTTTATTTTTATGTGAGGTTTTGAACTGTAAACTTATGGTTATTTTGTTATTTATTAGATTTAAAAAGTTTTCCAGCAATCCAATTGTAGAAGTATAAAGCTAAAAATGTGATTCATAATTGGTTTGCTCTAAATATGTTCCATTCACAAAAATCTGACCCTCTTAAGAATTAAAGCTCAATAATATCAAATAGTCATAACTGACATTCATTACCATATTCTTAGTGCAAACTAATCTGTCACCCAAATTCATATATATATATATATATATATATATATATATCAGAAAAAAAGCTGGGAGATCTTATCTGCATCCTGCATGATTCCCTTCAACATTTCCAGAAAGTCCCCAGAATATCCTAATTTTTCCCACCATGCTCTCTAGTTCAGATATCCATCTTGTTTCATTTTATATTGAGGTTAAAATTAAAAAAAAAAAAAAAATCTGTCAATTTAAGTGATTTTCACACACAATTTCACTGCAACTATCCTTTGCAATCTTGCAACACATTTGATTTAGGGAAACTAGGAAAGTTGCAACATACAATAAACAAATTTCCTTGATTGTTATAGCAATTTTGTGGCAAACATACATGACAAATTTGTCGCAATTATCTTTAACAACTTTGTTGCTAAATTCACACACAGGTTTGCAGTAACTATCCTTAGTAATCTTGCAACACATTTGATATAGGGAAACTAGGAAAGTTGCAACAAACCATAAACAAATTTTCTACTTTGTCATAGCAACTTTGTGGCAGATATACATGTCAAGTTTGCCACAAATATCTACGACAACTTTGCTGCAAACTTCAAACACAACTTTGCATCAACTATCATTAGCAATCTTTTAACACATTTGATATAGGGAAACTAGGTAAGTTGCAACAAACCATAAACAAATTTTCTAATTTGTCATAGCAACTTTGTGGCAAATGATTTTGAAAAAAATTATATAAAATACTCATGACAGCTTTGTAGCGAATTTGTTGAAAACATCACATACAACTTTGTCACAAATATCTATGACAACTTTTTTGCAAACTTAACACACAATTTTGCAGCAACTATCCTTTGCAATCTTGCAACACATTTGATTTAGGGAAACTAGGAAAGTTGCAACAAATCATAAACCAATTTTCAGGATTGCCATAGCAACTTTGTGGCAAATGTTTTTGTTTGCTATTGCAAATTTAAAAAAATTTGCAGTATTTTTTTTTTTTTTTTTTTTTTTTTGCTATGTGGGCTGGTGCGTTACGTTACGAGACATGGCTGAGCTTCACTCTCTTACTCAAGCGAATGCCATCAGAAATTACAGAGGTGCTATCTTGGACTTATTGCTCTGTAATGATGAAGTGCTTACGGTGTCATTGGCCAATGATGTCTTATTAACTCCTCTGACCTTTACCACCCACCACTCATGGCATCCATATTAATCTCTCCGACAAACCATTGTTTTGCCAACGAATCTCAAAAGGACGTGAGGAGATGTGATTTGGCTGCTGCATACAACATAATAAATAATCACGATCTTGATTCAATTGTCTCTACTCCATCAAATGTTAATGCTGACTTTGAAAGATTAACCTCCCCCTTGAAAAGTGTAGCCCTCCAGTCAAGCCCTACTAAGAAGCTCGGTAACCTTCATTTCCCTAAATGGTTCTCAAAAGACCTAATAAATTTAACAATCAAGAAGAAAGCCACTCATAGGAAGTAGAAAGAGGAGTTTTGATCCATCCCTTATTTACAACGAGTTCTCTTGTCTTCGTCAGCGTTGTAAGGACTTGACCAGAATATGTCATGCATGATACTTGTCACATATGGAGGAGTGCATTTCTTCGAATCCTAAAAAGTTCTGGAGCTTCGTGAATGCGTCAGGGAATTCTTCTTCAATGCCTCAATCTATGTACTTAAATGGGGTCTATACCGACAGCTTAAAGATGAAAAATGTGAGTTCTTCGCCGAACACTCTGGCTCAGTCTTCTCTCAACCAACTCGTCATGTACCTGCTTTCTGCTTCCCCTCAAATGACAATAGGAAATACTTACATAACCGAAGACGAGGTAGGAAGTTACATAAATTGGATCCATCCAAAAATTGTGGCCCTGACTACATTCCACCTTTCCTATAGAGATTCTGCCGGAATATTTTATCAGCACCTATACAGCGACACTTCAATGAATCTCTATCTCATGGAATTTTTTCCTCAATGCCTTAAAGTTGGCCATGTAGTTCCATTGCCTAAATCAGGTGATCTGAGCAGGGTCAAGAACTACCGCCCAATAACCATTCTATCTGCTCTATCCAAAATCTTTGAGTGTTTGGTATTAGACAAGTTGAAGCCTCTTCTGGGAAGGATTATTCATCATAAACAACATGGGTTCGTTCCCGGTAAATCTACCAAAACTAACCTGATGTTATTCCAAGAACGTGCCCTTTCATCGTTTAGGAAAGTATCTCAACTGGATGCGGTGTATATAGACTTTGCGAAGGCATTCGACAAGGTGGACCACAGAATTATAATCTATAAGCTGAGTGGACACGGTTTTCTTGATCCCTTGCTAAGTTGGCTCCAGGATTATCTTGCATGTGATATCTTTCCGTCTGAAGTGGATCTGCTGAATCTTCAAAATTCCACCAATCTTCCGGCGTCCCTCAAGGTTCTCATCTTGGACTGTACCTGTTTAATGTATTCATAAAACGACCTTCTAGACAGCATTGAAGTAGAAGCTCTTAAGTTTGCTGACGATCTGAAGTTGTTTACTGAGGTACGTTCGGATAATGACTCAATCCAATTACAAATAAGTTTGGATATTGTTATCTCCTGGTGTGAAACTAACAACATGCAAGTAAACCCTGCTAAATGCTCAGTTATTACTTACCATCGGTCTCTTGCTCCTCTAACATTTTTGTATTACTTGGGCGAAGAAGTTATTTGCAGAACCTCATCAATAAAAGATCTAGGCGTCCTTTTCTCCAATGATTTGCAGTTCAGTGAACATTTTGACACAATCTCTAGAAAGGGGGATCTAAGGGTTCCCGCAGAACAAGTTCTAGAGCTCCTTTTGGAAGCTTCAGATCTACGTCATTTGACTCCAACTATCCACTTGCAAGACTCCTCCGTTTGGGAAACGCTGTCGCCAATGACGTGGATTTTTTCTTTGATAGCTACCATGCACGTGTCAAGAAGGAAGTTTCTAGAATTATTGACTCTCAATCGCATGAAACCAACCAAATATTGCAGTCCAACTGTCCACTTGCAAGACTCCTCCGTTTGGTAAATGCTGTCGCCAATGATGTGGATTTTTTCTTTGATAGCTAAAAACCACGTGTCAAGAAGGAAGTTTATAGAATTATTGACTCTCAATCGCATGTAACTAACCAAATATTGCTGTCATGATTATAGTTATAGTTTTAGGTTACTAGGCAATTCTTGCTGTGATTTCTTTTCTATGTTTATTTGTTCTATGACCAGTTGGATATATCATAATATTTATTATTGTTTTGCACAAACTTTGTTGTTATTTATTGCTTGTTTGTTAACATATATTTATTGTTGATTATTGCTTGTTAAATATTGTATTATTATTGTTATTCATGTTAGTTTCTTAGTTCATGTTATATAGTTGTGTTGTTGTTGTTATTCATGAAAATAGTTTCTTATCACCTGTTATTCTCTTCAGTCTTTTAGTAACTTCACTACAGCAACTAATTTAGTTATACCATGTAAAATATTTATTATCACTAGAGATCGCCTCCTGATCGAAATTCGATCAAAATTTTGGTTGATCTGGACCCAAGAAGCTTAAAAACATTTCATAGAACTAAAACATCTGTTCTTCCTAATTTTCTAGCAGTTGTTTTTACAACAGCTGTCTAATGATTCATCAATTCTCCTTTCTCCATAAGATTAACATTGGAACTTTGAAAGCCTTTGGGATGCAGCCCTGGAGTCCGATGTGAATTAGAATGTGATTCTGCTCATCTACAGGAGAAGACGTATAGACCTTTCTAACGGTATGCTCGGATTTATCCTACGATGCAGACGAGCTGAGAAAAAAGGAGGAAATGAAACATGCTTGCGTATTAATAATATATAGATGTAAATTACTGTATTCATATTATGTGTATTTTTATAAAAATTCATGTAGGTATTATTATTATGTAAAGTGGCCTTGCCGTTGAAATAAATAAATAGATAAATAAATGAACACAGCATCACATTAGTAATAATAATGCAGCACATTACGCTAGGCTGTATTCTACCTTCATGAGAATCTGAAAACCAGTGGTGCAGATATTATTTTTAACTATAAAAAAATGAGCCGTTGGCGATTTTCAAAGCTTTTTATTATTATTGATTGTGAGTAGTGTGTATTAGTTGGTTCTGTAACTGTTATGCCTGCACAGTATTTCGGTGGAACTAGAATGTTTAATACTTTAGACTTTCTATTAATTAACGAATTTGGGGTATTCCCGGGGGGGCATGGGAGCGGAGCCCCCATCGAGCCATGAACGAGTCGTTGATTTATGTGTGACGATGACGATATTCTAAAGCTACGGGGTAATTATGATTATGCGGACGGAATCCCCAATCAAAAAAGAATATGGTACACCTTAAATTAATCTGCCTATAGCCAGCCAACTCCAAGTAGTCCTGGATCCACGTTCGATCCGAAAGGTTGTTGTGTTGAGTAATTATGGCTCAGAACAACCATATTGAACGCCAATTCATTTTAACAGCACTAATTCATCCTACTTGACACTCACAACAGATTTTGGATTTTGGATCTAAAAAAGACCTTTTTAAAAAAGGTTTAATTAATAAATGGATGATGCCAAATACTCAAGCTTATACGCAACTCGGATATACTTTTAAATCAGAATAAAACGTTTTCCAATGTGCGCCGTATTAATTAACTGAAGCAACACATGAAAAAATAGGTGACTTATAACACCGCCAATGATAAGAGCCAATCGCCTTGGGCGGGTCCGACTGCCGGTCATCACAAAAGGTTAATTCTTAAACTAGGTTAAATTAAATTGTTGTTTAAAAGGGTCCACACTATCGAACATGCTTGACTCTACGTCTCGTATAACATGTTCGACAGTCTGTTGGATGCTCCGTCGGGTGGTGTGTCGAGGTTTTGGGACTTGCAGTGGTTTAACCCATAAAACTTGTTAGGTCCGATGTCGGACCCAATGTCGGGCCCGTTCGGGTCAAGCATGCTCGATAATGTGTGGACCCCTTAAAGGCAAAAGTGATAGGCTTTATCAGTAATAAACTTCTGATTAAATACAAAGCTCAGCCAAGTGGTTGGCACCAACGAGTCAGAGATTTTCCGATTAAACTTAATTTTTCAATGACTCTTAATTTAGAAACAACCCGATTGTTATGACCCATTCGTTTATAATTTTAATAACAAAAATAAAACCTGATGTAGGACTTTGTTAGTGGAAGTTGATAATGAATTATTCTCGGATAACTTATAATACGGACATTACTATAAATATATGTAAAGAATTATTGAAACGTAAATAAGAAGGAAATACTCTTAATAATGATGCCGACTCTTGCCTGTCGGGTGGCCACGTGGTAATAAAAGCCTACGTTGCCACGACGATTGTGTAATATATATATATATATATATATATATATATATATATATATATATATATATATATATATATATATATATATATATATATATATATATATACAGGGTGATCAACTCAAGGTGGCCACCATTGTGATATCGGAAACGGTAAGATTATTTAGAAAAAACTTTAAATGGGGAACCTCACTTAATTTTTTATTGCGATTAAAAATATGAATCTTGATTATGAAATTTTGGCCGCCATTTTGGAAAATGGTGGCCAACTTTAAAATTTCTTATGGAACACCCTATATAATGGTGGCCACCTTGAGTTGATCACCCTGTATATTTATATATTATCTACCTGAGCCCGAACGGCGTTACCGAATGCCGCCTCGTGGCTGTAGCGCTAGGCGAGTTTGATGGCTGTAGAGGTTTACGGGAACCTTGTTTTAAAATTAACTAATTGATAGAGGACTCTTTAACTTTTTCTAAAAGTAGAATCTAGTCTTCTCTGGTTTTAGAATTTTTAAATAAAATGTCTAATTTTAGTTACAACTGTCTAAAATCATCTGTTTTTCTCGATGCAAATGCAAGGGATTTTTTAGAATCATGTTTTTAGAGTGGTAGGAGGGGGGGGGGGTTTAAGATCGTACGGTAACGCGTCAAAAATTTATTTTTTTCCAAAGTAGGCCTACCAACATGATGGAAATCAAACAAACAAAAAGCAAATATTAATATTATTATGCTTTTTTAATTTTAATAATGTATTTCTATTTTTTTTTATCATCTTCGCCTTTGGGCCAGTGCACATTGTTAAACAGTCGGCAATGTTAATCATACATACGGCTTTTAATGTAAAACATGGTATTTTATTCCCCTGTTTCATACCTCGAAATTTTGAAAATTTAACAAATAGTACTAAGGAAAATCGAGTCACTTTGCAACGTCACAGAGAGTAATATTTGTTAAATTTTCAAAATTTCGAGGTATGAGGGGTCTAATATAACTATTCAACTAAACACTTACCAAAGTTGAAAGAAACTGGTTGAAAAACGGCGTCCGAAACAGGGGAACAAAATACCATGTTTTAGCAAAAAAGCCGTATGGTTAACCATGCCGCCTGCGTATAACGATGGGCCACTGGCCCAAAGGTGAAGATGACTCTTAACAAACTAGAATGCAGGGTGTTGAGTGGGTTGGATCCGCCAATAATAACGATTTGAGCTGAAATAAAAGAATGTAAAACAAACCAAACCCACCAATAATAATGATGCCAGCTGACATTAGGCGCTGCGTGGTGGCGGCGGTAACCCCAACTAGTGGTGGAGGAAGCCGGCTATTCCGTACTAAAACTAGTAAAACTTGATCTTTCCCATACATTGTAAAATGTCTTTTGGAGTAAATTCTTTGACTTTGACTGTTTGTTTTTAGTACTATTCCGCCATTCTGCCATCTCAGTTAGCTATCCGGATATTTTGTTTATATCTAAGGTCAATGCTATGGGTAAACCTGACACAGTATCATTGACTATAGTATTCATAGTAAATGACCGTATTTTTTTCTACACCGTGGTTTCTGTTTCTAATAAACTGCCTGTGCTTATTGACTCTCTGCTTACTAAACAGCTGTTAAGTTAATATTTTTGTTGTTGTTTTGTTGGGTAGTTTTTTTAGGTTAGGTTTATCTAACCCTCAAATTTCAATTAATTGTGTATCTGTAAAAACAATGGGTTTTCCTTATTACTCAATATTATTTACTAAAATAAGATGAACTTCTTTACTCACATAGTGATTAAAACATAATCATAACTGACAGGGACAAGGAATAGGTTTTTATTATTATTTAAATACAAGTGAAACGCTACCTGATGTAACAATGTGGATACAACAGTTTATACCAAGAAATTTAATTTGTCAAACTCTTTTAAAGCAGCCTAATTGTAGAAGTGGTATCCTTCACTTCATTCCTGAAAGGTACCTAAATAATTTTAATAATAGCCTACTATGAAGGGTTTATTTTTTCAGTTTAACAATGGTTGGATTTAAGGTTAAATGAAACTTTTTACTACAGAATAACGTTTATGTGGTGTAGAGAAATTCAGGAATGTTCACCATCCAAGACAGAAGTGTCTAACTTCGGGACCACTCCTCGCCAAAGTAACATTCCAACTATTAAACTATCCACGTTTAATAGTTGGAATGTTATTTTTACGAGGAGTGGTCCCGCTGCTAGACACTTCTGTCTTTGATGGAACATTCCTGAATTTTTCTACACCACATAAACGTTGTTCTGTAGTAAAAACCTTTCCACAACCTGGAAACGGCAATGATAATCAGGCATTTATAGTTGTTGAAACAACAAGTCCTAATTTCCAGGATATCATAATAACAAATCATAATTTTCAGTAAAACGGTAACTCATCTGTAGATACTAATATTATTTTTGGTATCTGGAGGTCAAATAACACAAGTCAACAATAAAATTACCTTATTTTAAAAACGGTTATACCGGTAAACCATGGATATTTACCGAGTACCGTAAACTAATTCTGCGCATATGGGAATGAACGGACAATGAAGACAAACCCTAATTCAAGTCATTTAAAATTAAACACATGCCAATAATGTAAACACACATAAATCAATTTATACACCCATTCCTACTAAAATTTGAATTAAAGTTCTTACTGATTAGTATAAGGAATAAATGGATTTAAGCAATGAAAACTACTTACTGTACAAAGGGGTAGACTATTTATTTATTGGCATAGGCCTACTTTTAATATTTTATGACGACTATTATATTTTAAACTATAGTTTCTGTAACAACTTAACGTTAGTCACAAACTGTTTGTTTACTATGTACTCCTGACATTTGTCTGCTTTTACCACCATCATATGATCGTTCACTGATATAAGGTTTAGTCTTATGGACTGGATATGTGGATTTCAATATAAAAGCCTTTTATTGATATTAGTCCATGCAAAACATAGATTTCTCTGTTTATGTAGGAACGTTATTTTTTACATATTTGTGAAATTATATCAGATTAAATTTGGTGTATTATCACAGTATAGTGAGTAGGAAATAGTTTTAAAATCCTAGCTTAATACCTGACGCATGGACGTTGGTTAAAAAAACAAACAACCTACACACTACTAAAAAATAAATTAAATAGCATCGAAATTTTTGGATTATTAACTGGCGCAAGAGGAACCATTCCAAAATTCTCCCCAGATGTATTCAAAAAATTTAAAATACCAAAATCGAATGTTTAAGAAATTGTGATAACCACTTTAAATTATTCAGTGTATATTTTAAGAAATCATTTATTTGGCCTAAAAAGCCCACAAAATTAGCCCATATGATTAAAAATGTTTGTAATTTCATTTGTTTTACTTTGTCTTTGGAGGCCAGGCAACCCTAGAAATTGGGGAAGTGTTATTCTTTTGAATAAATTTTACTACAGCCTCCAGTGTATGAAATTTGACCACGGCTCATTAGTGTTTTACTTTTCAGAATAACTTCAACAACAAACTTGCAAACTTGAATGAATAAAAAAAATACATTAATCTACCTCGAAAGTTTGAAGTCGATCTCAGGTTTTCTTTGAAAGTTATTTAGTCAGACATTGAAATCAGGATCCATCAATAGCCTAAATTAAGGCACCAACAGTCATGAGGACTTCACTCCTCATCCTCATTGTTCATCCAACTATTTAAAACAGATGGAGGCTATTGCATTGAATGGGCCTAGTTAAATTCAAGGTGTTTGCTGGCTCTAATTCATTAAAGCATGGCAATTCATCTTGAATTTCAGGCATATTTTTGTCGGTCAAACCCTAAGGAAACAAAACTCAGGAAAGCAGAGGATTAACAATCCTTGATAACATCGTCTTTATCAACCCAACGTGATATATGCAGTACATTGCACTGCACAGTTAGTGCTATTCAGATATAGAGAGTTTTTACACATCGGTAAATGAATACGGTAAACACTAAACGCTATTTCATTTGTTTTTTATTTAAGTTACCTATTTATAATGCTTGAAGCTATGAAAAACTTATAGAAAAGTGATCAGCGGTAAATTTTAAACATTGTTTATCCGGTTCCACCACCGTGAACTGCGAATTATTTAAATAAATTTACCTATAAAAAAATAGCGTTTAGTTTTTACCATATGTTGCAAAAACTCTCTTATGACTACAGTAGAGACCTGCAAACCCGGGCTAATGTGGATTAAATGGTGTCTGGGTTTGTGAGAATTCCGGGTTATCAGGAAAGGAATAAATATTTAAAAAATAGTTTGAACTGTTTAGTTTAGGTTATTTGTTTAAAAAAACATTTTGTCATTACATAATGTATTACATATTAAATAATGTAAAAAAACTAAAAAATTAAAACATTATACAGTACACTCTCGTTCATCGGAACTAATATGGCGGATGACCGGTTTGGATGTCAAAAAATTCCGATGAAGCGGAGTTCGTCGTGAGTCATCATTTCCGCCCGTACGGTGACCTATCTTGATTGTATTCACTCTTGTTTTTAAGATAACACAAGAGATTTTATGAAAATAAGGCACTTAAACTTTGAACATGGTAACAATGAACCTATAGGAATAAAAACAACGCAGGAAATAAAGATCCTAAATATTTATTCTTATATTCCATTTTCATATTCCACTCATATTCTAGCAGTCAACTGACTTCTACGTAACACAGGTGCAGTCACGACGCGAGACAGACTGAATTACAGTTTGGGAAGCGGTCGAAGCGGATGTTCACTTCCTGCCCCCCTTCCTCTTTTTATTTTTGTGCTAATACTCCACGGCCTCGTAAATCACATCGATGGGTACAGATTATAGAAAACGCCTGATGACGTATGATGCAAAATGTGATACTTCACTGTTGTGCAGATAGAACGAATGGAAATTGAAGGCGCTACAACGGAAAAATTATTTATTTCGTAAAAAAAAATTATTAATATCCAGATTTTCAGTTCCGATGAAGCGGAGTTCCGATGTCGCCGAGTTCGATGAACGAGAGTGTACTGTATATTAAAACAAACTTAAAAGCATTACATCTTGCTCAGGCTATTGCCAGTCCGCTTAGCACCTTGAAATCCAGTGCTCTTAACTGCTCTGGCAGGCTTTCCAAGTAATCCAGAATTTCGGGCAATCGAAGTCCGGGTTTGGGGGACTCTACTGTACTGTAAAACTAAAAGTATATTTTTGCTATTTTTTAAAATGTACAGCCTATATTGAATATTTTAATTAAAGGTATTATTGAAAAACAATACTGATTATAATTCATGAATTTCAGGCATGTCTCTGTCGGACAAAACCTATATTTAGAGGAATCAAAACTCAAAGAAAGCAGAGGATTAAAGGCAGAAGACATACCTCAAAAGAACATCCGCAATTTCAGCATAATTGCTCATGTAGATCATGGGAAAAGTACGTTGGCTGATAGACTTCTTGAGATGACAGGGACATTGACTGCTAATCCAGATAACAAACAAGTCTTAGACAGGTTGGGCATTATGATACAATGATTTTTTATGAATTCTAAACAATGTTTTGTCATGATTAAACTAGAAATAGATGATTTTTAAAGAGAGTTTGGAAAGCTACTAAATTTAATGGTGTTATTAATTGAAAATAAAAATTCCATAAGGGAATTAATAAGATAGCATTGTAATTTCTCATTTGATATCTGTTAGTTTAAAATTTGAAAAAAAGTTTACGCCAATATAAAAATATGAAATCAATACGTTACAGTATTTCTAATTCATTTAATGCATTATAAAGTTATACGGTTTTTATCCAATTACTTTTTATTAGTAATTTGCAAACCTATATTTAGGAGTGATAGAGAAAAATGAAAAATAAACAAAAGGTATTATGCTTTTGCCTTTATGTCGTGCTTAAAAGGGAAGAGGAAATCAACTTGTTTCCAGTTGTAAAGCAGGCCTTCATTTAATAAATCAAATAAACAGCTAAAGATCGAAATATAATAAAATGTTAATTTGTGTGACCTTGCACGCAAGTTTTTTCTTTTTAATTTTTCGCTGAGTGTTGTTGGTCACTATGTAATTTTATGAATTAAGTTACTGCAAGAAAGTCATCTATTATCATATTTTCTCTTCAGTGAATATTAAATAAAAAATTTTCTGGCAATTTTTTTACAAGGTGGAATATGTTAGATAAAGTCTTCTTGTTTCCCCTGTAACAAAAAAGGCTTTAGAGTGCAAAGTCCATAGTGTGATTATTTGAATTCCTTAACCTGTTCACATTAATACAGCCTGTATTCCATAATTTGGCACCACTTATTAGGGTTCTGACATGATAGATATGTTGTAATTTATTGACATGTTGGAGTTACCTTTTTTATGTTTTAGTTCAATTTATTGAGCTACATTGTAAAAACATCCAGTAAATAATAGTAAAAGAGAAAAATCAGAGTTTTTATCAAGGCCATAAAATATGAAAGTGGTTTTTACAGTACCTGTTCTTTCCAATTCTTTTGGCCTAATCATATAATAATAGGATTACTGTAGTTTAGGCATTATTGTGTCATCATCAGATCCACAGTATGGTAACATATAGCTCAGAATATCTTCGTCAATTATAAAAAAAATTTAAATTTATAAAACACACACTGAAGCACTGAAATAAATAGGAAATAGACAAGGTTGCTTCTTTCATGCTGGCCAGCAGGTATCAGATTGAATTAGTTGTAATTATTTCCTTGTCTTGGCCTTCAGATGAACTTTTATCCCTTATTAGTTAAGTCTGGTACCATTGTTACCTTGGTTATTCTTGATGATCGTATGAAATAAAGTGTGTGAACTGAATTTAATTTTTTTTTATTAAATTGATCTTGTTCATTATTTTTTGTAGCGTTATAGATTTTGTATTCCTCCAATGCAGGGCTTACTTTCTAAAAGAAAAAGTACTGGAGCTATGGCACACCGGGGGGTCTGGGTTAGGGTATGGAGTACTCCTCCTTAAAACAGGGGCCAGGGTCCTACCCTGGAAATTTTTTTTTTAAACTGTACTAATTGGTGCAATTTTATCAATAAGTACTGCTTTAGGTACTGCAAATATTTATATGATTTATGCCAGTAGAAGTCTCATGCAAACTGCCCAAAGGTGTTTTTGCCCTAACTGTTTTAACTATATAGATACGGTATTGAATCTTATGTATTTTTAATCTGCATAAATTGCTGATTACAACGGTTTAAAAATATTTGCTATATATTAATAGGCAAACATATTTCTTTTTCTTCTTTTTTTCTCAGCTTGTCTGCATTGTAGGAGAAATCTGAGCATACCGTTAAAGAGGTAGTTTTCTGTGGATGAGCAGAATCCCATTATTTCCCATCGGCCCTCAGGGCTACGCCCTACAGGCTTTAAAAGTTTTAATGTTAATCTTAGGCTATTCAAGAAGGATAGTTATTAATTCATTAGACATCTGTTGTAATCACAAATGCCAGCAAATCACGAAGAACAGATCTTTAAGAAGGGTTAAGAACAACTGAATTTTTGGTCAAAATTTTGATCAGTGTATGATTTCTAGTCTTAAATATTATAAAAGTATAGACATTACTTTGAAGAAATGCTTTTGAAAACATGATCTGAAAAACTTTCTAAACTAGAAAGTTTTATTTTTGGAACAAACAAAGTTTTATTTTATTCAAGAACAAACTTTAAATGGCAGAGTTTCTACGAGTTGATCCAAAAGGTTTACATTTAACAATTTTTTGCAACTTTTTTAGTTTGTCTAAAAAAGTTTTAGACAAACTAAAAAACCAGCTGATCCAAACCAAATATACAACATCAAAGAAAATTATTATTGAAATTTCTTTAAAAATTAATATATTTTACCCAAGTTTTATTTATAGAAGTTACAAAAAAAACTAAAAAAATAGAATTTTTTATTGATTTAATCAAAAACATCAAAAGTTGTTTGTGAAATTGAGTAAGTAATCACTGAAACTTAACTAACTAGTTTACTTTTTGGTTATGTAAACTTCACATACTTGCTATCTAAATTATTTTGGCTGATACTGCAACTATTTTTCAATTTTAAGAAGTTCTGATAGAAATGAATAAAAGAAAAATTTGTTCACTCCTCAAAATATTGATTAGCCTACAAGCATTAACCATAGTTTTAGCCACCCTCTACTCGTTCAATGATGCAATCAAAAGCCAAATATCGTATCCATATTCAGAAAATACAAGTGCTTCAACATTGTGTTTCTTTTTCAAGCTTAACCAGAATCATAATACCACGATACAAAAGATATCCTATTGGAAAAACAAAAGTCAGTGGAGAAGATTATGGAAACTTCAGTTCACCAAAATTGGTTATAGCCAGTTCCTAGCATTGATAGTATTACTTCTCAGTGGAGATATTGAATTAAAATCCATTTTTAAATAAATCCATAATTTTTGGAGATATTGAAACTAATCCAGGCCCCGATGTAAAACTCAACTCGGTTGTTGGTTGTAAATCTGCTCTACTTGAATTGCCCAGTACATCTTCCGGACTATGCCAACAAGCTCTCATTGCAAATAGGGATGAAAGATATTTTAGGCCCACTTACAAATATCAAGATTCACAGGAAATATTTGAGAAAACCTCAATACAGGATACTATCCAAAATGATACACCTGAAGAAACCGATGTTGAAGAGCGTGCCCTAAAATTATGGGAGGAACCCCAAAATATGGAACAACAAACAAGAAAATATGAAAACTGCTTGGTTTGCAGTAGATGGTTTACAGCAAGGGCATTAAAAATACACCAGAAAAATTGTAAAAACTTAAAATTATCATCAAAAACTGACTCAAGTGATTTGAGAAAGAAAAAAACTTCACAACACCGGAACAAAAGTAAAAATATAGGCGAAGTCAAAAATAACTGTGAAGAAGCCAACATTCCATGTCCCTTATGTGGAAAACGATATAAGGGTCAATCTGGAGTCAATATACATGTTAGTCGTTCCCATCCTGACGAACATAGGACAAGAATATCACAAAGACAAATTGCATGGAATGATAAGTGCATAGAAAAACGAAATAATGATATCGCTACTAAGATTGATAACCCTGACAAATTTAATGAACTGCCATCGAAAGATATAAACGAATCCAATGAGAAAAATAAAGACTTTGAAAGATACAAATTAGAGTTGACAAATTAGAAACGAGAGTTTCAACAAATTTTGAACTCAGAAGATTTCTTCAAGAAAGTAGATAAATATGTTCTTTTTCTTAAAAATGCTATTCATTTCCTTCCAGGACCTAAACATCCTGCAAAGAAGTATTACTTCCTCAGAAAGCAAAATAAAGACTTCAATATCCAACCATCTTATGAAAAGTCCAGTAATCCCACAAAGTCGAGTTAAAGAAAGAGAGAGAAAAGGCGGGAAAAATACGAATTTGAATTAACACAGTTTTGGTACTACAACCAAAGAAGAAAAGCTATTCGTTCAGTTATGAACAATAAGAAGGAACTCTGCACTGTTGAGCCTGAGGAAGCATACAAACACTTTTCAACCCAGTTTTCAGTTCCAAATGACAATGTGATTCTTTCCTACGATAAAGAGAAACAGTGCGATACTGAAAATAGTTATTTCATGGATGAAAATACATTACATATCTCAAAAGAAGAAATTGAAAGTGCTATCAAACGCATCTCTGTAGACACGGCTCCAGGACCAGATGGAGTACTAATCCGAGCTATTAAAAATCAAATCTCTTATGAAATACTGTCACTAATAGCGAACAGAATGTTGAACCATTCCGAAATTCCACCTTCTTTTACTAAGGCAAGAACAGTTTTAATATACAAGGGAGGTGATAAAAAGAATTTAAGCAACTGGAGACCTATTACTATCTGTTCTGTACTCAGAAGGGTCATAGAACGTGTCCTTGACAAAAGACTTAAAGAGAGTATTGATTTCAATGAGCACCAGGAGGATTTACAAACTTACCAGGTACTTTAATTAACACCTCAATATTGTCCTCAATTTTAAAATTCTCTAAAGAAACCAAAACCGACGTTACAGTCATATTTTTGGATATTCGTAAAGCTTTTGATAATATCGGTCACAAACACTTGGAAAATGTTTTAAAATCAACTACCTTACATCCTAAATTAATAAGCCTCATTGCAGAACTACAGAAAAATAACTCGACCCACATAGAGATCAATTATAAGAAAACCAAACTAATCCCAATTAGGCGTGGTGTAATGCAGGGTTCTCCTCTCTCGCCTGCTCTATATAACCTCTCAACAGATCACATACTAAAAGAAATCAGCAGCCATACGAATTCCGACCAATTAGGCTTTTCTCTCGTCCCAGGACTTCCAAACCTCACAGTCCTTGGTTTCGCTGACGACACGGTCATAATAGGAAAATCAAAAGGCGCTGCAATCAAACTGGCAGAACTAACCATAGAGCGGTTTAAGGAAATTGGACTGGAAATAAATCTCCTAAAATGTAAAAGCATTTGTATAGAAAACGGCTCAATAAATGAAGATGCTACCATTTCCCTTGAACATGGAGAAATAGAAACCTTGAAGAATGACCAACTTGTAAAATATCTTGGAGTCACGTTTAACGATGAATGCATATTCAACACTCAGGGGGTGATGAAAGAATTAAAAGACAAACTTGACCTACTGGTGTCATCCCCCTTACTTAAACCAAACCAGAAATTTAACATCTTGTCGACATCTATCTGTCCCACACTAATTTATCCTTTCCAGTCCATTTCTCCAGCTAAGATTCCAAAATCATTTGCAATTGATGCCGACAAAATCATAAAAAGTACAACTAAAACAATTTTAAGCCTTCCAACCGATGTTCCCGACAGCATTTTATATACCAAGTGCGAGTTCAAAGGATTAGGCATATTTAAAGCAAGATGGGAAATATTTCTCCAATTTATTAATTCATGTCAGTGCCTTCAAAAAAAGCCAAAACCTTTACATTTCTCACACAAGAGACCTAAAAACTGAAATAGACAACTGCCTTGACAGTCTACAAATTGAAAGAGAACCATCTATGTTGAAAAAAAAACTCAAATGAAATCGACGTTAAGAAAATTAGAATATGTCTACGAGGTCAAGAGTATAGAACTTGGTGCTCTCTTAGTCATAAAGGGAAAGGAGCTGAAATCTATGAAGAATACCCTCCAGCTAATAGATGGGTGAAAAATAAAGGCGATCTGACCTGTGATGAATGGCGAGAAGCCATAAAGATGACAGCAAACGTAGCTCCAGTAAGGACTGTTCCAGGCAGATCCCAGGACGGTAACCACTGTCGGCGCTGCCACAGTGAGTATGAAACTCTTGCCCATGTCCTGGGATCTTGCCCTTATAGCGAAACCCTGATAAACGCCATACATCACAAGGTCAGATCTATGATCGCCGAATCCCTCCGGAAATTGAAATACCAAGTATACGAAGAGGTGCATGGATTATCCGATGACGGAGGCGAATCGACATGATAGCCATTAAAGAAGGCTCGCAAAATGGAACAATAATAGATCCCACCATTCGGTTTGAAATTGGCAAATCCCAATCTAAAGAAATCCAAACTGAAAAAGAAAATATTTATATGCCGACAGCAAATTATTATAAAAAGAAATATGGCCTAGAAAAAATTGAAGTGATTGGTTTATTATTTGGTGCTAGAGGAACTATACCTAAATCAGTAGTAAATTTTAACAAACAATTCGGACTGCCTTCAAAATTATTAATCCAAATTTCAACCAGTATTCTTAAAGACTCTATCAAAATATTAAGGCATCATTTATATTCAAACTATTAGTGTAAATTTTTGTTGTTATGTAATCTTCATTTCCTCCCCACCTTTATTTATATCAAAATTTAATTGTGTTAGTATTCTTTGTCTCAGGCAACCCTTATTGAGGGAAGATTGTTATTCATTCTTGAATAAAGTTATATAATGACAATCGAGCACAAAGCAAGTAATTTCCTCCCGCTTCCGTACTAGTGGAGTGGCTATGCAACAACGCATGCTGAGCCGCTGCATTGCTAAACAAGCTTTTTATCGGGGTGCGTTAATTATACTGTCTGACATGTTTATCTAAGAGAAATAGTTAAATTACTAATTAATTTGTACTGAGGATAAGTAAAACCCCTCCAAATTGTAAGAACCACTTTTTAAAACGGTTAAGAAATCATCCTAAACATCGGAAATAAAGATGCCTTTCTCCGAAATCTTCAATAGCGCGCCACGTACATGTTTGCAAATTTTTCTTGAGAAACCGTTCCCTTTTTCAAGATTCAAGATCCAAGATTCAAGATTCAAGATCTTTATTAGTCTTTAAGTAATACATGATTACAATGGACTTCGTCAAAATACATTAATACATTTCCTAGAAATAAACATATATAAATAAAAGTTAGCTTGTGTAAAATTGTAAAAAAATTTTAATCTTTAAGACATAAAAGAAGAATTGTTAAATTAAATGATTAAAATTCATTTAATTATCTACAACTTTGTCGCTTGAAGTTTATTCCTGACCATCAAACAGAAAGAGTTTAGCTTAGTAACTTTTCCTGTTCTAGTTGTGTATTGACGTACGTAGGGTTTCCTAGTTAAGTGTAATGGCTACGATATTTACATTGTTATAATCAGAAAATCTTTTGCTTTAAAACCATATGTTTCAATGAATTTGGAAAGTTAGCAACAGGTAGAGAATCGTAAAGTGAGTTGGTCATTTTGATTTTTTGCCTGCCCTTCAGAACACGGGTTCCGGTTTTTGGTTCGTTCTTTGCCTTGTGTGAGCGTTCCAGGTGTAAATAATATAAATAGATTTCTATGCACACAACTCATATAATTTTTTTTCTCACTATATCAAAGCCATTAAAATTAGGAATGCAATTTTTATACTTTAATCACATGCACCAACATGGTCTTGCCACTGTCGGCTAAGACACTAAAGGATCTGAAACCCTTCTTTTTTTCTTTCAATCCCTGTGGTAGATTTTGTTTGATGTATTCATTGTCCTAACCCAGATTGCAGGTGGAGAGGGAACGGGGCATAACTGTCAAGGCCCAGACAGCTTCATTGTTCTACAGCCACAAAGGTGAAGAATATCTGCTGAACCTCATAGACACTCCGGGCCATGTAGACTTCTCCAATGAGGTTGCCAGGTAATTTATTCTCATATCATTTTTATTAATGTTATTGATGAAGTATTTTTTTCACTTCTATTTTTTAGAACTAAATGGGTTTTAGGACACTTGACCCAAAATACCTTGATGTGTGACTTATTTACTGAGGGCAGTTGTCTGGGCTGTGGCGGGTCCAATCTTTGAAATGTCTTTAATCCCACCTTACTGACTATAAATCATTTTAGACCAGTGTTTCTCAACACGATACCGAGGCCGTGTACTTCCTGATGCTTTTTTGGCTTACCACCAAAACTTATACCTACCCCCTTTCCACTCCCACTCCTATTTAATACGCTTCACTATAAAAAGTGGTGGGTGAAACAAATAAACACAAACTAGAAGTTTAGAAATTTACAATTAGATTTTTTAAATTCAATAAACTTAAATTTGAATGAATAAATATCAATAATTTGAAGCTATATAAATAATGATGTGATTATAAATTGACATAATAATATGAGTAAAACTAAATTTTCCAGTTTTAAACTAAAAACTGCTAGCTGCAGGTTTTCTAAACAAAGTTAAATACAGTAAAATTGAAAAAATATCAACTGCTCAATTTAACCGCCAAAAGAGAGTTATTTTGCATTCCTACAAAAGTAATTTAAAGTAATACAAATACAAAATGACCAAACTCATAAATACTGACAGCAAAAGGTTGTTAATGGGAAACTTTCTGTTTCTTGTTGAAGAAAGATTCAGTGTCAGGACTAATTAACATGTTGGGTGCGGCAAAAATATCGGAAATCTTTCGCCAGGGCCTGACATTTTCTATTTCATAAAATCTTTCCTTTTGTCTCAAGTAGTCAGGATCAAGGCCGTAAACTGATGTTAGCATTTTATTCACAGAAAAAAATGGCATCCAAGTCTCTGGTGACCGGGCCGGCCCGCACAATGTAGCCCGTAGGCGTAACGACGACAATACAGTTTTTTTGGTCACACACTCACTGTTTTTCACACAAAAAATGTTCAGTAGCATTATAACTAACATATACAATAATTATATACAGCACCTTCTTCCCTCCCAAATAGTGTCTATTTCACTCACAGTGCATCATGGAACTGCTGAGAGTGATTCCATATGTAACTAAAATAATAATTCCTATATAACTAAAATAATTCCAATAAAAAAAATAATTTTATATAAAACATATTACTGCGCCGTAGAACACGCCCCAACACAAAATATATGTGTTAAAAATGTGGAAAGTAATTGATAATTTTCCGGTCTTAAGGGACCGGCGCTGGACCGCAGGAGTGCTGGGCGACGCACACGCAGAATAAGTCAGCTAATCCTAGCAACGTAGGATTAGCTTTTTGAGCTTGATTTATTGGTGATAAGTAAAATTTATTTAAAGCTAACAGCTATTTTGAAAATCCAAAAAACCACAAAATTTTTTCAAAACCGTTAGAGCCGTTTTTGAGAAATTTAGATTTTACATGTTTTTTGAGAGTTTTTAGGAAAAAACTACCCTTAAAAATAAAAAATTAAAAAAAATACCCCCCGTGGCAGCAGACCTGCGTACTCAGCGAATTTCCAAATTAGTAATATTAATTTTTACCACATAAAACTGTAAACCAAATAAAATCACATGCTCATAAATAGGGAAATAAATGTCTCTTCTCCTTATGATAAATATAGGGAGAGTATGCAGGTATGCTGCCATGGGGAACACTAAAATTAGGTTTTTATCATGAAAAAAAAAAATTATTTTGACCATATGAAGCCATTTACTAAGTTTCATCAATATCTGTCCATTGCTAAAGAAGTTTGCCTATTCTCCATATGATTAACATGGAAAAAGAGTATGCAGGTTTGCTGCCACGATAAGCACAAAAACCAAGATTTTTTACCATAAATGGATGAATCTCAACCAAATGAAGCTGAATTCCAAGTTTCATCGAAAAATATTGGTTAATAAGTGAAATATTAACACATCCTTATTCTCCATAAGATTAACATTAGAGCCCCAAAAGACAATGTACTGTCTTTAGACTTTGTAATATCTCGGTAACCAATGGAGATAGAGCAAAGCTTCAAAATACTAAATTGTGTGTTTTTTTAGCTAAATCCAATGGTCAAAATTAAAATTTAAAATTTTTAAAATTTACATATGAAAAATGCAAAAAACCCATTTTTTGGGTACAAAACAACCCCTTCCGGTAGGTCGATATGTCTGGTTTTCGAACTCATCCGAATAAACGTAGCATTACACATCTCTATCAAATTTGGTGTCGATCGGACCATTTTTACGGGAGTTATCGTGTCTAGGGACACATATATACATATACAGGGTGTTTGGTAGTCAGTGTCAAAAAAACAAAGGGGTTATAATGCACACAAAATTCAACAAAAATACGCAAATTAGACACTTACATCTCAATCCACCTTCCAGTAGCACTCATTTGAATTTTTGTTCAAAATTCTTGGAAATTTCCCATTTCGCCTATTCCGAATTTAAAGTGATAGAGATAGCGGCATAATCCCTTTGATGATATCCCAAGCCGACACCGCCGACTCCCCATTGGTCACTGATACTCTTTGAAAACCAAGCCGCCGCCTCAACATAAACGCTCACGACGCGCCTTCAAACGGCCATAAAAAATCAACCAGCCCCAAAATTGGAAAGCCCCGCGGCCCAAAACACGCCGACCCACTTTGGATTTCATAAAAAAACCCCGGGACCCCTAAGGACCCGCGCCCCAAGCCCAAAAATCCATGCCAAAGTCCAAAAACCCAAATTTCTCGTTTCAGATTTTTCTACTATCAAAGAAGCCGCTCCTCTTTCACAAAAAGACGCCGCCGCCGCAACATAAACGACGAAATTTCCCATTTCGCCTATTCCCAATTGAAAGTGATAAAGATGGCGGCATAATCCCTTTGATAACAACGCAAGCCGACACCGACAACTCCCCATTGGTCACCGATACTCTTTGAAAACGAAGCCGCCGCCTCAACATAAACGCTCATGACGCGCCTTCAAACGGCCATAAAAAATCACCCAGCCCCAAAATTGTAAACCCCCGCGGCCCAAAACACGCGCCCCCACTTTGGATTTCTTAAAAAAACCCCGGCGCCCCCCAGGACCCACGCCCCGGGCCCAAAAATCCACCACAAAGTCCAAAAACCCAAATTTCTCGTTTCGGATTTTTCTAAAATCAAAGGAGCCGCTCCTCTTTGACAAAAGCCGCCGCCGCCACAACATAAACGCTCATGACTCCCATTCAAACGGCCATAAAAAATGACCTGTCCCCAAAATGTGGAAGCCCCGCGCCCCAAAACACGCGGCCCCACTTTGGATTTAATAAAAAATCCCTAGCGGCCCTCAGAAGCCGCGCCCCGACCCCAAAAAACCACCATAAAGTCCAAAAACCCAATTTCTCGTTTCTGAATATTCAACAATGCGGCTCCTTTGAGACAAAATGCCGCCAACACCTCAGCTCCCTTCCCATTGGCCAGACCACAACCGACCGCCATTGCTCTCTTCTCATTGGTCAAGCTTCGACGCGCTATTCCTTTGTGGCGCATGCCGCCCGCGTTTACAAAAACCACAAAACACAACTTTAAAAATTCCCCAAAATTAAGGGAAGCCCCAAATTCAAACTTTTATGAATGTAAACCCTTTACCCCAACTTTGGATTTCCAAAAAAAAATACACCAACCCCCAAACACACCCCCTTCCACCCTTAATAAGGCCTTAAAGTTAAAATATCCAAAATTCGTAATCACGATTATTATAACAAAAATTTCAAATTCAACTTAATTTCACATTTAAGCCCATAACTCCTCACCCCAAAAAGTTTTCGACCCCAAATTTTTTGCAAAAGTTAGGGGACAATTTTGGATTTGATATTTTAACAAAACTACCCCTCCAGCACACCGGGAACATACCCCAAAATTAGCTTTTTCCTTCGTAGCCAGGTAGCTAATGGTATTCTAGAGGCGACCTGGCTACGAAGGAAATATTAAGGATAGGCCTAAGTCTACAACCCCTAAATTCAATTATCACATTTTACCTATTGGGACCCAACAAACAAAGTATATATATATATATATATATATATATATATATATATATATATATATATATATATATACCCCCCCCATAATATGCAGTGGGAAGATTGTTTTACAAGGACTTAAAGGATCCCAAGGATCACCAATACAGGACATCTTACACACTAATGTTTTTTAAGCGGGAAGATCAACCCTCAAAAAAAATTTTCATCTTCCCACTCGTGGGAAGATTTCCTAATAGGAAATTACAATCTTCCCAGGAGTGGGAACATTACATGATTTCTAAATATAATCTTCCCACTCGTGGGAACATTACCCATAGCCTAAAAAGAATCTTCCCACAAGTGGGAAGATTGTTTTACAAGGACTTAAAGGATCCCAAGGATCACCAATACAGGACATCTTACACACTTATGTTTTTTAAGCGGGAAGATCAACCCTCAAAAAAAATTTTCATCTTCCCACTCGTGGGAAGATTTCCTAATACGAAATTACAATCTTCCCAGGAGTGGGAACATTACATGATTTCTAAATATAATCTTCCCACTCGTGGGAACATAACCCAATTACCTAATAACAATCTTCCCACTGGTGGGAAGATTATTTTACAAGGACTTTAACCCCATTGGCTCGCACATTACTATTTTCAAGCTGAAAAATCAACCATAAAAAAAAATTTTCATCTTCCCACTCGTGGGAAGATTTCCTAATACGAAATTATAATCTTCCCAGGAGTGGGAACATTACATGATTTCTAAATATAATCTTCCCACTCGTGTGAACATTACCCATAGCCTAAAAAGAATCTTCCCACAAGTGGGAAGATTGTTTTACAAGGACTTAAAGGATCCCAAGGATCACCAATACAGGACATCTTACACACTAATGTTTTTTAAGCGGGAAGATCAACCCTCAAAAAAAATTTTCATCTTCCCACTCGTGGGAAGATTTCCTAATACGAAATTATAATCTTCCCAGGAGTGGGAACATTACATGATTTACAAATATAATCTTCCCACTCGTGGGAAGATTTCCTAATACGAAATTATAATCTTCCCAGGAGTGGGAACATTACATGATTTCTTAATATAATCTTCCCACTCGTGGGAAGATTTCCTAATACGAAATTATAATCTTCCCAGGAGTGGGAACATTACATGATTTCTAAATATAATCTTCCCACTCGTGGGAACATTACCCATAGCCTAAAAAGAATCTTCCCACAAGTGGGAAGATTGTTTTACAAGGACTTAAAGGATCCCAAGGATCACCAATACAGGACATCTTACACACTAATGTTTTTTAAGCGGGAAGATCAACCCTCAAAAAAAATTTTCATCTTCCCACTCGTGGGAAGATTTCCTAATACGAAATTATAATCCTCCCAGGAGTGGGAACATTACATGATTTCTAAATATAATCTTCCCACTCGTGGGAAGATTTCCTAATACGAAATTATAATCTTCCCAGGAGTGGGAACATTACATGATTTCTAAATATAATCTTCCCACTCGTGGGAACATAACCCAATTACCTAATAACAATCTTCCCACTGGTGGGAAGATTATTTTACAAGGACTTTAACCCCATTGGCTCGCACATTACTATTTTCAAGCTGAAAAATCAACCATAAAAAAAATTTTCATCTTCCCACTCGTGGGAAGATTTCCTAATACAAAATTATAATCTTCCCAGGAGTGGGAACATTACATGATTTCTAAATATAATCTTCCCACTCGTGGGAACAATACCCATAGCCTAAAAAGAATCTTCCCACAAGTGGGAAGATTGTTTTACAAGGACTTAAAGGATCCCAAGGATCACCAATACAGGACATCTTACACACTAATGTTTTTTAAGCGGGAAGATCAACCCTCAAAAAAAATTTTCATCTTCCCACTCGCAGGAAGATTATCTAATACCAAATTACAATCTTCCCAGCAGTGGGAACATTACTTGATTTCTAAATATTATCCTCCCACCTGTGGGAACATAACAACATTTCAAAATATAATCTACCCAATCGTGGGAACATTACCCATTTACCTCATCACCATCATCACATCGAAAAACGGCCAGAAATCGATATAATATCACCCCCCACTCAACTGAAGGAGCCCCCCCCCACTCGCAAACCAACCCAACTCATCCAGGGGGACACGAACTATTGTAACCCAACCTAACCTAACCTCAGGCTAGACGAACGGAAGTCGGGGGACGCGTTGGACACTCGCCCCGGCCACCCGGGCAACGGCAGCGGTCGGGGCCCCCACCAATGGCGCCCCCCCACCCACGCCCGTCACCCTTCACTCACCAAACTCGCGGAATACACTCACGGGACACCTATCCACACGACCACCAACCCCCGCGAGTGCAAAACGTCGGGAAGTGATCCCGAAAAAAAAAATCCAAAAAAAAGCCGAGGACGCCTCTTACAACGCCAATCGGGGCACTCCCCCACCTAATGGCTCACCACGGGCGTCCACCTTATTTTTTCCTCACCAAATTCGGAAAGTTGGCTCTGGGCACTACCAGCCACACACCCGACGCCCTTCCCCGAGGTAAGAACGACCCCACCGCCCACGGGGGGCTGATGAAATAGGCTGGAACATCGAAAAACGGCCAGAAATCGATATAATATCACCCCCCACTCAACTGAAGGAGCCCCCCCACTCGCAAACCAACCCAACTCATCCAGGGGGACACGAACTATTGTAACCCAACCTAACCTAACCTCAGGCTAGACGAACGGAAGTCGGGGGACGCGTTGGACACTCGCCCCGGCCACCCGGGCAACGGCAGCGGTCGGGGACCCCACCAATGGCGCCCCCCCACCCACGCCCGTCACCCTTCACTCACCAAACTCGCGGAATACACTCACGGGACACCTATCCACACGACCACCAACCCCCGCGAGTGCAAAACGTCGGGAAGTGATCCCGAAAAAAAAAAAATCCAAAAAAAAGCCGAGGACGCCTCTTACAACGCCAATCGGGGCACTCCCCCACCTAATGGCGCACCACGCGCATCCACCTTATTTTTTCCTCATCAAATTCGGAAAGTTGGCTCTGGGCACTACCAGCCACACACCCGACGCCCTTCCCCGAGGTAAGAACGACCCCACCGCCCACGGTGGGCTGATGAAATAGGCTGGAACATCGAAAAACGGCCAGAAATCGATATAATATCACCCCCCACTCAACTGAAGGAGCCCCCCCACTCGCAAACCAACCCAACTCATCCAGGGGGACACGAACTATTGTAACCCAACCTAACCTAACCTCAGGCTAGACGAACGGAAGTCGGGGGACGCGTTGGACACTCGCCCCAGCCACCCGCGCAACGGCAGCGGTCGGGGCCCCCACCAATGGCGCCCCTCCACCCACACCCGTCACCCTTCACTCACCAAACTCGCGGAATACACTCACGGGACAACTATCCACACGACCACCAACCCCCGCGAGTGCAAAACGTCAGGAAGTGATCCCGAAAAAAAAAAAATCCAAAAAAAAGCCGAGGACGCCTCTTACAACGCCAATCGGGGCACTCCCCCACCTAATGGCTCACCACGGGCGTCCACCTTATTTTTTCCTCACCAAATTCGGAAAGTTGGCTCTGGGCACTACCAGCCACACACCCGACGCCCTTCCCCGAGGTAAGAACGACCCCACCGCCCACGGGGGGCTGATGAAATAGGCCGGAACATCGAAAAACGGCCAGAAATCGATATAATATCACCCCCCACTCAACTGAAGGAGCCCCCCCACTCGCAAACCAACCCAACTCATCCAGGGGGACACGAACTATTGTAACCCAACCTAACCTAACCTCAGGCTAGACGAACGGAAGTCGGGGGACGCGTTGGAAACTCGCCCCGGCCACCCGGGCAACGGCAGCGGTCGGGGCCCCCACCAATGGCGCCCCCCCACCCACGCCCGTCGCCCTTCACTCACCAAACTCGCGGAATACACTCACGGGACACATATCCACACGACCACCAACCCCCGCGAGTGCAAAACGGCGGGAAGTGATCATGAAAAAAAAAAATCCAAAAAAAACCCGAGGACGCCTCTTACAACGCCAATCGGTGCAGTCCCCCATCTAATGGCGCACCACGCGCGTCCACCTTATTTTTTCCTCACCAAATTCGGAAAGTTGGCTCTGGGCACTACCAGCCACACACCCGACGCCCTTCCCCGAGGTAAGAACGACCCCACCGCCCACGGGGGGCTGATGAAATAGGCCGGAACATCGAAAAACGGCCAGAAATCGATATAATATCACCCCCCACTCAACTGAAGGAGCCCCCCCACTCACAAACCAACCCAACTCGTCCAGGGGGACACGAACTATTGTAACCCAACCTAACCTAACCTCAGGCTAGACGAACGGAAGTCGGGGGACGCGTTGGACACTCGCCCCGGCCACCCGGGCAACGGCAGCTGTCGGGGCCCCCACCAATGGCGCCCCCCCACCCACGCCCGTCGCCCTTTACTCACCAAACTCGCGGAATACACTCACGGGACACCTATCCACACGACCACCAACCCCCGCGAGTACAAAACGGCGGGAAGTGATCATGAAAAAAAAAAAATCCAAAAAAAACCCGAGGACGCCTCTTACAACGCCAATCGGTGCACTCCCCCACCTAATGGCGCACCACGCGCGTCCACCTTATTTTTTCCTCACCAAATTCGGAAAGTTGGCTCTGGGCACTACCAGCCACACACCCGACGCCCTTCCCCGAGGTAAGAACGACCCCACCGCCCACGGGGGGCTGATGAAATAGGCCGGAACATCGAAAAACGGCCAGAAATCGATATAATATCACCCCCCACTCAACTGAAGGAGCCCCCCCACTCACAAACCAACCCAACTCGTCCAGGGGGACACGAACTATTGTAACCCAACCTAACCTAACCTCAGGCTAGACGAACGGAAGTCGGGGGACGCGTTGGACACTCGCCCCGGCCACCCCGGCAAAGGCAGCGGTCGGGGCCCCCACAGATGGCGCCCCCCCACCCACACCCGTCATCCTTCACTCACCAAACTCGCAGGATCTACTCATGGGACACCAACCAACACAACCACCAACCCCCGCGAGTCCAAAACGACGGGAAGTAATCCAGAAAAAAAAAATTCCAAAAAAACCCGGGCCCGGCTCTTGCAACGCCAATCGGGGCACTCCCCCACCTAATACCCCACCACCTCGGCCCACGTTATTTTTTCCCCACCAAATTCGGAAACTTGCCTTTAGGCACTACCACCCACACACCCAACGCCCATCCCAGCAAAAAGGACGACCACACCGCCCATGGGGGGCTAATTAAGTGGGCGGAAACTACCAAAAACGGCCAAAAATCGATAAAATATCACCCCTCGCTCAACTAAAAGAGCCCCCCACCTCAGAAACCAACCTCATGCATCCGGGAGGACTCAAACTATTCTAACCCAACCTAACCTAACCTCAGGCTAGACGAACGGAAGTCGGGGGACGCGTTCGAGACTCGCCCCGGTCACCCCGGCAAAGGCAGAGGTCGGGGCCCCCACAAATGGCGCCCCCCCCCCTGCCACACACGTTATCCTTCACTAACCAAACTCGCAGTATCTACTCATCCGACACCCATCCACACACCCACCAATCCCCGCGAGTCCAAAACGTCCGGAAGTACTGGAGAAAAAAAAAATCCAGAAAAAACCCGGGCCCGGTTCTTACAGAGCCAATAAGGACGGGCCCCCACCTAATGCCCCACCACGGGGACCCACGTTATTTTTTCCTCACCAAAATCAGAAAATGCACTCTCGGCACTACCACCCACACACCCAACAGAAATCCCAGTTAAAAAAAAATACCACCCAACCCAGGGGAATTATCTTGAGATAAGTGGCCAAAAACAGCAAAAAATCAATAATAAATAACCCTGGGCTTAACAAAAATCCGGCACGTGATAGTTTAGCCTGATCATAATGTTTTCGTCAAAAAACAGTACGTTATTATGTAAATTGAAAATATTGGATATACCTAATGTTTAAGTCAATTGTCGTAATTCTGTCATAATAATTCATTATACATTACAAAAAAACAATCGCTTCCTACTTTTAGTGGAAATTAATCTCTATTTATAGTATTTAAGGAAATATATTGTGATTTACTAGTTGTATCTCGTGTCAATTGTCGGTTTATAGGTATACAAATCACAATGCGTATTCGAGGATATTGTAATCGAAAGTACTCATCTTCGATATTGTTAGCAAACCTCTGTTATTTAAAACCAAGATTGCAATGGAATTCACATCACAAGAATATGCTGATATGCACTTTGTGTATGGTTTTTGTAACGGTAATGCTCTTGCCGCCAGAAGGGAATATGAACGTCGCTTTCCTAATCGGCGCATTCCATGTCCAAGAGTTTTCTCGAGATTACACCAGCGGCTTGCGGACTATGGCACCGTACAAAAACAGCGTAATGAAATGGGTACAGTATATGGCGTTGCGACAGACGAATTAATACTTGATGCTGTTCATAATGAACCCGGAATAAGTACTAGAGAAGTTGCTAGAGACATTGGTACTTCTAATTGGAAAGTTTGGGACGTCTTGAAAAAAAACCAACACCATCCCTTTCATTTACCCAAGTTCAAGCCCTCGAAGAAAATGACTTTGGACCAAGAGTGCAGTTTTGCCGGTGGCTCCTGAATAGTGACATGGAACAATATGGCTTCTTCAAAAAGATTTTGTGGTCAGATGAATCGTTGTTTACCAGAGAGAGGATTTTTAATAGTCACAATATGCATCACTGGTCAGAACAAAACCCCAGAGCTACTAAGGAAAGGGCTTTTCAAAGACGTTTCCGAGTTAATGTCTGGGCTGGAGTCATAGGGGACCAATTAATTGGTCCCCATTTCTTTGAAGATACCTTGAATGGACCAACATACTTGGACTTCTTACAGCACACCTTACCTGCCCTCCTTGATGTACTGGATATAAATCAAAGAAACGAAATAATATTTCAGCATGATGGAGCTCCTCCACATTTCACAAACGAGGTGAGAGACTGGCTTAGTCTAAACTACCCTACATGGATTGGTCGAGGCGGACCCGTCGCGTGGCCAGCTAGGTCACCTGATCTAACGCCCATGGACTTCTTTGTCTGGGGGTTTCTAAAGAGTGAAGTATACACAACACCCGTGGATAATGAAGAAGAGCTGAGACACCGAATCACAACAGCTGTAGAAAAGTTGCGAGAAAAACTTTCTTTTAAAGTTACAGTTGGTGCAATGAGAAAGAGATCTCGAGCATGTATCAGACGTGAAGGCAGGCAGTTTGAACAAGATCTTTAAGTTTTAAAGTGTCAGTTTTTAAGAGTAATGTTTTTAAAGTATGTGTTTAACTTTAATTTTCTACTTCTAATTTGTTATAATTTTTAATAAAATCTGTTTTAATTGCAAATAATGAATTTTTAATTGTTTTTTTTTAGTTGCTAATTTTTCGCAACAATTACTTGCCACAAAAGGCATGAGGGGCAGTCTTAAGGCAGCTAAGGTACTCCATTGATATTAGTTTTAATAAGTACCGGCAGTCGGAATCAAACCTTTAAGGTCCAACTTTCAAGAACTTCTATCTTAGTATTTATTGTTGGTGTTGGTGGTGAATTTATAAAAAAATGATCAATAATTATGTTTAATGCCTAATTTCGTTCAGTAGGCGTAAAGGAAATGTCACTTGTAGTATATCATTTTAAAGCTTATAATGTGGGTAAGTTTTGGTAATATTTGACAGTTTGTAGGTTGAAGCATAAAAAAATTTTCTTAAGTTAGTTATAGCACCCTTTTTTTAAATTTCCCAAAATTTCGTTTTCGGGTAGATTTTACAAAGCTTCAAGGAGGCTTAACTGGACAAACTGTACTTATTCTGATAGAAAATTTTATGTACTTTCTAAAAATGACATAAAAAATGGCAATATGTTTGGTAAATGGCAAGAGAAATTAGATTTTTAATGGCAATGTCAAGATTTTTGAAAAAAATTCAAATGAGTGCCACTGGAAGGTGGATTGAGATGTAACTGTCTAATTTGCGTATTTTTGTTGCATTTTGTGTGTATAATAACCCTTTAATGTTTTTGACACTGACTACCAAACACCCTGTATATATACATATATACATATATATATATATATATATAGATATATATACATATATATATATATATATATATATATATATATAAATTTTAATGACTATTATTTTTGGTCTCTGGGCACCTCAAAACGAAAAAGTAACATGTTCCCGGGCTTAGGTCTTACCATGAGACCTACGGTAATAGCTTATTCCCTATGGGAAATTCGCTAAAATGAGAAAAACTCCTGAAACTGTCGTGGATTTGGACCTACATACCAAATTTCATCAAATTCGGACGATTGGGGCATTCTCAAGCTCAGTTTACATCCAGACAGTCAGACATCACTCTGAAAACCACTTTTTTGGACTTAGGGGACACCAAAACGGATAAATCCACCAACAACTCAAATTCAAAATTTTGACGAAAACAATACCTTCTCCATATAGTAAGGTATAGGGGGAGAAAGTAAAAGGACTCCATAAGTTCCGAAAGGAACTTGGCAGACAGGAGTAGCGCAGCACGCTTGCCGCTGTACCGATAAGAAATATTTTAGGCTACTTCTCTACATTCTTACAGCTTTAAAGTTTTTCATACTTAAGGGTTATTCTGTTTATAGAGTAGGCCTAAATATTTTTATTCAAAATCCGTTTTTCATGTTATTAATCTAAACACCATGATAACTCATTATTATTTTTGAATTAGTAGAACCTTGATAGTTTAACTCTCGATAGTTCGACACTCCTTATGGTTCGACACTATCTGTGACAACTTCACATATCAGTAACGACTGAGATTCCCATGTACTCCCAATAGTTCGACATTTCGATTCTTAGACACTCTCCAAGTCCACAAAGTATCAAACTATTGAGGTTCTACTGTAGTCATTTTGACGTGAGTGAATCAGGACAATAAGCTACCTTTACAATAGCTACCTTTGCAATGCAAAGCTTTCATCCTTCAACGACGACTTAAAGACATCTATGATGACACACATGAATATGTTAGTAAGATTTTACTGCCATTCACAGGTCACTGGCAGCTTGCCAGGGAGTCATTCTACTGGTGGACGCCAATCAGGGTGTGCAGGCTCAGACAGTCGCTAACTTCTACTTGGCTTTCGGCCAGGACCTGTCAATAATTCCAGTTCTTAACAAGATAGACCTCAAAAACGCTGATCCCGAACTCTGCAAGAATCAGCTCTTCAACCTTTTTACAATAGATCCTGATGATGTTCTGATGGTTGGTGTCTTTGAATTTTGTTCTCATAATAGATTTTAATCCAGATTGTTTTCATCAACATGTCGTCACACTGTGTGACATAATTTAGAATCTGTGAAATAATATTAAGTGTAACTTCCATTCACTTGTTTATTCGGCTTGTAATTAAAATTATTAATAACATATTATTTGTGACTGTAAATATTGTAGATTTGTCAATCTTGCAAAGTCCGAATAAAGTCCGCCATTCTGTTTATAATTTTGTTTACACTTTTCATCTGCTGTTTACATAATATTTCATTGCAAATAACAAACTTTTAGAAGCTAAAATGTTCAATAGAATTTGTTTTATCGAGAATAAAAAGTCTAATGGGTAAACTACTGATTTAAGACGTTTATATCAAGTCTTATTCCTTGAAATAGATCTAAAAATATCAGGAGAAAACTGTTTACAAGACAGTCAATATATCCTACAGTGGTAGAAATTAAAGTTTTTGTCTAACCTAAAAGTTGAGTTTAAGTTTTGCAAAGCAAAATGTTATTAGTATTATTTAGCTTGTAATTTAATGGGGATTTGATGAAAATACAAGCCTTTTGACTTCATTGACTTATATTAAAAAATTTACGTAACAACTGACGCTGTCAGGCTATTGCATTGCTTTTAAATGGAGTTGACAGCTGAAATTTGGCCGCATCTGGTCACGTGAGAAAAAATTTATGAAGGCCCAGTAGTAGTTTTCGTAGGCAACCCCTCTACCCATTTTTTAATATAAGCTCTATTGCTCTATGTTTGTTAGATATCCGCCAAGCTAGGCAAAGGTGTGGAAGACGTACTGAAGGCTGTGATAGAAAGGTTGCCACCTCCACCAGGAAATCGGGATGCTCCAATGCGTGCCCTTATTTTTGATAGGTAAATTTATTGCTTGAAAGTTGATTTTTTTATTCATTTAAAAAATTTAATGGAAATACTATACATTGTTGGCAGCATTGCAGACTAGTAAATGTGTCTTTTACTGTCAACTTTGTTGTTACAAACATAAGGAATCAAGAGCCATAAAAAATATGCTGTAAAAATAGACAAACTAATAAATGGAAAAGCAGCAACTAATAAGAATTTTAATCAATGATAAAGCCTCTCTTTATCTCAACAGTAAAACCTTTCCACAAACACCATCATTGGAATTGAGGTGAGCCTAGTGTTTGGCTTGTATTTGACCGAATACTCAAAATAATTCCCAGAAACTAAGTATAGTCAAGCACAATAAGTTTTCCAGATATCAATGAATAAGTGCTTAAATTGGACTTAATTTTCCAGCTGGTATGACCGTTACCGTGGAGCAGTAGCTCTTGTTTATGTTAGAGATGGGAGTTTGAAAGTCGGAGACGAAATAGTCTCTGGGCACAGCAAACAGAAGTACATCGTTAAAGGAGTCGGGCTTCTGAGACCCCATGAGGAGCCCACTGGTCAGCTGTATGTACCCTGTGATTCTATTCTCTTATTTGGTTTAGAATTGCATGAATCTCAGTAAAATTTGGTAAAATATGGGGTTGGACTATGAAATTAGCTTGCGTCAAGCTGTGTAACTGTCACCTGCCCTAGTATTTTTTAACAAAAAAAATTTTTTCTCAGATTACTATACGTGCTCTGTGTTAACTGTGATACTGTTAGCGCTTTCTATTCCATTGCTTCAGAACTACAGTGTCCCACTAAGTTTTGTTAACAGATTCTTTCAGTAAGCTAGTAGTCCCCTTGAACGGGTGCTTCACCGTAAAACAGCAGAGGTCGCATTCAGAGTTTTACTCTACAGTTGCATAAATTTAAACGTTATTATGTGTTTTTAATAGTTAATAGTATTTATAAGTAGTATTTATAGTAGTTTTATAATAAAATACTGTATTTATATACGGTATTGACAAACTTCATTAGGAATTAAATTTAATCGATGATACCATTAATTGTTTAACTTAATAAATGTAATGTTTGAATTAAACAACTTAATTAATTTTCTAGTATAAAATAGGTATCACTGTCAGTGTTACGAAGAGGGCGCATGCAGAGTTTTTCCACAGTAATACAATTATATACCTATGCAAACAAAATGATTTGATAATAAATATACATACAAACATACTTATACATGTACAATAACCTATAACACAGAAAGGCTCACGAGGAAATGAACTCCGTACTGAGCATGTTCGTTCGATAGGGCGCATTCGGGGAAAACCTCCGCAAACTGACACCGCATCCTGAATTGCAAATAACAAGGAAGTAAGGGGAAGGTGGGGTTATAAATAGCTTTAGGGGATTCCTGGAATGAGGCTTGTGAAGAACGTTGACGGACACAACTGCTACAAAATCCAATATGCCTGTTTAGGCCGGCCGCACACCAAAACGGACGCGACACGACAAGATGGGGCAAATCATATTACGACTTCACAAGCGAAGGTAAAAGCATATGAGTAAATGGAATATCCACACACTATCGTGTTAGCTGTACTATGCACCTTCGCTTGCAAAGCCGTAAGGTCTTTTGTTGCATCTTGTCTCGTCGCGTCCGCTTCGGTGTGCGGCTGGCCTTATTTTAACAAAAACTATACGTGCAGAGAAAAACTCTGCGAGCGCCCGCTCAAGGGTTAAACACACTTTTCACAGGTATAGATGACTATGTTTTCTGTGTTGCCATTGTCTTTATTTGTTCCATCAGAACTAAAGTCCTCCACCAAGGTTTACCAACCAAGTCTTGCAGTAGACCAATCATCATACAACTACAGGTTTACAGTTAGTGATGTGAGCCGTGTGCCAGTGTAGGGGGCCAGGTGGGCTGGGTGGTGTGCAACATGCGCTCGGTGGGGGAGGCCCACATTGGGGACACTCTGCACCACTGGGGCGCCCCCGTCGAGCCCCTGGTGGGCTTCACTCCCGCTCGACCCATGGTCTTCGCGGGCGTCTACCCCATGGATCAGAGCCAGCATGTCTACTTGCGAGGGGCAATCGAGAAACTAGCCCTCAACGATCCCGCTGTAACTGTCGTTCCAGATTCCAGGTAATGAATGTCATGATACTTGGCAAAAAATCAAAATTGTATCGTCATTAATTGTTATCAGTGGGACAATAAGTCAGTCAGGCATTTGCACTCATTTAGGAATGACTACAAGCATCTATCATTGCACTTATATCCCATAACTAATCATACAAATAAGCAACTCCAGTAGTTTAGAAGGAGTTCTAAATCAAAGATGGAAATAAATTGAAATGAATACTTTATTGTCATACATAATTTACTTGGTTTGTAATGATTCACTTGTTTTACTGATATAGTTATTATGATCATACTATTGATATTTCATATCAAATAATACACATTAAATTATTTCACTCTGGTTATGTTTAATATGACTCGTCAAATCATTAAAAACTAAAACTTAATCTAAATCTTCAAACTATTGCACAAGAAATCAATTGAGCATTTGTCTATAATACAATAAATTAAAGTGCTCCTCTAAAGGAAAAGAAACAACTTGCAAATATTGTAAAAAGAAAAGAATATTAAGTTAAAGGTAAAAATATTAGCACTTCAAAAAATCAATAACTGAATGAGGACATAGTTAATAAAAGGAATAATTATTATTAATTAAATGAATCGAGATGCTGAGGTAATATATTATACTAGGAGGCCTGTGCGTAAATTGTGAATTTTGTAATATATATTTAGGCCTATATTTTTTTGTGATAAACTAACCAAGTACAAGACTACAGTACAAGTCGAAGGAATTACATGACTTTTCAAACGATATTTATGTTGATTATGCAGTGTCTGATAATCTATGTCTGTTTACAATCTGAATTAAAAAGTCATCTGAAGGTATCAGATGAATTCAGATGCTGTTAAGTTACAATTATTCTCATTTAAAAATTTTATAATGAATGTTGGCCAACATTTTAAAGCGCCCTCTAGAAATAAATCAAAGGCTGGGGGGTGAAGCCCGAAAGGAAATGATTTTTTAAATCACAATTCTTACATGTGCTAGGTCTTAAAAATCGGCTAAGTAGGTCAAGAGAAAAAGGGATGTAACAGACGAAACCATTATTGAATCAAGGAGATAGATACGGCATACTCAATTAATTTTTTTTACTAATTTACTTTGAAAAAATATGTTTTTAAAAATTAATACAGCCAGGTCAGTGCAACAGGTTATAAGAGTTGGACTAATTTATACTAACAAAAATTTCCATACAACCTTTAGTTCTAGTGGTATAATTGGTACTGACGTACCCCAGGATCTAAGCCGATTCAGGTCCTGAAAACCACTACTGTATACAGCCTCCCAGTTGATGGATACAAACTTCACTGTCCATATATACAATTTTATTTTAGAGATCAGTTTTTACATATATTGACTCAGGTGCTCCGCACCGCAGGATTTATTTTATTGTTCTTAACACTTGGTGGCTGGCTAATTGAGCCATACTACGGTATATATAATGTAAAAATCTGTTGTATGATACTAATGATGCAAAAACAAAGCCTACAAATTTCAGTGTGATTACATTAGAATTCCAGCAACAGTGAATTGATGCTTTTGAAACACAACTGTCAACTTTTATTTTTGTCACAGCCCAGCTCTGGGCCAGGGATGGAGAGTGGGGTTCCTCGGTCTGCTCCATCTAGAAGTGTTCAACCAAAGACTGGAACAAGAGTACGACGCTGAAGCCGTGATGACTGCTCCCAGTGTGCCTTACAAAGGTGGGCAACAGATACCATAATTGCTGTGTTTTGAGTAAAATGTGTTATACAAGTGACAGAGTTCTGTAACTGATTGATAAATTACTCTTCCTTGGCTGAGGGAAGAAAAGTGGTTCTAATAGTAAAACATTTTTGAATCAACTAATCAATTAGGTCAACAAATCAAATAACTAAAGATCAAACTATAGTAAGGTCCATGAAAATAGTCTGATGGAAATTTTAACAGCTGTGTTCCCCCTCACACCCTCTCGCCCTGCAATGGTTCTTATCAGTTCGTGGATGGGGAAGGACGTGCGTCCGAGTGTCTTATCGTAGTGTGCGTCTGGCCTGCCTGCCCATGTCTAACCCTGTGTAGTACGACCACTGTGCTGGAAAAGGTGGATTTTGTCACGTGTGTATTTTGGTATTTTGTGTTTCATATTTCTTTCGTCTGAACCGGCCAATAATTACGAGGAAGTTGTTACGGATTTTTTAAACAAACATTTTTCTACACGATTTTTTTTTCAATTATTCGTCATAATTATGAACTGTGCAAAGTGTAACAAAGATACGACTAATGCGAAAAATGTCGCCAAATGTGCAGAGTGTAAATTATACTATCATGTAACATGTTGCCGCATTCGGTCCTTGGCCAAACTGACGTCAATGTCGGCACAGGCGTTGTCGGCCTGGAAATGCGACGAGTGTGCAAACGAAACATCATCAGTGGCAAGCCATAAATCGGACTCTGACGATCCTAAAATTTACGAGATGCTTCTCAACATCCAGAAAGATATTGCTGCATCACAGGAATCAAACAAGGAAGGTTTTGAAAAATTAAGTCAAACTCTAACTGATGTTCAAATATCTGTTGAAGATATGAAGAGTAAAATTTCTACAATTGAAACAGTTAACATCGAGTTGAAGTCCGAATGCCGTGAGCTCCGTGCCGAAAATAATATTCTGAGAAACAGAGTTTGTGATCTCGAGTTACATGTGGAGGACCTTCAACAATATTCTAGGAATCGTAATGTGGAGGTGAGGGGTGTACCTGTGACGCTGAACGAAAACGTATACACCATACTGGAAACAGTAGCCAACGCTCTTGGTTTGGTATATGACCGCAGCAGTATATCTATCGCTCACCGACTTCCAGCACAGCAGCAGAGAATCCCTTCTATCGTTGTCCAGTTTGTAAGTCGCACAACCCGTGCTGAATGGCTTTCGGCCGCCAAAACAAAAAGGTTAAAAACTACAGACTTAGCTCCCTCGCTGCGCCCAGGCCCGGTATTCATTGTTGAACATTTGACTCCAAACAACAAGCGACTGCTTTTTCACGCCCGATCATGTGTTAAGGAGGGCCGCCTTGCTTTTGCCTGGTCAAAAGACGGAAAGATTTTTGTAAGGAAGACACCAAGCTCAGCTGTTAAACGCGTATGGAGCCCTGACGAGGTAGATGACATCGCGGGGACTGGTGGAGTCGGCGGTGGCGGCAGCGGCAGCGGTGCGGCGGCGGCGAAGGGAACGAACACACCACCAGCGCAGTCGAAGTAGGCTTAAGTGAAGTCAGTCTGAACCGTCTTAGTCTAATTCTATGTATGTATTCAATTATTAATTTTGTTAATCACGTTCAACATTAGTCTTATAAACAAATTAATTTTTTTGTAGTAAAAATTTCTGAATAATTAGTGAGAAGGCTTAATACTTTTTTTTACTGGTTAGTTTTGTATAACGTTGTGTATTCATCTATAATTTTATCTTGCAACAAATATAAGATAGCAGTATTTAGATAGTAATGCCTATCAAATCTCTGTTGACACTGACATAATGGCTACTGATGATAACGTGTAGGATTGCAATTAGCTCTATTTTCTTTTATTTGTAAGGTGTAATCAAACTCGAATGTGTATTTTCTTTTTTTAGTACATTCTGAAACAAGTAGCTGACTATATTTTGTTTAGGTTTAATTTTACAAGTAACATAATATAGGAGGTTTAAGTATAATTTTTCTTATACATTTTATATTAGCGATTACCAATTTACAACTAATTAAGGGGGTTTATTTCTTGCAAATTACATTTGAACTAACAGGTTGACGGGTTTTGATTTTCAGCTAGCATAGTAAAATTAGAATAAATTAACTATTGATGAATATATCTTTTTTAAGTAGTCAATTTTATACAGTATAAATTCAAGATAGTTAAGTTGAAAATCTTTTTTATAGTCTTTTATACTTTTTGGTCTTAACCGTCTCACGACGCAAGATTAATTTGGTCTTGATATTAAAAAAACCGCTAGGTAAATTGTAATTAATTAATGTTGGACAATTTTAATTGCCAAGTTAGTTCAATAGATCAAGTATTTTTAAAATACGACCTATAGGCCTATGCTATGCGATTGAATACGTGTAGATAATCTTTTAGGGATATATCTTATCTTTTCCATAATTGTGGGGTTTCAGGCGGGCACAGGAATGCGATGGACATCGACGTGACTGATGAGATAGCTGATAGTACAACAGTCGATTCATTTGTGTATGAGGAGGTTGGGGATTTCAATTTTTTTACTGAGCACAATGTTAACGCAAATAATTATATTAATATTCTTAGTTTAAACATTCGTAGTTGTAATAAACATTTTGATGAGCTTATGCTCACGCTTAACTTGTATAAAAATAAATTCGATATAATTATTCTAACAGAAACCTGGATGGATGAGAACAGTGCGTGTGTCAGTATGGATGGGTATGATATGTTTGTGAATAAAGTATGTAAAAATCAGAATGACGGTGTGATTGCGTTTGTAAGTAAGAGTATTGCGGCGTGTTGTGAGGAAATCTGTTTGCAAGGTGCCACATGTCTGCGGGTAGATATGATGTTTGGTGGTGAGCGGGTGTCACTGTTGGCTATCTACAGAAGTCCATCGGGTGACCTAGGGAGGTTCATCGACGACCTTGAGTCTTATCTTGAGGTCGGGTGCGGGGCTGGGGCGTACTGGCTGGTCGGCGACGTCAATTGCTGTATTTTACCGGAATCTAGGGACTATTTTCTATCACAGAGATATCTTGACGTTCTCTACGGCGCGGGATTTGTAAGTTGTATAAATGTTCCAACTAGAGTCACCGATTATAGCAAAAGTTGTATTGATCATATCTTTACTAACATTAAAAATATTAATTCGGTGAAATCTGCAATAATTAAGTCAGAGATGACTGATCATTATTTTACTGTTGCGCAATTTCAAACTCGCTCGGATAATAATTTTAGGAAAGTTAATTTTACAAATGAAATATCTCGTCTTGATTTAGAATTAGCTGCACATTTAGTCTCAAGTTCGGATTTTTCGCAGGTCTTAAATTCCAATGATGTTAATCTAGGTTGTACTCTTTTCATTGAACAATTGCAAAATATACTGTCTTCGTCAACTAAATATTCAACTATATCATCAAAAAATGTACGTGTAAAACCCTGGATGACACCAGGTCTTTTGCGTTCTGTTCGGACAAGGGACGGGTTAGGTAAGCGACTAAAAAGGCAGCCTTTTAACGTAGCTCTCAAACTTCACTATAAAAATTATCGAAATACCTTGACAAAAGCAATTAGATCCGCAAAAGAAATATATTATCGAAACAAAATTAATGAATCAAGGAATAATAATAGACAATTGTGGAAAAATATTGCTGATGCGATGGGGATTAAAAAAAGTAAAGACAAGTTTCCAATTGAGTATTTTTTAAGGGATAAGGATAGCGTTCAGAAAGATGACGTTGAGCAAGCTGCAAACAGTTTCAATGAGTATTACGTCGGTGTCGGAGCCGGCCTCGCCGGTGCTGTCCCCCCCGTGTCCGAGCTCGTTGTGGATGACGAGGATCACCGGATTGCTGCCGATTTCCGGCTTGTGCCTATCACAGAGAATGAGCTGTTCCGCATTGTTAATGGTCTCAAAGGAGGATCGGCACCTGGTATCGACAATATTCCGGCAATTTTTATTAAAAATTGTCTCCATTATCTTAAAGATCCTCTTCTTCACATTATTAACACTAGCATTGTCGAGGGTATCTTTCCAGAATCTTTAAAGGTAGGCAAGGTTATTCCGATATATAAAAGTGGTCCTAAAGACCAGTTTGTCAGTTTTAGACCAATCACCCTGGCCAGTGTCATTTCTAAGCTAATAGAAAAAAGTGTAAGAAATCAATTAGAAAGTCATTTGAACTTGCACAATATACTTTTTAGTAACCAGTTTGGATTTAGAAAAGATAAAAATATAAATGACGCCCTTTTTCTTCTGACTAAAAATATTCACACTGCAATTGAGCGAGATAAAAAACCGTTGTTGATTTTTATTGATTTGGCGAAGGCCTTCGATACTGTTGACAGAGGCATTTTATTAAAAAAACTTGATTTAATTGGGGTCAGGGGCTCTGCTCAAAATTGGTTTAAATCCTATCTCAGCGATCGTCAGCAAGTAGTTTCAATTAATGGACAATGCAGCTCTCCGAAAGCAATTGATTTCGGGGTTTTGCAAGGCTCGACTCTTGGTCCTCTCCTTTTTTTGATTTTTGTTAACAACCTGGGAAAAATTAATTTACTGGGGGGTGATATTTTTCTTTATGCGGACGATACGGCTCTTCTCTTTGAGGGCGACAGCTGGGATGAGGCTTTCCGGCGTGCGGAGGGGGGCCTGCTCACCGTCAAGCGTTGGTTTGACCAAAGTAGGCTCACAGTAAATCTTTCCAAAACAAAATGTCTGCCAATCTCTATCAGAGCGGACTGTGATCCAGTGAACGCCGAACTGCGCTTGCATTCATGTGGTGGTATGCAAGGTTGTGCGAGTGTGAAGTGTGAATGTGTTGAGATTGTTTCAGAGTATAAGTATTTAGGAGTATTTTTTGACTATCGTTTGAAATGGAACTCTCACATTAACTATTTAAATAATAAACTAAGAAAATTTATTTATATTTTTTCGTCACTTAGTAAATATTTTTCGCCAGACCTAATGAAAACTATCTATTATGCTTATATTCAATCTTTATTGCAATATGGGAACCTTGCCTGGGGTGGCTGCTATCAAAGCATCATTTCCCCTCTAGAAATTACTCAAAATTCTATTATTAAAGCTGCTCTTAAAAAAAATCGTCGTTTTTCCACCGAACTTCTTTTTGATGAATTTAAGGTTCTTAATATAGCACAACTTTACCTTAGAACTATTGTGTCTTACATTTTCAAAAACAGAAATAATATCTTTGACGAAATAAAGCACCCTTATTTAACAAGAACGGCAGCTAATGTCGGAATTGTCACTCCTAGATTAATTAAAACCATCACGTCAACATCTTCTCATTATATTATTAATTTTGTTTTTTCAAAACTTCCCCCATTTCTAAAAAATCCGCCTCACTGCAGTTTATACACATTCAAAAAGATTATAAACAAGTGGTTAATTGATACCAGTAGGAACGAAGTGAGGAAGTTTTTTTCTTCTCAATATAGATAATAATTAATTAATTGTAAGATTCGGTTGTGTGTTGTGTCGTGTGTCTGTGTGTGCGTGCGGGGTGCGTGAGCGGGTGAGGGAATGGAGAAAAATGAGAGAGTGAGAGACAGAAATTGTGTGAATGTGTGTGTGTCTGGTTCCGGTACGAATGGTTTCAGGTTTTTCTGTTGATTTTATAATTTTACGTAAGAATTTAAATTCCCCTTCTCTATGCAAACGACTGTTGTGCTTTTTACCTTTAATTTTTTTATGTTAGATATAAGTTGTTTTTTACATAAATGAAATAGGTTAGATATATTGTTTAGTTAAGAACTATGTTTATTTTATCTATTAAGTTTTTTATGTACAGCTGATAAGGACTCGTTCCCCACCCACAGGCGGATGCCCATGTGGGGGACATTTCGTGTTTTATATGTATATATTGTAAAAAAAATGTTGTATTTGTATTTTTGAAATAAACCTTTTCATTCATTCAATGTTGTCATTTGTGGTTATGTTTACCATGTGTAACATAGTATAGAAATATGTTTCTGGATAGATTTGGCAACAATGCATAAACTCTCATTGGACTATTTTTTTGACATTACTTTAACAATCTTTGTAATGCAGGGCATTGAAAATAAATAATGTGAACCAATACATGAAACGAGCAAAGTGAGTACTTGTGCATTTCAAGGCGCTACAAGAGCCATGTCAGCAGTTTTATCAGTTCCTAAGCTACTTTTATTCGTCTCACCTTTCTGTACATCTAGCTATTGAGGAACTGCAGTTCTGGTTTGAGGTTTTTGAAATCCCAGAATTTGAATCCCAGGTTTTGAATTACAGAATTTTGTCCTTTTATAGTTCATAATAACACAATTTAGTACTTAAATTGATTAGTGTGATTGATCTTGCATTTCATTGTTCCAGTAAAAATCAAAGGAAAGAAGAATATTTCTCTGTATGGGGGAGAAGAACTTTTAATTTCTGACCCATCTAAGATGCCAGATCCAACTATAATTGAAGAAATTTCAGAACCTATGGTTTTGGGGACAATTATAGCCCCAGGTAAGAACAAGCAGATAATATTGACATTTTACAAAGGCTACCAAGAAAGTTGCTATTGGTTGCGGTAGTAGTGAAAAGCATCAACTTTTTCTGTTGTCAAATGACTTTTTATACACCGAGATTAAATTTATGTATAATAGAAACTCCCTTATCCGACCTCCTTCTCCCGATATCCGACCTAGGGCCCGACTGTCTATTTGTAATTTCCGAGTTCCCATTTAGAGATAATTTTGTATAAATATTGTAATTTTTCAGTTATTATACATTATTTTGATGTTTTAATTAATTTGTTAAAGGTACAATAAAGTTGTATATCAATACTGTATAGCTGTTTTTCTACCTAGGAAATGCGTTTGATTTGCTCCTCCTGAAATCCGACTTTTTGGCTATTCTGACCATGGCTTGGTCCCGTCTTGGTCGGATATGGGAGGTTCAAATTCCTGTAAGATGTTAAATGTAGCTGTCAATTATTTATTGATCTTCAGCCAGCTAAAAGGGTAAACCATCATGTTTGCTGGCTAATTTTGGGAGGTTACGATTGAACACAAACGGCATTTGAAATATTAAAGTAATTAGACAGCCCTCTCTGGAACCCTTTTATATTTGTTTCTTACATCAAGACAAACATATTTTACAATATAATCATGGGTCTCCTGAGCCTAGTTTTCTGTCTGCCCGTCCGTATGTAATTTTGGCTTAATTCATGAAGTTTTTACAACCACTTGAGATATTGAGTTGAAACTTTGCATGACTATTACGTACTTTAAAATGGTTTTTATTGTGAGTTTTGATTTTTCAACCTTTCTCTGTACCAAAATGAGGGCCATTTTAAATATTTAAAGTCAAATATATAAAAAAAAAAAAAAAAACTAAACATTATCAATATGTATTATAAAACTCTTGAAGGCTACGGCCACACATGGCGACTTAGTCGCCGCGACACAAACGCCGAAAAAGTGTGATACATTGAATCAAATGAAGGCGGCCACACAAGGCGACCCGCGACGTGCAATGTATCACACTTTTTTCTTTGTCGCGGCGACTAAGTCGCCATGTGTGGCCGTAGCCTTAATGTGTCAAATGTGTGTATTCAGAAATACCAAGTTAAAAAACATCCGACCACAAAAAATTGAGAAATTGATATTTTTATAAATAAAAACATTTTTTCTAGTGTTTTTCGTATTAAAAGCTTGGTTTTGTTTAGTAAAATTTCAATTATTCTGTAATTTAAGGTCGGATTTTTTTAAAATTGGTTTTATGAATAGACAATTAAATTTGACTCATTTAAAGTACCGGGTGTCCATAAAGTCTTGCCCTGATAAAGAAACCGTATAGTATGAAAACAGTTTGTTGTAAGATAAAAGTTTTATTTTCAGTTTTAACAAGTAACCTTTTAAGTTTTTTACGGCTGTACACAAACTCAATACACTTCAATGTGTGCGCCTTGGGTAGCCTGTAAATCGTTTAGATGACTTTTTAGTTAGTTTTTTTATTAACATCCATTTTTCGGTTTCAGATAACATTTCCTGACTAACGGGCGTCACTTTATTTATTATTTTGTCTTTTAGAATTTCTAAATTAGGACCTTGAAGAAAGAAAGAAAGAAAGAAAGAAAAAGTGCTTTATTATTTTTTTTTTTTACAATGTTTTACAAAGAAAAACATACAAACTCTTCTTGTGATTGATAACTAAACTAAAATTACCTACTTTTGCTCCTACCACAACATAGCACTATAAAACAATGGTCATAAGACCGTCTTGTTTGGTTGGCACTAACTGAAACAGTAATAGTGGTTTTAATTTTACTACCCTATATACCATTGATACAGAATAAACAATAAAATATTACTAAAAGAAAAACAAAACAGTAACAATGAGTACAAAATTGCATCTTATGTATCTGAACAAGGAATTTATATTGCGTTCATAAAAAAAAGGCTAACAGTTTTTTTTTTTTCCAGCACTTTAACAAATTTTTAATAATTGAATTCCTGAGTGAGCTCCCACCTGTACCCCCAAGCCGTTTTTAAATACTTTCCCAGGTTAAGCCAATCTCCCCCATTCAATAAATTAAAATATTCCAATTCATTTAACGAGTCTCTTCCCAACCATTTTTTCCTGATACTCTTTAAAATAGGGCATTCTGCAATAAAGTGAAAGACCGTTTCTTCTTTTTGTAAATTACATAGTGAGCAAAGATAATTCTTATCTAACCAAGGTTTGTAGTTCAGATCAATTAACTGCGCGCGAGCCTTTATGAACCAGGAAACAAGTCTAATATCTGTGCCCTCAGACAACAATATCCTGCTGCCAATGTCAAGGTCGAGGAAAAGATATTGGCTGTGATCACAGCCAATAAATTAGGACCTTGGGGAGAATAAACGAAATCTTCGACAAATCAGAGGACATAAAGAAATCCAGAGGGATAAGCGTGGTGAACGAGGTGGCAATTTATTCGGGCCACCACGATTTGTTTTTGTAGTGCATTTTAATTAAACTGAATTGAAGTCAATCACCTGAATTTATGTGTTAACAAATTGATGAAAAAAAACTACATTAAATTTCCTTGAAAACAAGAAATTTAAGGCTATAATGGTGTTATATACGCGAAGGCTATATGCGTGTGGCTATAATGGTGTTCGTTCAGCAAAGATATGAAATCAGGGCAAGACTTTATGGACACCCGTATTTTATACTATTTTAATAATATTTCACTATTTTGAGATATTTAACTAAAAATTCAAAATGGCCGCCATTTTGAAAAAAATAAAGGTTAAATGTCAAAATTTAGAAAGATAGAAATGTAATAGTCATGCCTTTAACTCAATACCTCAAGTGGATTTAAAGATCTCATAAGTTAAGCAAAAATTACATATGGACTTACAGACGGAAAACTAGGTACCAGAGAACCATCATTATATTGAAAAATATGTTTGTCTCGATGCAAGGAATAAATAAACAAAAGGGTACCAGAGCGTTCTGGGACACCCTATATATTTTTCTATGTAGTCCTGGTCCTCAGGTTGTAACCAAGCATAATTGTTAAATACATGTCAAAAACCAAAATGGAAACTTCTCTTATCAATTCTTACTTTCCCTCTTGTGTAATGCATTAACAATTTTACAGAGGAATACATGTTCAAAATAATCTCGGAATGCATGGAGCGGCGGGGAGTGCAGAAGAGTTCAACCAAAGTTGATGATCATCGGACTATGATGCAGTTTTTGCTTCCATTGAATGAAATCATTGTTGACTTCCACGATAGCCTCAAGTCTATGACATCAGGGTTTGCCAGTTTTGACTATGAGGATCATGGTTATGCTCAATCTGCATTGGTCAAGGTACTAAAAATTCATTATAAATACATGAAATTTAAGTTTAACAATCACACAAGGGGAACTTAAAAAAAAAAAAAACTTTCAATCCCTGATTATAAAATAACATTTTGCTGGCAGTGTAATCGAAGGTACTTCTAAAAATTAAGGTTTTTAATCTACCTAGCTATTGATAAACCAAGTATATGAAACTAAATATTTCATTTTTATTTAAGATAAACTGCCGATCCAATTTAGTCACCACACTGAATATGATTTTCTCGATCTATGACATTTTCTGAACCCTATAATTCCTGTAAGTCTACTGAAATAAAGAGTTAACAGTAATTTAATTTTATCATACACTGAAACCTATAGTAAATTAAAGAGGAAATTCCTTTCAGATGGACATAGCTCTGAATGGTGTAGTTGTGGACGCTTTGTCAATCATTGTCCATGTTACCAAAGCTCAAATGGTAGCTAAACGAATGGTTGCTAAACTAGCAGAAATCATTCCCAGACAGATGGTTCATGTAAGTTTTTTCTACTTTTATTTAAATATAAAAATATGGAAAAAGTAAAATATGGAATTCAATATTGTTGTCATTATTAGTTTAGCAGCTACAGTCCTCCAAAAGCTGACAAATCTTTTCTATCCTCTTAAATCACCTCTCTATCCTTGTCCTTCATCTACCTTTCCTCGCCTTTCTAACCTGACCCTCATCAACTTTTCTACCCTTGCTTGAAAAAAGCATAATTGTTTCTTACTGTGTATATTACATTAGTCTCGCTTTATAGCCTGACCTTCCATCTTTTCTTTCTCCTTAGATTTCTTTCTTCAACCAAAATTTTTGCCAATCCTTCCTATTACATTCTTTTAACATGTACAAACCATCCTATCCTTGCCATTCTTCTGACTCAATTTGAGCTATTCTGTTTGTAATAAGATAATAAAACATAAATTATGTTGTTCTCTGCTGTTCTGATGAATAAGAATGGTGTTCTTATGCAATTCTGTCAAAGATTTATGATGATCTTGTACCTTGATTTAACTTCCATTAATACGATAATGAAGTAATAACTCATATTGATAACAATCCCATAAAATCCCTCCCCTTTTTAGGGGGGTATGCCTTAATTAGTTTAAATGTTATTATGCTTAATTTACCATTCTAAACCATTTTATCCCCAAGTCTTTAAATGTCTCTTATTGTTATTTACTCTGCAAGCCGATTAATGCAAACTCATAATTTTTTGTTATGAAACACTTTGCATTGTTATTGAAAATGAACATCGAGGTTAAATAATGGTACATGTTTTGGTTTAAAGTTTATATTTGATTTGTCTTATTGCATTGCAAAAGGACTACTGCGGTTAAACACCACAATAGACCCTGTAGAGTTTGGTGAATTCAGAGTTTCCTGGAGTCAATATTACTCCTGCCGTTTAATCAATCCGACCGTGTAACAATGGCTCTAAATGACGATCGGATAGCAGGAGAGCGGTCGCTAATGATGCAACCGCATTGTAATGGCCTAAAATACTGATTGAATATTGTAATATCGACTGTCAACGACAGTTGAATATTGTAGTATCAACGGTCAACGACAGTTGTATTGCAGAATAGCAACTGCCATAGACAAAATTGCATCTAATGAACTGAATTCCACATAATATTGATGAACGTGTGACCAGAAAATGATAACTGCAAATGGAGATTCTGTGAATTTCAAGGACCATGGTGAATCTCTGTAACACTCGCGCGTAGGGAGGTGTCAAGTTATCCGGAGTGTCAAGTTATTTGCAGTTAAGTTTGTAGTGAATTAATGTAATACTTTATTTGCTTAGGCCTATCCTATTTGTAATTTCATCTTTCAGTTGAACTGTAAATACTTAAAAAGTAACTTTCAGTGTTTTTTGTCTTTTTTTTACAAAGTCCCTACATTCACCAAACAGGTGTTTTCTTTCTATAAATATTTCTTGGTACAAATTTGCATGGTGCGTGGTGTAAAATGCTGAATATTCATATAACGTTGGTCATTGAAAATGCTGAAATGTTTTTTTGTTTAACTTACCATTACCCAAAAACATTAAAAACAATTCAATAAAGCTGGTAAACATACTATTTCTGGTACAGTGATGATGTCAGATGCAGCACTTGTAGCCGAGTGGTCCGCTCCTGGTGCCAGTTCACTGATAATCCTTATATGATATAATGTCATAAATACATGAGTAAAGTGGTTTTCCCAAATTAAACACAAAGAGTAAGTTTCTAGGCTTTTATTTCAACAAAATAATTAATACATATAAAAAAGAAAATTATCTGAATCAAGTCCATATACAGCTGGCGACCATATTGGATTCACTCCATCGTCAAAAAAATCCAAAATGGTAAGACATCAGACAAATTGGTAAGACAAATCAGACATAAAAATGCAAAAAATTAAACAGTAAAAAAACAATGTGTGGGAAACTGTGGCAATGGATACAACCAATCATTAGTCGAACATGCGGACAACGTGAGGTCGTTCCCGACCAGAGTGAGGCTCACACTGAAGCATAATGTTGCTAAATGTACCGCCCCTCAGATGCAAGTGGCCCTCACTCGAGATGTTAATGAGACAGACTAGTCGAGACAGACTATTCATTGATTATTCACTGTTGCCGGTTTCAGATCGCTGTCCAAGCTGTTGTAGGCTCCAAAGTAGTGGCCAGAGAAAACATTAAAGCCTTCAGGAAGGATGTTACTGCCAAGCTGGTGAGTGATAGAACACCAGTGATCACTAATCAACTAAAGAATCAAACATGTTTATTTTCATGGCGGGGGAGGGGGATCTAAACTAAAACTAGAAAGAGCTGTTAAAGGAGAAAATTTGTCAATACATTAACATTTCTGGAAATCAACAATAAAAAGATGAACAAACTGCCAGGCTAGCAAGAAGGTTAAAATGTCAAAACTAATAAAGATTAGTTTATGAGCCTTTTGACTGATTGGGTTAGCAGCACATAGACACATATTAAATATTCTAAAATGCCAATTTTAGACTGGGACGGTGGCGACGTCCTGTAATCCAGCTACTTGGAGGTCACGAATTGTGGATAGTTATGAGCGATGGCTTGTGGATGCGATATTCCCTGGTGGGGATTAACATCCGCACTAGTGAATACTAGTTCATCCATAAGTACCATCCTCTTAATTAGACCAATTCGTATATGGGAGGTTGAAATTGTGGTTCGGATCCCACGTTAAACTGTAGGTCCCTAGATACCATTGGCTGTTGGGCTATGAATTAACAGTCCTGTCTAAGGAGAATGTCGGCCTTAGTTAGTAACAAGACTAAAAGATCGCGCCACAATCATCATACACTCATCCCTCATTCATACTTGGCTTTAAACTACCTATTGAGTTAGGTCGCCATTTCAATAAAGGTATTAAAGGTATTAAAATTACACATTTTCAATAATATTTCGTCTTTCTGTGGGACTTCTTCAGAGAAGAGGAGAAAGTAAGGTGTGACTTCACTTAAAATAAAACGCTGCTGGAATAAAATTTTCTCAAGTTTGTTAGCTGAATCCTTTCTCCTATTCTGTAAACCCAAAACTTATAGAGAATAGATTTTATAAATATATTATACAGGGAGTTTACAAACAACCTGGATATATTTGGTTTGTTTGTTCCTTAGATAGAGACAATAAAAATCGTACAGCAGGGGTCTGAAATGCTTTGTTAAGCCGCTAGCCACGATTTTGTTTTTTACATATAATAATTTTTTCTTTAACGAATGGTTGTATTAATTTCATATTTGTTACAAACCTTTATCACACCAATGCCCATTTTCAGGGAAATTTTTTTTTCAAGTGTGTATTTTCATAATGGCAGCCATTTTAAATTTTTAAACACAAATATCTCTAAACTGCTCAGTTTTATCAACAGTTTTCAATAGACAAAAATGTTGACAAATAAAATTATACAGGGTGTTTCAAAAGAACTTTTAATGAATCTTTGAAAAAAATTTTCATTTATCTCATTGAACAATATTATTTTGTACTTATGTTTCAGTATGGGGGTGATGTTACCAGGAGACAGAAATTGCTGAAACAACAAGCAGAGGGGAAGAAGAAAATGAAAAAGGTTGCAAACATTAATATTCCAAGAGATACTTTCATCGAAGTGCTCAAGCGCTAGCTGTTGTAGGAACATGTGAAATGACCAAGTTGTCTGTGTGATTTTATTGATTTAATTTTGAATTTGCCAATTTTTTTACTAAAGCCTAATATTTTATTGTGATATGAAACTGAATTTCTAGATAATCTAAAATATTTCGAATGTTAACTCAGGATAACATGAAGTTTATCATAATAGAATTTCGGAACACTTTATACAAATTTCTTATAATTTGATACGTATTGATTTGATTTAATTATAATATCCTTTTTCTTCCAATGAGAACTTTTTTACTTTAGTAAAATATAGCTTTAATAGACTCTCACTTTTCCAGTTGACTTACAAACTTATTGACCCAAAAACCGGTATTATCACTCATGAGTTTCCCTAGCCTTACGATCAGCGTCTTGGCCTTCAGATCAGGTGTCACGGATCGGTGTTACTTGTATGAGTTTCTACCGCTTTTACAAAAAGCTTTTAATATCTTGTCTACAAAGATATTATGTGCTTGAGTTATCAAGAAAGGTGACAAAACATAATCTTCAACTGAAACTATTAAGAATAGATATGCAACAATGTTCAAAAAACTACAAAGATTAAAAACTAAAAGCTAATTTTAAAATTTAATCTATTTAGTTATGAAGTTTTTTTTATTGATACAAAGTCAAATTGAATTCTAATCTTGTGGACAACTTGGTCAGTTTCATTCATTAATTGTTTGTATATTTATTTGTTAATAAAAACATTTTAAAAATAACTTTGTATTTTTTACCTTGAAATAAAACATAAAAGGTAACTCAGAGGTAGTATAAAAGTAACAAAAAATTCAAATAATAAATTTATTTGAAATTTTTACATAGGCCTAAACATAAGAGTGTATTGACTCAGATGAAAGAGATATCGTCTTATCTCTAAATCCACCGACAAATCAACATTTGTCTGTCAAGAGTAAATGTTTAACTTGAGAGTTTGAAGAATGTAGTGTTCAAGTAAAATAATTACAAATTTAACTTCATAACATGGTCAATAAATGTAAGTGAATGAGTTTAATGTTTATTATTTTAGAAAATTTCAAACTTAAATAAAACTTTCATCGCTGAAAAGTTCCTATGGAAAACTTCTGTGTGTTATACATAAAACATTAAGTTTTCTTCTCATTGTGCTGTTGGATGGTCTAGTTGGCGTCTTGCCTCAAATAATTCAATTTAATTCTCATCTATTTGAAGATTTAAAAAAAAATGTTATGATTAACTGTATATATTAAAAGATTAAAATAACTTAAATATATTTCATATTTTCACATACATCAAGAAAACGGTTTAATTTAAATACAAACAAAAACCTTTACTACATTTTCTTCAATTAAGGTTCAAATTTTTGGCATTAGCCTTTATCAGGAACAAGAAATGCAATGTAAATATAAACAATGGTTTTGACATTACAATTGATCAGATGGAGATTTTTGGAAACAATTACATTTTTGCGGTTAAGTTGTGTGGAACTAACGATTTTGAAATGTTATGTTATATAAAATTTAATCTGTTATCTTAAGTTAGTCCAAATGGGGTTTTTGATTTTAGAATAAGTTCAAGTTCTCTAATCGTATCTTTTGTGTTATGTTACTAGGCAATTTGCAAAGTCCTTTTAATGAAAAACATTGTTGAAAATCTTGAGAGTGCTCTCTGCCATGAATGGCCACAGGCATAACAAATATAACCCGTATATACAGAAGCCTATAGCCATTCATGCCAGAGAGCACTCTCAAAATTAATGTTTTTCATTAAAAGGACTTTGCAAATTGCCTAGTAACACAAAAGATAGAAGGATTAGAGAAATTGAACAGGCCCATCAACCTATTCTAAAATCAAAAACCCCATTCGGGCTAAACGTAAGATAACTGATTAAATTTTATAAAACATTTCAAAATCTTTAGTTTTACACAACTTACCCACAAAAATGTAATTGCTTCCAAAAATCTCCATCTGATCAATTATAATGTCAAAATCATCGTTTATATTTACACTGTATTTGTTATTCCTGATGAAGGCTAATGCCGAAAATTTGAACCATAATTAAAAAAATGTAGTAAAGGTTTTTGTTTACTTGGCCAAGTAAATGGCTAAATGAACACTAAATAAATAAATGTTGCTTTTCTCCAGTCAACAGGGTCAAACATCACTTTCTTGTAAAACACCCCAGTTTGGCAAATAAATTGAAATTTTTTCTTAGACATTTTCCAAATTAATGCAAAAGCTCACATAAATAATTGTAAACTTAAATTGCCATGCTTGAATAAGAATAAAACCATAGGGGCATGGTTGAAATAAAAAAAGATTTATAATAAAGTCAGACAAAAAAAATCATAAAAAAGAGTGTTGATATTGACCATATGGTTATGCAAAATCATGACTTAAGCAAACTTTAAAAATAATTAATTGCTTATTCTTAAGGCGCGTTTACACTGCAGTTGTCGACCAAGAGTTGTCAACAATTTTTGATATCTCAATGTAAACGCAACAGCAACTCATTAGATTGATGACCAAATTTAGGTTGACGACCAACATTTGGTTGACAACCAGTGTAGTATAGAATAATTCAATAAACAAATTTTGGTTGTCAATCTGGTGTAAACGTGCATTTATTTAGTCAACAACTTTGATTTATTTGGTTGTCAACTCAGGTTGTCGACCACAGTTGTCGACTAAAATTGTTGATGACTTTTGGTTGACAAGTCCAGTGTAAACGCGCCTTTAGACCACCATAGACAATAAACCCAGGTTCTTGTATAAAGGAAAACACTTAGGGAAATGAACAAATATTTTTGTACAATGTTACTTTGTACTAAAATCTCATATAAAATAACAAAACCTTAAATGCGATGTTTAAATTTGATTGTTTAAATTTTTTGTAGGGACATAGCTTAAATCAACAAGGTACCTAAACTTGATTAAGTTAGAGGGATCTGCCTAAAAATAAAATAGTTCCTCAAAAGGTGTCCAAATAAAGTGTTTCTACTGACCCCTCGTTTAGCAAAATCATTACTTAACTTACAAAAATAATTAAAAAAAATATATCGTTCATAATTAGGCTAAACTGCCTCAGTAATTGTTTGTTAGATAGCTCATACCATATAAAAATGGCTATCACATGACTATATCTATACCAGCCGTCACGAGAGAAGTCCGTTGAGCTGTAACCAATAGGAATTAAGCGCGGTGTTGCCACATTGAACGCCGGTTACCAATATAAACGTAAATAATTGAAGCGATCATCTGATTATAAAACTGTCTCTAACGTGTACATTACGTGTTTTAAACATGTAGCCTATTGTACATTGAAAACAAGAAAGGTTTGTGGTTCATGTGTTTATGTTTGGACATCATCATTTATTTACAAAACTACAAATTGAAAACCGATATTGAGGGTGAATAGCTTGTCATAATTTATCTTTTCTTTCATGTCTTGAGTTATGAAAGAAAATGTGGGTAATAAGGCAACTTTTTACAGTAGCGGCTCGTGGCCCGTGCGTTTGCACGGGGCACCAAGTGCGCGAAGCGCCGCTCCCGGTGGCGGGACTGGGAAGCGAGAAGCCAAAGACAAAGGATGGCTGCTGCTTGAAAAACCAAATGAAAAGAAAAAACAGCAGTTTGATAGTTAAAAGGATTATTTTTCATCAAATTATTTATCTTGATGAGGCAAGAGTGCAGATCAAGTGTCTTGTCTGATTTTGAAATTCTCGTTTAGATACGCGAAAAACCTCCCCCCCCCTTAAAAGACTTGAGCACCCTCCTAGATAGCCGGTGCCTTCATTTGGATGTAGGCACCCCCTTTAGATAAAAAATGTGCCAAGAAGTTCCTTCACTACTTCTGTTAAAGTTACGTGCTCATTGGGGCGGTTCGGTACGGGCGGGCGGAAGGGCACGGCACTGGTGGATATCCTTCTTTACATCGTCCTGAACATTCGCACGCTCCATTAAAAGAGATTATCAAAGGAGAGTTAGCTAAGTAACATCATCTGGCCAAAAAAATTATGGTCATAAGTTAAATTTTTTCAAGAGAAAGAATAAGATAAAAACAATACTGTACTTCCATCATTTTTGTAGACCTATTATTCCGAGAGGATTCGAGTACTCCAAATGCCTCATAATGTTGAACTTGTGGTATTATCCATTAAAACTATCAACTTAAATAAACCCATCTTTGTAAAGTCGTTTTCACGTAAGAACGACAATCCCGTATCGCCGACTGGAAGGTACGCGCACCGCAGGTGGCCATATAGCCGGCCCACGGCAGCTTGAAAACTTCCTAAAATTCGCTCGCCTAACTTTTTGCAAGGCAGCGGAAGGTGCAGATCGTCAGGGAGTGTTTGTGCCGTACCGTACGTACCTACTGCACTCCCATAAAATTCAATACTATACTGACTTTTGAAATTTGCCGTAACGCTTGTCAGTAACTGTTAGTGCCCGTTGTTCACGTGACGCCTATTTCTTTACGGATGTGAACCTTCACGGACACCTTGCTGAAATAAAGGCCCCCCATGTTAATAAAAGGCTGTCAAAAGATAAATATGCCCTTATTCCTTCTAAGAAATCCCTTGGTTTCATTTTCCTTTAACCCTTAAATCAGGACACGAAATCAAATGTCAGTGTTAAACTAACATTTTTTAAGCGTTTACAATTGATCGTGTTGTCCTAAATGTACCTTTCACCTTCTTAATTTTTTTTTTAAATTTTGTTAGAAATTATTCAGATCGCAGACTTAACAAAACTGGAATCATAGCAATATTTTGCCTCAGGATCTAAAATAAAATTTTTGAGAAAATAATGTATCAAAATTATAGTTTTTTTAGTTAAAAACTAAATAATTAGTAATTGTTTATTCTGCCCTTAAACAATGCAAACAATCAAATAATACATTAGACTTAGTCATATAGGCTAGCTTTCTGGTTGCCTACAGTATTTTACTAGGACAGTATACCCTATAGTTTCATGATTTGAATTATTTTATTTCTACCGTGAGTCATACCAACTAAAACTTCACCCAAATTTCTAGAAAGATAACAAATGAACAAATAACAAGTGGTAGACCTACATAAATAGGAAATAAACAACTGCCGGCTTACCGAGCTAAATGTAGGCTCGGGCCTAACAGTTAAAATTATTTGACAAAAACAATAACATAACAGGGACATTAAATAACACAATAACAGTAAAATAAAATAACAGTATAAAAACAGAAAAAATATAATTTTGTGGATTTGAATATTGTCGACTACTTGATCCTTTATTCATTATTTTACACAATATATTGATGATGCTTGAATTCTTGGAATCAGAACATCGTTGACGGACTTGCCGTGTTGTCTGCTCAGCCAAGGAGTGCCTCTCTCCTGTGCCGGCGTCCCTGTTGTTGCTGTTCATTTTCCAACAGTTTATCCAGGTGTATTATTGTCCGGAAATTTCCAATAACTGTTGAACTTTTCTGATATTTTAATAGTAATATTTTAATCGGTTTTAGGAGGGGAGTTTATCCAGTTAATGACTGGGGACTTTCGTTTTCTTGATTTTCCCGGTGTTGAAAAAGTTGATGTTAGTGACACTTCAAAAACTGACAATATTGCCTACTTATTTGCTACGTTAACTGTCTTTTTTCACTAATCTTGCAAGCAATAGCACAATATTTTCCAGTTTGATTACAATTAACACACTCACGAAATTACGGAAAGGAGAGCGAGCCGTTAAAAAAAAACCTTGTACACTATACTCCGTTCTGCACTGTTAACAGTTTTTCTTTTTTAATAGCAAGTGATGCGGGAGGTGTTTTTGAGCCATACTGAACAACTACAAAATTTACACTAAACGAATATGATACTTAACATTCAACATTTACTCTTAAAAAAATAAGGGTTTTAAAAGAGGTTGGATTTCGGATTGTTTACATATATATTGTTTACATTTGGAAATGTTATTATTTACAACATGTGATTTATGCAATTAGGCTAGTTGAATAACGGCAACATCGCTTGAATCTCATTCGTTGGTCCAAAATCACGTGACCGCTAAGCCCCGCCCTCAACGGACTTCTCTCGTGACGGCTAGTGTAATACCAATTCATAATTATAGATGAAGTTTTGGAGACAATATTTTTTAACAAAAATTTGTTGACACCATAATTATAAAACAACCAGAAACAGTGATATTAACATGCCATAAATAGGTTTCCCAGATAGACGGTTTATTGTTTTAATGGGATAAAATAACTCCCTAATATATTTTCATCATAAGCTGAGTAGCAAAAATTTTCTTTATCATTGAAGTTTTGTTTCTATTCACCCCACTTTACGGTAGTCATTGCTTGAGTTTTAAAAACCCTGATCCTCTACAAATCTGTGAAACTGGCTCTATATTTTGGTTCTGTTAAAAAATGTTTACTAAAGTAAGCAAATCCGTGTACAGAAATCAGGCAGCAAAATCATAGTGAAAATTTGTTATTGCCTAACATAAACTTTAAGAAACGTTGAGAATAGGAGTGTAATTATTATTCAATAAAAGTTTAGTAACACAGCAATACATAACAGAATTAATCGTCAAACAATAGAAAGTTTCATCACGTAAGTTTTTTTCTGTGCCCAGTCGCAGAAATACGATAAATCACAGAGAAATACTTTTGGTCCGAGTGATTCAAAATGTTGTCACAATTGCATTTTGCATAATTGTTGCAATTGTGCAAAATCACAAGTGTTGCACAGTTGTCATTTTAAAGATAAATAATTATTTTATTATCTATTTAGTATTTACGTTCAATAGCTCTATTGTTTAAATTTATTTTTATAAATAAGGTGATGCATAACTATACTTACGGTAAGTAAAATTTATTGCATTTTAAGTCTTCTGTATGCTGTTTTCTGTTGGCATTGTCCTTGTTTCATTTTAATTTCCACTAATTATTTTTCAGACAAACTAAATCTTTGAGTTTAGCATACCGTAAAAATGAACAGATGATTTTACCGTGTTTTAAGGCAACGTTAATCAGCAACTTTGAGGACTAATAACAGGATAGAAAACCACTGTTTGGCCACAGTTTAATGAAATCACCTTTAACCGCTCACAAAAAAATAATTTTATTAATTTCTCAAATTCACTCTCAATCATGGTTTTTTAGGTTTGTGGCTTGTAAAAATTGTAACCTGTCAAATTTATTTTAAATGTCTTGCTTTTATCTTATGTGTATCTAGACACTATAGTGGCAATGAAATAAACTCCAGACCTTGAGGTGCTCTAAGTATGGCGTCAGTACTGTCGAGGTAACAACTTTATATCTAATGAGACCTAATCCAGCAAATTAACTTTAGACACATGAGCACCGAAATCCCAAACATTCCAGAAAAGAAACTCAAATGGAAACAAACTATTTGGAAGTTATTATAGATTATAAACTTATCTGGGCCCCTCATGTTGACCAACTAACTTATGTGCGAAATTAAAAAGTAGCCTGTTTGTTATTAAAATAATAAAAAAAACCTGCAACATTGAAACAGCCAAAACTGCCTATGTATCCTTGTTTGAGGCACATATTAGATAAGGGTTGATTGTGTGGGGGAACTCTTCTGTAAAAAATCTAAACCACTTTTTGGAGTAATAATACTCCAAAAAGGTAGTAAGAACACTGAAAAGCCTCGAACGTCTGGACACCTATCAAACTGACTTTAAAGACCTCAAGATTCTGACAGTTTTATTAATGCTGATATAGGATGTATCACTACGTTATCACCCAGAATCTAACCACACTGGGGGAACACAGCTACAATACCAAACAGCCAAGTTACACTGGGCGCAAGTCCTACAACCTCCTACATGATAAACTCAAGAGAAGCAGCAAAGAGAAAACCTTCTAAATGGCTGGCTCCTGAAGTGCACATTTTATACAATTGAATAATTTGTTAACTGGAAAACACAGTGACCTGTCTAACATGTAAATCTTTTTTTTTTTATAAATTTGTTACCCCTATTCTGTACTTAAAGTTTATGAATAATGTTATATCTTGTACTTGAGTTTCGTCATTTTACAGAGATTTAAATGAAACAGAAGGGCTATATTTTCAAAACTGATTTCACAGCAGAGAAGTGTATCTTGGCAGTATATATCCTACTTTTAAGGTGAGCATGGACACTAATTGTTTCTTTTAATAGTATTTCCTTTAAGAGATTATACAAGAAAGAACTAATTAAACCTCTCGTATATCATAGAACCCCAAAAAGACCATTCTACCATTCAATGCATAACACAACCTTCATTGGCTTAGAGCAATGTTTACTTTCTCATCACACTTGCCCATCAATCATATTCACCTTAAAATGTGCATCGGTGTGTCAAAGAAAGTATAAAGAAAGTATACACACAATTTTCATGTTTAAAGGAAATTTTAAAATATTACTTTGTTTTTACATTAATACAAAAAAGATGCCTATTTTTGTTTAAGTATGACTGAGGCTTTTGATTGTTCTGACTCAAACACACATAACTGATGTAACCCCGCTTTCTGCTTATACATTTTTTTTTTTTTTCGTTTAGTCCGTCTACTATTACATTAGGAGGCTAATGGAGTCTGCTGTTACTAGAGTCCAGTTTAATACAAACTCACATACTGAACCTAAAGAAGCATGGATAATTTAAGTTCATTATCATAATATAAGTTATTTCAATTTGTAGTTCAACATCCAATAAAGGCGATTTCCAAGCTGTAGGTGGTCGAACTATAAGTGACAACAATAAGGACCCTTCCAAGGTCCCTCTCAAGAACATTCGCAACTTCAGCATCATCGCCCACATTGACCATGGCAAGAGTACACTGGCCGACCGCCTGCTGGAGGTCACCGGGACACTGCAGAGCGACCCAGCCAACAAACAGGTGCTGGACAGGTGAGGCTAGGCAGTACTTGTCAGGGGATGTGACAACCACTATAGAATTCACGCAGTGCAGTAGGGGAGGGTGGGCCACAATGAAACAAAAATTACAAAACAATTTTTTATTTTTTACCTATTTGCTTAACAGCTTTAGAAGATGAATGTACTTAGAGAAAAACCTTTCCCACGTACATTATATATATTTTAAAATTGATAATGAAATTAAAACTAATTTTTATGAACTGTTTTTCAAAACCTATGCATGTGTTCCACTGTGGCCCTATATTGGGCCACAGTGGAACATGATACGGGCCACAATGGAACAACGAATTAAAACGCAAAAATACCGTAATAAATCATGTTTATTAAACTCAAATGTTATCCATGTAAAGACTTAACAGTTTCAAATGTTTCTCCTCTTCTTTCTTATCCTTTCTTCTTTTTTCCTCTTCCTTCCTCTTGACATACTGATCTGTAAAAAGAACAGCCAGTTCTAGACTTTGGATTTTTCACAAATTTCCAAAAGGATAATTTAATGAAACAAATCTATAATTGGGTTTCAAACTATTAAATTAAAAACATATAATAGGTAATATTTTTTGTTACAATGAGATACATGATGTTGGGCCACAATGGAACAGTTCCACTGTGGCCCAACATCAAGTGTTTCATTGTGGCCCATGTCTGTTTGATCAGAAAAACTAACCCTAATTCCACTCCAGAACTTTGTACAAATATGCTAAATAGTCTAAAAGTTTTAGAAAGAGTTGTTCTTTATACTGGTGTGTGACACTTACCTCAAACCACTGCAAACAGAAGATAAATTGGTGACGAAATAACCTGGAAAACTAACTTTTGGAGGTAAAAAACAAAACATGAATTATTTCTCTTCCTTACAGGAAGACACCCATTTGCACCAATGAACTGTGGGTAGACAAATAGTTTTGGAGTTCACTCACAGAGTGCAGCAGTTGACAGACTAGCCAAATTCAAAAAAATATAATTGTTCCACTGTGGCCCACGTTCCACTGTGGCCCACCCTCCCCTAAATTACAGTGATTATTCAATGTTTTTATTGGAGTTGTGACAATTTCACTTAAAAAAATAAAGTTCTTGTGAATAAATTTGTGATCTTTACTCCTCGAGTCTATTATTTGATTCCCCAAGCAAAAATTTATAAAATAACATGACCTCAAATAAGAAAACCATATTCCCTATAAGGAAATTCAGTAATACAAATTTTTCTCTAGTACTATATTCCATTTATTACAACTGGTTTTGTTATCTGATCCATCACTATCATCACACCCTTCAGTCATAATCACCTTAAAATATGCACCACAGAGTGTGTTGATGTTCCAAATAAAGTACCAACAAATAAAGTAAGTTAGAAAATAAATTATGTGTCTTTTTTCTTGACACATTTGATAATACTAGTGTACTTGTTGCTCAAAATCAAGCTATCTAATTTGGACTATTACATGTCATCTATATTAATAAAATTAGAGTTTTGTCTGTACGTTGCTTAGAATTTTGAAATTTTTGGTTATTTTTACTTTTTATGCATAACAGAATCCAAAATCGGTGTCATCTAAATTTCTTTCCCTCTGTCTGTCTGTCTCTCTCTCTGTCATTCTGTCTGTAACGCTCATGGGTCCTATTTTGTCCTCTTTTCACTGGATAACGACTTTACCTAGGGGTCTAAATTTTTTTCATGTCATAGACTAGAGTGGTGTGAAGGTTCATTACAACTTTAATTGACTTAGCGACCTTAGGGCTTTGCCCCATAGTATGTCAAAGTAGCCAAGTTGTGCTAAAATACCAATCTTTAATCTCTTTTCACACGACAAGGGCTTTAGTAAATGATATGAAAATTTTTATTATTGTTAAATGTTGAAATTAGAACGATTTTAGCTGCTCTAAAGCATCGTTCGTCAAAAAGGCTCTCCCTCATAGTAAAAGAAATATTCAATGTTAATCTTATGGGAATATTTAATTCTACCTTTTTATCTATGCTCTTTAATCAGCTGGATTAGACAGTTTGTCATTTTCACCACAGATGGCAACACTTAAAATTTTAAATACAGACTCTTTCATATCTAACCCTTTAACTTTTCACTGGCCTAAATACAGTGAATAAAGTCAACTAATTCTTGGTTCTAAATATGAATATTAAAATAATTTATGGAAATTATTACAAAACGAGTTTTGACCCTTAAATCTTAAAATGTTTCTTATTATCATTACAAACTAATTTTAGTTCCCAATTTAGCTTTCATTGCACTTTCTGACAAAAAGAGGTGTATTTTATCAAACACAACATGTAGTTAAAACCAATGAGGTTTATAAATTGCTCAATTTTTCAAGTAGTTCGGGTATAGACGGGGCAATATTAATGTGTAAAAGCTTAATGAGTAGGTTCTTATGAAGAAGTGAGAAAGTCGCTCAAAAACACTCATAGTACCACTGTAATTTTCATTCAAGGATCATGCTGATTGGTTGAATGGAATCAGATGGTTTAAGAACATATTTGCAGAAGTTTGTTATTGTTTTTTATTTTGTGTAAACAAACAAATATACTTATTTTGACATTTAGAAGGTAAAAAGAACGCTTCCCGTGGCAATAAGGAAAAGTAATCCCACCATCAATGCTTAATTTTTCTCCGTTTTTCGACATAACTTTTTAACATGGGATGTCACTATTTATTCGGTTTTGTATACATTGGCAACACATGAGGTTTTAGGTAAATAGGTAAAGTCTAAAGACAAAAAAATTGAATTAAGTAAACCTAATATCTACACTGCGGTGCGGTGGCTATACGTTACTGACAGATGTTGCGTGGTTTTACTTGGTTTGGGAATTAAAATGTTAACTAATTTTGAATTTAGATTTAATATTGTACATGTCTGTAATATCTTTCATGGGTAGAACAAGATGCAGGGGTTCAATACATTGGATTTGACATATAGCTATCGTCACACCCAATCAAGGATTCAATATTAGATTTCATAAGAATCTATAATATTTTTTACAAGTCTGAGTTTTCTTAAATCTTCTATAAGTTTAAACTCATAGAACTATAAAGTAAATCACCATACGAATATAAATGTTTAATCAAACTGCAACAAAACCATTAATAGAAATAACTTCTAGACTAAATGAGAAATGGATTTAACAAGATTTTGACAAATTTGCCTGGTAGCTATTAAGCATAAAACTTGATATCTAGATACGTTAGAATGAACCAACTGAAGGTTATGAATTTGTGAAATCATTAATATCATTCGTTTAATAAACTGTACACTCACCCCGTGCGAAGAACGGGTACTCAGCTAGTTATTTCTAAAAATGTTGTATTTGGTTCTAAATCAATTACACCCAACCCATCCAGTATTGTGATTATCAGTAACCGCCCAAAACTACACTTATTTACAGCTGTACATTAACAGATGTTTAAAATGCTCATCCCAATCCCAATCTTATTTTAATAGGAAAGTACCAGGGGGGACCGAGCTTAAGCTCGGTACACTTATTACTTTTGTTCTCATGCAAAGCTCGTTTGCTCCGCTCACTCTCCCTCTTCCATTTTAAAGACGAGCTCGTTCGCTTCGCTCACTCGCCAGCCTGGAAGGGTGCTGCACTTTGGTATAATTTTCCTTTAAAGATATATTGGTTTATATCTACAGTTATCAGCTGATTTTTGTTCAGTTAAGAAAATCTCCATAAGGATAACATGGTAACTTTGAAGGACTCTAGCGTGAAAACCGGATTTTTCCCAGCTATGGGACCAACGCCAATCAATTCCTGGTGGCCAAAACCCCCATATTCAATAAAAAGTCAAAAATCCTTGGAGCGAAAAAAAAGTTTGACCGTACAAACGGAGCTTGTTTTAGAGTAAAGATTAATTTCAGTGATGAATAGTGCCTTTATTTACATCTGATTCTCATCAATTTTTGGTGGAAACGAAAAAAGACTTAAGACCGGCACACACAGCAACAGGTGGACGTATGCAGATGGACAGAGAAAAAATCCCTCCCCATGTTATTAAATGTTGCAACGCACACATATGTCCGTCTGTCTGAACCTAAGAGACGGACGTCTGTGTGCGTTGCAACATTTAGTAACCTGGGGAGGGATTTTTCCTCCGTCCGTCTGCATACGTCCGTCTGGTTGCTGTGTGCGCCGGCCTTAAGCCCTATCTAAAGACACCAAAATCTCGTATATCGATTGAAAATCTTAGGACAAGTTCCAATTACAAAAAAAACCCTCAGCATAAGTACTAGCGATCGCCCACTGGTCGAAATTCAACCAAAAGATTAGTTGATCTAGACCCAATTGGTTAAAAAAAATACTTTGTAAGTGCAACATATGTTCTTTCTTATTTACTAGCATTTTTTACTACAACAGCTGGATGTCTAATGACTTGACCAATAACCCTTCTTCCATAAATTAACATTGAAACTTTGAAAGCCTGTAGGGCGTAGCCCTGTGGGCCGATTGGAATTATAATGGGATTCTGCTCATCTGCAGGACACTATCTTTCTAACACTATGTTTGGATTTCTCCTACAATGCACACAAAGTGAGAAAAAGGAGGACAAAAAAACATGCTTGCCTATTAGTATATGGATAGATACAAATAATATAAATTTAATAGTTTTTTTTTATTGAACATTTCAATATGCATCTGTACATAATAAAAACTAAAAATTATTCTTATAATTTGAATGGCTGTGTGGTTACAGTGCTCACTTTGGAATCTTCAGATTGCCAGTTTGACTCTAAGAAAAGTTCTATACCCAGTTGCCATTTGTTATTAGGCTGTTAAATAATGATGCTATCTAACAACAGGTCAAAATTAGATGGAAACAAGACTGGGGTTTGGACCGTTCCCCATAAAAAAATGTTATTGGCAATGCAAAACACAAAATATGTTACAAAACAAGAATATGGTAGATACCCGACTCAAACATCAAAACCTTTTCCATTTCTGAATTTTTTAGATTGCTGAGTGTTGATTTCTTCCTTGTTAGAATGATGAATTTCTAGCCTGATTTTATAGGCAGGTTACTGTCAAATTAATCAAAGTTGAGGTGATGAGACTAGCAAGACAGAGGTAGGTCCTGTACTATATGTTAGAAAATGTTGTTTCTGAACTACCCGACTTTTCTTGTTTCACAGATTGCAGGTGGAGAGGGAACGGGGCATAACTGTCAAGGCCCAGACAGCTTCATTGTTCTACAGCCACAAAGGTGAAGAATATCTGCTGAACCTCATAGACACTCCGGGCCATGTAGACTTCTCCAATGAGGTTGCCAGGTATTTAATTATTATTGTGCTTTGGTAATTAAAAAAAAATATTTGTTAATAAGTAGTTCATGCAATGATTATTAGTAACAAGTATTAATATATCATAATGATGCATATTACAATAATCATTGATAAACAATACCTTAGAAAGTTTCTGTGTGGACATTTATTCTCAAATTTCTTCTTCTTGTATTAAAATTAACTCCATTCTGAACAATCCAAATTCTGTTGTTTTTGTTGCATGATGATTTTACTCATAAGCAATTAGCAGTCCTACAGTAATTATTTTTGCTTTGCAATAGAATGAGTTTCCAATGGGGTCAAAGTAGGGATGTAATATTGAAAAAAATAAACACATGATCTTAGTGCAACCTTTTTTGAAAAGACTGCAAGCAAAACGTGTTAAAGAATTTTGATGAACTTTATTTGATATTCAATAAGTATTTTGTCAGTAAAGAGAACTTCTATATTTAAAAAGCAGCACTGTTGCTGACAGCGCCATTGGCAAAAAGCTACTATGTGAAGAAAATCCCCTGATGGCGGAATAAAATGCCCCTAACTATACTTTTGATGTTGCCAGGTCCCTGGCTGCATGTCAGGGTGTAGTGCTATTGGTAGATGCCACTCAGGGTGTAGAAGCCCAGACAGTTGCCAACTTCCATCTAGCCTTCTACGAAGAGCTGGTCATAATCCCCGTTCTCAACAAAATTGATGTCAAGAACATTGATGTTCAAGTTGCTGCTGATCAACTATCAAAACTGTTCAGTTTTGATCCATCTGAAATTCTGAAGGTAAGAATAAGCTCTGATTGTCAAGCATACGTGCACTTTTAGCTGCTGCAAGATCAAAGAGTTGAATTAAAGAGGATTGTAAAGTGAAGCTATGGCTTGTGGCTGAAAAAAATCATCTTCTTAAATATACAAAAATGCAGAGGCATAGAACATTTTTTATTTTTGCTGCATTATCTGCACATGCATACCTTCTTGCAGGAGCATAAAATGACGGTTTCAAAATTTTATTTATAAACTTTATGTGGCATATTAAAAATTTAAAATACAACCCTCAGATTACTTTTAAAATTTTAATCAGTTAGTATTTATGGATAAATTTAACTGAAAATAAGGTAAATTCTAATGCTTATTGCACTTATTTTTCATTATACATAAAAAAAAAAAAAAAAAAAAAAAAAAAACAAGTCAGTAGGAAATGCCACTTATCTTTAATATGGTATATGCAGAAGACACCCTCAATTTTTTTTATTCAAATTTTTTCTGTACTTTTAAAGTCTTCTTGAAGTCTGGAGGTGACAATACACTTTACTTTACACTTATACAATAGAGTCCCTCTAATCCAAACTAACTAAGACCAGAACCAGTTTGGTTTAGCACATTTTTTTCATTCTGCGAATATTATGCAACAATGTACCTGGGTTAGGTAATGCGTAATTTACATATATTTAATTAATTAATTATCGTATGGCTTTTAGGGGAGGGAGATCAGCAAGATATATTTAATGCAACTGTGTCACTTAGTTCAGATAACTTGTTCGTGAATGTCTTGTACTCTCTCTTATAAAATATTGAAATATACAAACGTCAAATAAAGCAATGGTGATGTGTGGAATTAATCGTGGGGACATCTGCTAATGCCGACTCCCAGCATTAGCAGTATTGTTTGACTCGTGAACAAAGAGGGAACGGGGCATAACTGTCAAGGCCCAGACAGCTTCATTGTTAAAGAACTATTGTTAAGTCACAAAGGAGAAGAATATCTGCTGAACCTCATAGACACTCCGGGCCATGTAGACTTCTCCAATGAGGTTGCCAGGTATTTCATTATTGTATTTTTGTAATTTGTGTGCCTAAATGGCCGGAAGGGAATGGCATTTTCCTTCAATAGATAACTTCCCAATGCAGTCAATGTTATAAAAATAGAACTCCCAACGCAAGCCTTTCATTCTTTCCCACATTCCAAATACCAGTCATTGGATAACTTGCGTTCATTCAGCAATGGTAGAACAGCGCCTTCTTCAAGTCGATTTATTGCACTTCAGACCGAAAAAAATTATTTTTATTATACTTCTTAAATTTGATTTATGGCTTAATTTGTTTTAAAGCATTTCAAAAAGTGATTAAATGATAAATAAATCATAGAGTAGTAAATATAGGGAATTGTTTAGGTGTAGATTATAATTACTGTGAGTAGATAAACAATTTCATTTGTTTAGCCTTTTATAATTTTGTTTTTGATGTTTTACAGTTTATATTTTAGGCTTTCTCTTTTGTTTTCAATCAAAGTTATTCATCATATTAAACTGTGATGGTCAATTTACTATACAGATCAATTTACTATACTAGGTAATATACTGTTAGATTATCTAGTCTCTAACGGACTCATGATCGCCAATGTGGGGTCGGAACCGACCTTTGTCAGTCGAGTCGGACAATCGGTAATCGACCTCACATTGTATACAGAGGGGATGAGGGCTGAGATCGCTGATTGGCATGTGTCTCATGAGCCATCTCTCTCTGATCACAGACACATAAAATTTATTGTAGGAAACTTTTCACCTGAACACGTTCAGAAATCCCAAAAGGACGGACTGGGCGAAATATAAGACTGTTCTGCAGAAGAGAATAGAGGATACTGGTCCTCTGTACTCCTGCGTCAGAGACACAAATCATCTTGACTTGGCTGCTGATTGCCTGCGCGGGGACATTGTGTCCTCATTTGAGGACTGCTGTCCACTGTCGGCGGGACGACAGGGTAAGTCTGGGTGGTGGAATTCAGAACTTGGTAGCCTAAGGAAAAGGGTAAGGGCTCTATTCAAACGGGCGAAACTAAGTAACTGCTGGGACGCTTATCACAGATTGCTCACCCAGTACAACATTGCAGTCAGGAGAGCAAAGAGGCTCTCTTGGAGAAACTTCTGCAGTGATCTTGAAGGCGTCTGTGAGACATCAAGGATCCACAAGATCCTATCGAAAGATAGGCCCTCTTGTCTTGGCTCCCTTGAGGGTCCGGATGGTATCATGGTTCATAATCCCAGGGATGTGCTTGAGATCATGGCAAGCACACACTTTCCAGGGAGTATAATCACCCAGCCAACTGATGAGGTGAGTGGGAGTGTACGGCGGGCCAACTTCACTCGATGGAGGGTGGCGGGTCGCATCGTTATTCACAGCCGGATACAGGCGATTGGTGGGAGGGACATGGGGAGTGAAGCCAAAACTGATGCACTGGCTTTACGTCTCTGTGGTTAGACCTGCCATTACCTATGGTTCGCTTGTATGGTGGCCCAAGATGGACTCGGGGGTGGCGGTGAGGGGATTGGTGGGAGTTCAAAGACTTGCCTGTCTCCTCATCACAGGAGCCCTGAGTTCCAGTCCTTGGGCTTCCCTGGACTGTCTTCTCAACTTGTTGCCAATTGATCTTTTTATCAAGACCACGGCAACGAAAGCTGCTCATCGACTCAAAAGTGAGAATCTTTGGATAGACACTGGAGAACTCCGGGGCCACTCTCGGATTATTCTGGGTGTACAGGGGAATGTTTTGGACATGCCCTCGGACTACATTTCGGTCAAATATGCCTTCGGTAAGTCATTCAGGGTCCTCCTTCCAGCGAGGGAGGATTGGCTGTCTGGAGGAAACCCTCTTCCACCTGCGGATCTGGAATGGTTCACCGATTGGTCCAAGGTAAGAGGAGGAACAGGAGCTGGAGTACATGGGGTGCAAGCAGGGGTAGGGATTCGTCTCCCAATGGGGGTGCATCCCACGGTGTTCCAAGCGGAGGTTGCTGCGATAATGGAGTGTGCCAGAGTAACCCTGGTGCAAGGTGTCAGGGACAGGAGCATTTCCATTTTCTCAGACAGCCAGGCAGCTCTAAGGGCTCTGGACTCCTGTGAGTTCAGGTCAAAGATTGTCTGGGACTGCTTCACCACAGTATCTGCGCAAGGTAGATGTAACAGCGTGACGCTCTGCTGGGTCCCTGGTCATACAGGGATACCTGGGAATGAGGCTGCGGACGCCCTTGCCAATGCAGCTTCATCTTCAGAATTTACTGGTCCGGAGCCTTTCTGTGCTGTCTCTCGTGAGTATCCGTGCCAAGAGGTCATGTCATGGGCGAGGGAGGAGCATCGTAAGGTCTGGTTCAGACTTCCTCAATTGAGGGTAAGTAAGCTCATGCTTCACTCTCCATCTCAGAAATTTGCCTCCAGTATTCTGCAGCTGGAGAGGGGGCATATCAGACAGGTAACAGGGCTTATAACAGGACATGGTTCTTTGAGGAAGCACCTGCAGCGCTTGGGTCTCTACAATGGTGACCCGGTATGCAGGAGGTGTGGGCAGTCAGAAGAAACTGCAGATCACTTGCTGTTTGACTGTGGGGAGCAGGAAGAGGCTAGAGAGAGGGCCCTTGGAGGACTACGGAGGGGCACTTTCCTTCCTCAAGAGGAGCTTGTCTGCAGGATACAGAAGTTTATCAGGTTTTTAAACTGGGATGAGCTCTGAAACATACATATGGGGAGCGCAAAAAGCCCTTGCGGCCGACGCGCCTTGGGATTAGGTCCGCCCCATTGAATGAATGAATGGCATGGTCAATTTGTAGAACAATTTCTATTGCTAAGAGCTAAACCTAGTTTTAACATCATCAATATAATCCTGATCCTTGTTAAGGACATAAATCTAGTAAAACATAATCAAATTAACTTCTTTGTGTAATAATGAATATGGTTTTTTCCCAAACCCTTTTTTTCTTATTTTCAAGATGGAAGGTTTTTTTAATAAGCGGATTTTCGGAGTAGCGGGACTCTACTGTATTTTTTATATTTTTTTGTCATTATTTAATTTGTCAGCGTTATTTTTCTTAGCCCTCATCTATGACGGCTTGATTGTTCTGTTGGTATTTCACTAACCATCCAACCACCGTCAGATCTCTGCCAAGGAAGGCACGGGGGTGGAGGAGGTGTTGAGGGCTGTGATAGAGCGGGTGCCGGCGCCGCCGGGGGACGAGGCGGCCCCACTCAGGGCTCTCATCTTCGACAGCTGGTTCGACCGGTACCGCGGCCCCGTCGCACTGGTCTACATCAGGGACGGCACCATGATGGTGGGGGATGAAATCATGTCGGCACATAGCAACATGACATACTTGGTCAGAAGTCTCGGTATCCTGCGACCACAGGAGCAACCAACCAAGCGGCTGTGAGTTTGATGAAGAATTAGCAAAAGCACTGCTTTCTTATGACTACTCTTTTTCAAATACCCTTCATTTTAGTTGGCCTAAACCTTAATGAGACTGGTATGTAATGGATGCGTAAATACTATGCTCTACTTGCAAAGCTAAAAAAAATAAATTATATTCACTTTAAAAACAATCAAATCCAATAACTAAGTAGTAACTCTGTTGTTTAACATATTGTAAGTCCTTGATTTTACTATACACTTTTACTAGAGCATTATTTCTGATCGACTATAAATTTGTACTACTGCTAACCCAATGGAGAAATTTGTTAACAGAAATTGGCATAGTACCCTAAAGTCAACACAAAAAGCAACACTGTAGCAGTTTCAGTCATGAAAATAATACTTTGCAACCTAATTTATTTTACTATTTACTCAACAGTTTAAAATATGTGTGAAAAACATTCAAATTTTTAAACTTAAGAGTAGGCATATAGTTATCTTCTTTTCTTCTTTTGTATCAAAATTAATTACAGTAAAACTCCCACGAATTGGACTCAGTGTGGAATAAGGCACTGTCGAGTTTGTGTTTTCTGGAGCTGATATCACTCTCGCTGTTTAGTCGATCAGACTGTGTAACATCAGCTCTTAACAACAGTTGGTCTGCGGATGAGTGGCCGCTACCAATGTTATCGCTTTCCAAGGCCGAAAATATTAATTGAAGAATGTCTGATGAGAGTAGCGCAGGTCCATGGAGAAGCAACGGAATCGCGTCTAGGGATGTAAATTCCGTGTTATATCGACATTGGAAGTGTTGAGTTATTGAGAATTGAATTTATGGGGTTTAACTGTAGTTAATTAAATTGAAATAGCCACAGAATTATAACATGATAAGTTTTTACTCTCTCCCTTACAGACTGAAGGGTCAGGTGGGCTATCTAGTGTGCAACATGAAGTCAGTCTCTGAGGCCATGATTGGTGACACTCTACATTTGCGCAGCCGCCCCGTCTCGCCGTTGCCAGGCTTTAAACCAGCTCGACCAATGGTTTACGCAGGCGTCTACCCCATGGACCAATCACAATATGATGGGCTGCGCGGTGCATTAGAGAAATTGGCCCTCAATGACCCTTCCGTTACTGTTGCCATTGAGTCAAGGTCAGATGAACTATTTGAAACCTCCATTAAATGCCACTGGGTTGACGTAAAAAATTGAGTTTGAAAATATCTGATTTTAAAGGTTGCGAGGTTTGTTCTATTAAACCTGTATGTCAGTAATTACAGTAGAACCTCGATAGTTTAACACTTTGTGGACTTAGAGAGTGTACCTAACAGGTAATCTTGCTATTGAAATGTCAAACTATAGGGAGTAAATAGGAAACTTTAACATAAATTTGTGATAATCTAATTATGATCCTCACAAGGAATTTTAAAATAATTTATGACATTACATTAATTAACACCTATAACGAATCATGGTTTTTAAAACCCTAAGAGAAACAAACAGTCAATTTGACCGTTTTGGAATTTTAACGTTATTTTGTGTGTTTATTATTGTTATTATGTATTGATAGGCATACACAGGTGTTATATTTATATTTTAAAACATTCTATGGCAAAATCGTATGTATTTTAATAAAAATTATATGACAGGAAAGTGCTATACCCTTTAAAACTTATTTTTTTCACTGTCGTCTGCTATCAATCTTTGTATCTGGTCACTAAAATTTGGGTCACCAGGCTTTACACCCTGACTAAAACCGCCACTAGCCATTTTGTATTACTAGGTGTTTAGTTTCCAACAAAAACAGCAAAACACAATACATTTCACTACAACTTGTTAACAAAGTGCAGAGTAAATCTTACCGATTGCATTCATATTACAAAGTGTCTGGTCCACACAACGCAGTCGGACCAACTGAGTCACTGAGTGAAGGGCAGATAGGGTGGGGGGAGGAAGGTAGTATGAGTGGCAGTTCTCAAGATCAAGCAGTTTAACCACTATTGCAGGGCAAAACTATGCATCGGTCAATTTGACTGATTCTTCATTATAGGTGTTATGTTAATTATTTTACTGTTACAGTGTTTAAATGTTTTAATTAATTGATTTTTCTTAATTAATTGATTTTTCTTAACAGTAGATAGTTTTTGCAACATATATTAAATCTTATGGTAAATGCAAAACGCTATTTTTAAATCGGAAAATGTATGCATATTACGTTGTACAGGATAGTTAAACTGTATAAATAATAAGTCATGATTACCAATGATCACTTTTCAACAAGTTCTTGTAACTTCAAGCAGTAAAAATATTTAAAGCCGAATTTATTTAAATAGTGTTTAGCGTTAACCATACTTATATACCGTATGTGCAAAAACTCTCTAGTAATAAAAGTCAAGGCCAACTACACAACAGGCCGAAATGACCCCATCACTCACATTAAAACGTCACATGCGATTTTGATTTAATTCCCCTATAACTACGTAGAAATCTCCATAAAATACCCAATTTTACCCACCTTCTGCAAAAATGCCCAAAAGTTTGGTAAATTACCCGCTTTTGACAACACCGATCAGCCATCTATTACTGGCGTCATCTCCCGAGCTTTCCGGCCTGTAGTTTAGTCGGCCTTGTAAAAATGCATATACAAAGCTTCCATGCAAAAGGAATGACTGTTTATTCATGATTTTTTTGTCTAGTCCAGCCCTGGGTCAAGGGTGGAGGGTCGGGTTTCTGGGCCTCCTCCACTTGGAGGTGTTTAACCAGAGGCTAGAGCAAGAGTACGGAGCGGAGGCCCTTATGACGGCTCCAAGCGTGCCTTATAAAGGTAGGCGCAACACACGTTATGGACTGTGATAATGAAGAGGTTAAAAGATATATCAATGAAAATATCAATTTAACATACATATTACATTCAATTTACTTGCCTTTTTTTTAATAGTTAGCAATTTAATTAAAAGAACATTTTGTAATTGCCTATTCCCAATGCCTTCCTTAGTCATGGCATTTGTAAGGCAGTTATCATAGACTGAGCTTCTCATAATAATTGTGAAAGAGCATAAATATTAAAGCACCAAGATCATTCATCTTCACTCATTTTCCCAGTTAAGATCAAAGGCAAGAAGAACATAGCGGCCTACAAGAGTGACGAGTTGCTCATCTCGGACCCGTCCAAGCTGCCCGACATCTCCATCATTACGGAGATACAGGAGCCCGTGGTCACCGGCAACATCATCACTCCGTGTAGGTGAACTGTCTGAGTTACTGCTCAAACACTCTGGTCTATAATGTTCAACTGCCAACATATTCCCAATAACTAGGCTTGAAAATAAAATGAAATGTATACATTTTTATTTGGGTATTTCTAAACCATTATTGTTGTTTAACGTTTTGAAAGCGAATAATCCATATCCTAAATTCTCATTATTATATTTATAGGAAATGGTTAAAAAACTTACTCTTGTTACCATCTAATGTTGATTTGTTCTTAGATAGCATCATTTTAATAGACAAATGACCTGTTGTGAACTGAATTGGCAACAGGATTACGAAGACAATGCTCCAAGCAACCACTTGGCTAGCCAGCCACTATTGTTTTATTACTAATAACATACATCTTTGTCAGGAGTTATTAGCACGTCTCAGCTCTGCTTGAATGTGAGAGGTCATATGTTTGAATCAAATTCAAAGCTCAGTGTTAAATTTGTAGTCTTAAGAATTTTCTTTAAAAAAATTAAATATTTTTGTTTTTCATGACAGACAAATACATGAACAGTCTGATAACACTGTGTACTGAGCGGCGGGGAACTCTTGAGCGCACAAGTAATCTGGATGACACACGAGTAAATCTTGGCGTTCGATTACCTCTCAACGAGATAATCGTGGATTTCCACGATCGAATCAAGTCCCTCAGTTCAGGCTTCGCGAGCTTTGACTATGAAGATGCTGGATATCAAGTATCCAAACTTGTCAAGGTACGAGTCGTTGGAAGGATTTTATAGTAAAGGCAATTAATTGCAAAACTACACGTTACATTTTCTCAGTAAAGACTCAATTTTTTTAGAGCGTTTGGCCTAAAACTTCTGTTTCAGAAGTGACCGAGGATTGGAGAGTATTTAAATGCAGCTTAATTTTGCTATGGGTTTTGTATAATAGTAAAAAACTAGTTCTGTATCTCAAGTCAAGTATGAAAGCTTTTATAACCTGAGGCTGTGTTCACATATACAACTCGGTCATAATCATTAAGTAATATGAAATGGTGAGAATATGGGTCTGGGTATATGGATGTCCGCCCATCTTAAATATGATAAGAAGCTTGTACCTTACATTTATATTTTATGTAGTTTGGAAACGTTTATACAACACTTCACAATTGTTTTTATTTTTATCTAAACTTTGCAACAGTGTAATAGCATTTAATTTAGACGAGCCCCTATTGTTATTCAGTTGGAGATTCTACTGAATGGTGAGGTTGTGGACGCTCTGTGCTCCATAGTCCATGAGTCCAAGGCTCAGTCCGCGGGGAAGCTCATGTGTGAGAAGCTCAAGAAGCTCATACCTCGTCAGATGGTCGCTGTGAGTTTTAATTTAAGTACACTCTGTATAGCTTATACCGTTGCTATGTGTGCTTGTGTTTTACAACAATTTACTGTGTTGTTGTTTTACCTCAAAGACACCATAGAATACAATACAATTCTAAGCTTTTGTTGGCCAGCATGTTAAGAGGGGATTAAAGGGATAGAGCGATTATATTGTTGCGGAAACTATCTGAATACAGTTTGCATTGTTGTGCAACCATTCAGAATTCTCGCAGTGCTTCAACTGCTCCTACTTTTCGTGCCTTTATTTTATGTCCGATAAAAATAAGAGAGGTTTTAAATCAGAGTTTTTTTTTTGAGTCTTTATCTTTTATTTAAAACCTTTCCAACTTTTCGGACTGAAAAAGGAACAAAATGATAGCAGGCAAAGCACTGCTTGACGTTCTGAGAGGAGCCCTTTAACCCCCTTTTAAGTGGGAGCAACAAACCTCAATTTTGTTTAATTAGAATTTAGTTTTAATGATTTTTTGTCTAAGCGCGGGTTTTTTGTTGTATTGTAAGAACTTCACTGATGATTAATGAATCTCACGTAAAATTTCACTTTTTTTGGGAAAGCTACGTCTAAACTTGAAGTTCTTAGGTGAAAGCTAAAAAGAAGACTTCCATAGAGTTTTCTCCAGCTATAATTTACTTTGTCAATATCCAAACAGCTATGTAACGTGAAGCTCAATCTAAAATATATGCAACTTCAGTGACTTACTCTTTCTAGTTCCGTTTCCAGAGAGTTCATAGCAACTCCATGTTTGATGATGAGGGAGTAGTTTTAAAATGTAAACCTTTTAAAAATATTTTTCTTCAATAATACAACTTTATTGTACTTAAAGTTTGCACATCAACTAACATCGCTGAACTGACAATTTGTGACAGAAAAAAGCATAGTATAAATCAGTCAATCTTTCATGCCTGAACAGAGTTGGCAAGGGAGCGCTTGGGAATCACACACAGTCAGACACTAGGTTGGATAGTGGGAGGAGTTGGTTGAGGTAAAATATGAGAGGTTTTACTGTAGTCAACTTTGGAATGTGACTTTTGCTAAATTTCACTTTTGTTGAATAAACCTAAAAGAGGTAGAACTTTTAATCCTAACTTCTCAGGTTTTTAGCTTGAAAACCATTTGAGGTTTTTTGAAATCATGTTTTCAGGTTATGATTCAGGCAGCTGTGGGAGCCAAAATAGTTGCAAGAGAGACAATCAACCCATTCAGAAAAGATGTTATCGCAAAACTGGTAAATAGTATCACATAAAGCAAATTTATTTGATAAATATAATTATTTTCTGCATGTGCTTTTACAATAAATAGAACAGTTTGATTAGCTTGTTAAGGCAGAAGAATACTCTTCTGTTTTCAAACATGTAGGTAACATTGTCCCTAAATGTGATGATAGTCAAAACGGTCATCCATGCCAAGTGTGAACACAAAGGAGCTTCTAGTGTCAAATTATTGAGATTTGTTAAAGAAGATTGTCTATTTTATCTTACACTCCTGAACTTTCTAAATTATTTATGTAAATTTTAAAATATTTGGATATTTCAGTAAATCTTTATTGTTTGACAACTTTTATGTTTCATTCAGAAGTAATAAATCCACTGACCAAACCTGTAATTTACTCCAACAATGATATTTCAGTATGGAGGGGATGTTAGCAGGAAGAAGAAACTTTTAACCAAACAAGCAGAGGGAAAGAAGAAAATGAAAGCGATTGCCAAAATTAACATTCCTAAAGATACCTTCCTTAAAGTTCTAAAACAATAGTTGAATAACTTTGAATGTTCAAAACAATAAAAAATATTCTTTTAAATACTGTGTCATTTTTCTGGTTCCACCCAAAGACTAGTATATATCAAGAATCATTTATTTTAACTTCATACCTAGCGCCTTAACGATTTTCATATGGCAAGACGCTAGCCCCAAAGCCATAAAATAGCCAAGTTTCAAAGAAAAACTTAAGCCTGTGTTGTGAACCAAATTTCAAAAATCACCTCATTCTCTGTATTGACATACAGCTGATGACTTTGACATCAGCTAATTCTTTTTCTCCCAAGGATGAGAAAGAATTACTTTATCACCCCAGGGGTTGTATTGAAAAGAGCTGTTTTCGGAGTAGTTATTAATGAAAATAATGTTGGGCTTACCGACAATCATTTGGGTTTCGAGTACTTTTCAGTCTATTGTGACTAGCTCAAACAAACAAAAAATTCAAAAAAAAAATACTCTAGATTTTGATTTTTTGCATATATAGTGTTGGAAAACCTTTGTCCAACAATTATCTAACCTAGCTAATAATTGTCACTGGTGGGTTTGAGGTGGTGTTTTGTTTATCGTTGTCGTGGCCATTCTCTCTGACTGTGCCGGCCATCCTGTTGAGTTCTCTGGGCTTCAATCTCACTACTGCAGTCTGCCGACTGATGAGATGTTGCAACTTACGAGGTGTGGCATTGATCACAGAAAAGGGGAGTTAATTATCATGATGTACAAGTTACTCTGGGACTTTAGGCACCCTCAAAACCAAGACCTCATTCAACAAACTGAGAAAATCCGGAAAAATGACTTCGTTTTAACTGGCCTTTAATGACCATAATTTGGTAAAAATGACTGTGCCGATGCCTCAGTTCATATGGATTGTTAAAGACAACTTTATATTTTTAAAAAGCAATCACCTATAGCAAATCATGAAGGAGAGCTCAATATAAAATATAAAAATATATTGCTAATTTTAAATGCTGTTTCAAAAAACAACCAAATCTATATTGACAATCAATCAAGTTTTGCATCAAAATCATTTTATGAACAAAGCTTTAAAATATGATTACTTCCAACATATTCAACTCCATTACGCAAAATTTTCCACATATACAGTAGACTCCCTCTTAACTGGCCACCTCGGGACGAGGCCTCGGCCGGATAACGATTTGGCCGGTTAAAACCTATGTACCTTTAAAAAGGCCGACCTAAAATTTATATAGCCTAAAAGCAGTGATGACTTGAAAAAACAACTCTTTTGTTACTGGTACTCTATATAATTTATAGCTAACATCCGACAACCATGAAATCCACGACTAACCTAAACTAATAATGATTGGTTTCCTTATTTTGTTTACTGGATAGCAGGTCTAAACGCTTTCACTTCTGGTAGCATACACTTTCGTCCAGTTTAGTTCATTTTAATTGGTTTGAGAAGGTCAGTACAGTATGATATAGGCTAACATTGAATTGAATGAAACAGTAGATAAGAAAACGTGTTTCCAGTGAAACACAACCGGTTAAAGGGATGTTGAGATTAAAAATGGCCAGTTAAAAAGATGTTGTTTTTGTGCCCGGGTAGTCCGGTTAAAGCGGAGACTGGATAAAAGGAGGCCGGTTAAGAGGGAATCTACTGTAGCTATAAAATGAGACCTGCCTTTGAAATGGTGTATAGTAGGCTGTAGGCATAGAAATATTTTTTTATACTTTCTTTTATAAATAAAACAAAAGCCAAGAACTATAATTAAATTTCCGAAATAACTTAGTATGATGTGTTTGTGTTATGTAAGTTTTTAAGTTTTCAATAATTGACAAAGATATTCTGAGCTATATGTTACCATACTGTGGATCTGCGATGATGACACAATAATGTCAAAACTGCAGTAATCCTATTATGATTACCCAAAAGAATTGGAAAGAACAGGTACTATAAAAATCACTTTTTAAGTTCATATTCCAGTTCAGGGGATAGTTATAAAAATGTTACATTTAGTTTTAAGAAACTAAGTTATTCACTTGTAATACTGTCCCTTAAAAGGGCCAAAATACAAAAGTAAACCTTATTTGGAACTTGGCTTCCTTTAAGTCAGGATGCGGTACCATAAACTTAAAATCCTACTAAAATTACTGGTAAATCACAGTTATAGCTTTTTTAACTTGACAAACCTGTCCCGATCACTTAAGTCTTTGTACGTCTTAACAAATTTAATCTTCAATTCTGGGTGAGTATTTATCCATTGTTGGATCAAACAGGGGTGGGAGGAGTCGACTTCTAGGAACACTAAGCCACCGCGGCGAAGGGTTGATGAGGCAAAGGTCAACAGAGGTCGCACAACCTTCAGTCCATCCTCTCCTGCTTCAAGAGCCCTCATGTCCTCGTATCTACAAAGAGATACGATATTTATAAAGATTATTATAAAGATTATTTGACTATATATATATTTATTTTAAATCAAAAACATCAACTTTCATCAACATTAACATCTTTGAAACACCATGAAATTTTAATATGTTTAAGAATGAAAAAGTTATGTTAGGTATGGGATGTAAAAATCTATTTTAAATATGGACATAAGGGATTTTGATAAATAAATGATGAATAAAGAGTTAATATAGGTTAAAAAAGCAGTATTGGGTTAACCGAGCCTCTAACCGAGGGTTTAACATCCTCTTGACCTGAAATCTTAAAAAGAACTCACAGCTTGATCTCCGGTTGAAGGTCTAGCATTTGCTTGTGTGACACGTATGGAGGGTTACTGACGATGACATCCACGGGACGGTCCAGGTGGAGAGGCTGAGAGAGACTTCCATCTGCCTTCAGCTCACTATGCACCACCTGACAGGGAACAATGTGAGAAGGTCTTGTTGATAACTTCTAAGAAGGCTTGCAATAACACTAGACATAACCAGATGTAAAACTCTCATTTTGCTGATGGTGTAGGGTAAATAAGTTATGTTCTTAAAGTTGAAACTTATAGTGATCTAGGAAACTAGTATAAGTTACAATGTGCTAAAGTTAAGTCTGTTCTAGTAAAACGGGTAAAGTAAAAAAAATCATTATATTATATGACTAGGTGACTTACCCAAGCTTCACAACGGTACTCAAATTGCAATCCGAGGAATTTTCACCCTTCAGGTGAGCACGTTCGCTACCCTCACTCACTCAGGTTTAGCTTGATCGCTGTGCTCACCTGTGCCTCAAGTCTAAAATATTATTTGTTTTGTATTACCAATCTTCCCTCAATACTTTAAATGAAAACAGCTGTTTACAAATTAATATTTCTAAAATGTAATCATATGTTCATCTCTAAAATGTTGCTTCCTTAAGAATAACATGGTAACTTTGAATTCATGTGGGTCGGAGCCCAATGTAGGTTATATTATCAATTTTTCTGGAGTTTTCACATAAAATAAATCAAGTAAATTGAACATTTCAATCAAGTATATGGTTGTGGGGGTTTTGACTTCTGGGAATGCTTAAAATGAGTATTACATCCGCCATTCAAAACCTAACTTTTAACATTAAAGTGATATAGTGTGAAACGGTAAAAGATAGAGCAAAAATCAAATACAAACGTTTTAGATAATTTATTTCCCCACTAACGATTTTTTATAAAATTTCAGCTCAGATACAGCCTTTAGGATGTATACTCCAAAAACTAAAGAATGTATGCAACTTGGTAGCCACCACAGTAATTTTTAAAGGTCTCTATTTATTAAACGGGTGAAGAGGGTTACCCATCCCCAAATTTTCTGGAGTTTTGAGGTCATGAGCTTTCAGTCAAGTACATCAAGCTCATCAATACTTTTCAAGGTGAGTTAGCTGGGTCCTATATTTTTCCTAAAAAAATAAATGTTTCTTTGTATTACATAAAAAGAAAAGAAATGGTTATTAACATAGCGATGCATTTTAAAAAGAGGTGAATTTTCAGAGACTAACAAATAAATTTTATTACCTTTTGAGGGTCTTATTCCAAAAGATTTGGTTCTCACCTGCAAGTTATCAGTCATCAAATCATTCATTTTTGCGTTTCTTCTTGTCAACTGACAAGCCAAGTTGCTTTGATCGATTGCTATCACTTGAGCCTGTGACAGAAGTAACAATACAATAGGAGAGTTAGAGCTCTTGCCTCACAATATGTGTTCACTAGATCGATCCTGAGCAACGGTCAATTGATTTTGTGAATGTTTGAAACTGGACCCAGCTGCCATTGATCATTGGATGATTAATTATCCTAGCTCCAGCATCAGCTAATCCTAGACCAATAAAAAAGCTATAAGATGCATCAAACTCATCTTTCATTCATATTTTCCTTTAATAGTGCAGCAGATATGTGGAAAGATGAAATTAAATTCCCACAGAGTGCACAGCGACACACTGAACATTTCTGCTGTTGTAAGGGTCAAATCGCATTTGAGCCTGCAGTAATTAACGCACCAGCAGCAATATTAACTAATGTTACTCTAATTATCATAATCTTATTTTATAAAAAAGTAAGATTGTTACAACGAAGGGAGTAGTAGTTTAACAATGTAACACAGTTGGATACGAGAAAGAACATGACAGTTGGCAAAGTAGTACATGATAGATAATAGATACTGTGATTTTTTTACAGTGAAGAAATTTTGAACTATATGGAATACTACAAGTAGCGCTTCAGTGGACATCTTTGGAACTAAATCGTTGGAACTACTTATTTCCAACTGAGAAACTAAGCTTTTAATTTAAATACCCCCGTCGCAGCAGGCCTGCGTACTCAGCGAATTTCCAAATAAGTAATATTAATTTTGACCAGCTGAACCTGAAAACAAAATTTCATCACGTGCTCATAAACAGGGAAATGTCTATTCTTATGATAAATATAGGGAAAGAGTATCCAGCCTATCGCCATTTTGGACACCACGAGGTGGAGCGTCGGTTCCCCCACCATTGGCAGCTCGCCATTGTTCCTTGCTCACTTTGTAAAGCAGATTGACAGACAAGATGGCGGACTGTTGCCTGGCAAAGGAAACAAAGAGGGACACTAATAATTTAGAAATAATAATAGTAGAAATAATAATTTTTGGAGACTAGTACCAATTGTTGAAGTAGTTTTCCGACTCACACATTATAATAAATTTGAATAACAATTGTTTGAGAATCTATTAATTGGCGTAGAACACAGAAACTTATTGTGAAATTTCGAGGTGGTAGCAGGGTTACCGCGGGGAATATTTCCCTGAGCAGGGCGATTGGGTGGTAGATTATTTACAGCGGGGTTTTACACAAATAATTTTTTTTATGCTTAAAATCTACTTTTAGTGTTCCCCATGGCAGCATACCTGCATACTCTTTCCCTATATTATCATAAGGAGAATAGACATTTATTTCCCTATTTATGAGCACGTAATAAAATTTTGTTTACAAGTTCATCTGGTCAAAATTAATATTACTAATTTGGAAATTCGCTGAGTACGCAGGTCTGCTGTGACGGGGGGTATTTTATTTTACGAGGGATGAACCTGATGCCTTGTCAAGCCTGGTGGAGAAGGCCTACCACCTCCCACTCAGCTTTGTTAAAGTTCCACCTACGCCGAGGAAAAGATCTTATGAGAGGAATTTGGATTCCCACTGATATTAGTACAGGCCTATGCTAAGAATGGGGAAAGGCATCTAGGACCTTCCTTTAAGTTGGTGTGGGTGTTGTTGATTGGTTACAAGAACACACAAGTCTGGAGAGTACCTACGACGCCATCGGGCTGAATGGAAAGTGTGTGGGTCCTTGGCATTAAATACCGAGAAAAGGATGTTATTTTCAACCCAGCTTGAAAGACGAGTGCCGTTGTCATCATCGGATGAGTATCCCCACTGGGTGTGATGACTGTTAAAGTCACCTACATACCACAGAATGTTCAAAAGTCGGGGGAACTGTATCTGACCACTGGATGTTTGCTGTTTTGTAGACATTTACAATATGCTGTTCATACAACTTTTGTGGGAGACTGATACGTCGTCTATGTCTTGCCTAACATAAGTCGCCACACCATAGACCCTGTGTCCTATTTTACCTCAAGCCTATATCCTGTGATGTTGCCCCTCGCACTGTTCTCTAAATCTTCTACATGTGTTTCTTGTAGTGCGAGGACATCAACATTATTTTCTAGCAGCACCTTGCTGAGGCAGTCACTTTTGGATTCGCTCAGACCCTCTACGTTAATATATATATATATATATATATATATATATATATAAATTTTAAAGACAATTATTTTTGGTCTCTGGGCACCTCAAAACAAAAAAGTAACATGGTCCCAGGCTTAGGTCTTACCATGAGACCTACTGTAATAGCTTCCTCTATATGGGAAATTCGCTAATAAGGATGTATTATCTTTATGATATGAATATGGTAAAAGAATTGTTGTGGTACACATAGATAAACTAAAACAAAATAATGCATTAAGTATGATAAAAAATTAAGCATGTGAAGGTCTAAGTCAGTAAGGCAATACACCGCTATACTGTGATTGGAATCAGATGTTCTTAACAACAATTGTTATTACTAGTATTTTCTTGTTCTATATACTTAACATTTTTAACTCTACAACTGACAGCAAAATGATTTTTTAAACCACAGTGAGAACATATTTTTCCAAAGGCTGGACACTGCCTTGGACCATGTTTTGTTTTACAACGACCACACAAAAAATCTGGTTGTTGATTAGATAATTTTGTTACACCCTTTTGTTGACATTTATTTTTACGTATAACTGATATTTCTTTACAATCATTATTTAAAATTTTAACTTGGTGTTTACTCTGTTCACTAGACTGACAGAATTTGATAGCTTTCTCTAATGTGAGATCATCTTGCCTAAGGAGAGCTTCCTGAACATTTTGATCACCTATCCCGTGGACAATCTTGTCCCTTAGAAGCTGATTCTCAAGAGGCTCTCTTGTTGTGTCAGAAAATTGACATGACTTAATAAGATGCCTGCAATCTGTTAAAAAGTTATCTAACGGTTCATTTTCAACCTGTTTACGAGAGTTAAACAAAAATCTATCAAAGACGACATTTTTCCGTGGGTTAGCATATTTATCAATAGCATCAATAACTTTAGTATAAACTAATTTATCCAACTCAGATATAGGCAGAGTAGCCAGAATTCTAGCGGATTCGTGCCCCATCATATTACGCAGTAAGGATATTTTTACCTTATCAGCAGCATTATCTTGACCAGTAGAAACTAAATAATCTTCAAATGACTGCTTCCAAAATGTCCATTCTGAGGCTGTATTCAAACCTTGCAAATTTAGGTTTGGAGGTAATTTTACACCACCACTATAATGTCCTTCCATATTTAGTTTTTATTGTAATTATTTGAGATGCAATAATTCCTAAACTGCTTCCATGACTGCGCCATAGTTTAAAAATAATAATTAATATTAGAACCAGAATAATACTTTATTAAGATATCAACATAACAAATGTAAACATAAAAAAAAAATACTAGTAATAACAATTGTTGTTAAGAACATCTGATTCCAATCAACACCGCTATACTGTGCTCCAATTCATACACCCTGGCACAGGGTTACAGAGTTACACATTTGGCAGTATATATTTAGAATTATAGCTGCTACAACATGACCAGAAATTGGTTGTTGGTTGTGCGTTATATTACTAGAACAGTGCAGAGCATTCTTTAAATGTTTACACTGTATACTTTATTATTGTAAATTATTTTCTATGATTCCTACAAACACAGCAATTTTGGCAAGAGCAGATGGTTGAAGATTTCCATCCTAAGACTGGCGCTTTTTTCCTGATATTTATCATAGGTTTAAATGTAACTGAACTAGTAGCTCTAAGATAAACATAAACAATGAAGCTAAGAGATTATTCAATTGAGGTGTCACAACTGCCTTCCAATTAAGGTTTAAAAACTTATTGAATAGTTTGTTATTGGTAGCATGTGACTCACCTGAGGCAAAGCTTTTACAAGAGAAAGGCAGATTGCACCCGAGCCGCAGCCGATCTCTAGCAACACAGATGCAGACGATGCCTTTTTCAGTACCAAGCTCACCTGTCACAGAGACATCATCAGAAGAAGAAGTGGGTATATATGCTTTACAGGGGGTTGGAGAGCATGTATGTAGTTTTGAATTTTTAAATTGTTATTTAGGATCGTCAAGCTGTGCAGTCTTGGACCACGCACTACACTTCGCTATACTTGGACCATGCAGGGTACACAAAAGTGGACTGAAATAAGCTAAATTGAAATTGTAATATAAAAGTATGAAATTTCAAAACATGAATATTATATATATATATATATATATATATATATATATATATATATATATATATATATATATATATATATATATATATATATATACTATGTTACAAATAAAGTTCCAACTTTGAAATTTAATAATTTTTATAATAAAATTTTTTATTACACTTTTAATTTTTTTTAGGTGGACAGGCCTCTTTTTGCCTTACTTTGCCCCGTCTACATAGACTATTGATCTGTGGGTGGATCGTATCAGACAAAGTAGTGGGTGAACCGCTACAGTACAGGTAACTTGATTAATTACTGCTACGCTATCAGGTCCTGATTAAAACTTCCTAGCAGAACGGGGATTTAAACGCATGAAATTGCTGCCATGGTGCTTAAGTCGTTGGCTAACAACAACACTACTTACTTACTCACCCATAAACTTATTAATTATTCATAACCAAACATTTTCCATTATATTGATATTATTTATATATGAAATAAGGATGAAAGCATCTATAATAGTTTAGTACTAGGTTAACCGAGCCTTGCTCGTTGGTTTTAATTCACTTTTGCTATAGTGTCACTGCCATGGTAATCAAGCTATTAAACCTACACCAGATTCTTCACAAATAACAGCTGTTAAAAAAACTGCTTGATCTTAATGTTATTTTTGTTTACTTTTAGTTGTTATTTCGTTACCAAAATAGCAACCCATAAGACCAATGTTAAAATTACAATTTTTAAACTCAAATTTAGACCAAATTTGATTTTTTGATGGGATTGAGGCTGTTTATAAACTTATATTAGGGCCAAAACGCTCTTAAATGCAAAGTTTAAGCAAAATCTACCCGCTTTATTTTGAGATTGTGGAACACACATCCCTTCAGACATTGCTCGTATTATAGTATAAGATTTCATTTTTTACACTTGTGTTATGTATTCCTTGAATCTAGCCTATTTTTTTAATGGTAATTACTTATTGATTTTTTGCCCTTTGCCCAGTTGCAATTATCATTCTAAATTCTATAATGTTCATTCGGCTACATATAATTAGTTTAATATGCAGTAAAACCCCCAAAACTGGACAACTTTATATGTACTTCTAGTGCTCGACTATGCACCTCTCTAATCGCTATCTTAGGCGGTTTTTGTGCCTGACTGTTGATGTGACTCGGAATTGGAATAGTCGGGATTTAGTAATTAAATGGATTCCGGGGATCTGGGCATTCTTATTAACGGGATTTCGTCACTAATGTGGCTGTTTCTTTTCAATTGGGGGTGTCTTGCTAGCCTAACGGTTAGTGTCTTGGACTTTGGTTCAAGATTTCGGGTTCGATCCCCGGGATACCCACTGACTTTGAGGGGTTTGGACCGCTTGCCCTAAAAGTGTTTATGTGCTCTAAACAAAATGCCACAGACGTTAATACACTAAAAAAAAAGAAACCCTTTAGACAATATTACAATGTTTGATCAGTACTTTCAGCTAATAAGTATTGTCCATAGTCTGATCGTCAATGTGAGCTGTTGTTACACAGACGGAGAAAACAGTGGAAGTAATATTGGCTCCAAAAACCTTAATATTTACTGAATTCGACAGTGCCTCGGCCCACAATGAGTCCAGTTGGTGGGGTGATATTGTACCACCAATTGTAGTTGGTTTCCCATTTATAATTCCCATTTATAATTAGTGCAAAAATAGTAGTTGTTAGAAACTTGTAAGATTTCACCCAGTGTTTCTGACTTACCAGCTGTTCGGTCTCCGGCCGAGGGATGAACACGGGAGGTGCCATGGCGAGTCGCAGCTCCCGGAAGTCCCACTCCTTGATGATGTACTGCACAGGCATCCTATGGCAGACAGCCAATGCATCACTAACTCCAACACAAAGCTGTTTACATCTCAGATTATATATGGCCATGGAAACAAACTACTGTCAGTTTTACTGTAGCCTCTGTCAAAGATTTATTATTTTAATATTATAAAATTCAAGGACAAATCCATGTTGCAAGCCAATAGTGACCTTGAAAGTACATTCTAGTTCATAAAACTCTAAGAGAGCTTTGGTGGCACTTTCTGTCATGGAGTGTCAGTACTGAGTTCAACTTTTGTTAACAAATTCTCCCAAGTGGTTGACAGTCTACTACAAATGTAGAGCCAATCCTTTGTAATAGTAGCATTTTTGTGAGAATCCATTATTTACAGACTCTCCTTGGTCATACTCACAAAACCCAAATTCTTTTCAGGCTATGATCTCAACAGAACTTTTACACATTAATTTGAGGCGAAGAGGAGCCCTTGTAGTGGGCTTTTCCAATTCTTAGAAGACAGATCTATTTCTTAAACAATGTCTTCTTTAATTACTTCATTTAACTTAATAGTTTGCAACAAAATCTTTACATATTTAGTGACTTTTATAGTGCATAGTAAGCTTGTAAGTCAGAGTGTATTGTTATTCTCTAGGAGCCCTTTAATTTTATGCATAATGTGGCAAAAAAGTTTGGCATAATCTGAAAGAGTGTTTTGATTTGATGGACCATCAAGGCTCCCCTCTACTGTTTGGCACCAATTTATAGCTTATCTTTCCTGGGATAATTTCTTAAAAATTTCAGAATTACAATTATATTTTTTAAACATTTATTTATAATTATTTTCCAACTAAAATTATACTAAATTATTTTTAAAAGTAGTTTACCATACCTTGCTAACCGACATTCACAGAGTTTCCTAATCTGACTTTCTTCTTCTTCTGTTACCTTTCTTTTCATATTTAGTTCAAACTCATAAGACTGAAAATAACAATAAATTATCAGACTCGTAGTACCTGAGGAAACAAGCAAACAAACTGAGAGTAAAAAATAACTTTTATTTATTTATTATAAAAAAAGTATGATATAATTTTTTTTAATAAATGGTTCTAGGTCAATTGAAAAAATATATATATCCAGTAGAGCCCACTAATCTGAACTAACCATCAGGACATTACTCTGAGTGAAGAGAGTGAGTTAAGTAAATTTTCGGATTCGGTTAATGTGTATATTACAAATTACATATTAAGTAATCATAAAATTATGTGTACTTTACAAAAGCTTATCACTTTGAGGATATTTTTTTGACTTTCTTGTAGTGTAATTAAAACTATTAAATGTAAAACACCGTATATTTTAGCAATAAAGCAATCGTGAATGTTGATACATGGATTTATCGTAGGGACAACTGCTAATGCCCTTTCTAAAGTACGGCAGTGGTGGTCAGGGCCATGCGGGGCCCCGGGGATGAGACTTCACCGGGCCCCCTCCCCTCATCCAATTGAGAAAAATCAGGAAAAAGTGATAATTTGCAAACTGAGGCACACTCATATTAACGGGAATATAACAGTGAGATTAAAATTCTATTGTTTAAAAGAATTAGCAAAGGATGTTCCAAAAGAAACTTTGATTTAAGCAGCATTGCGTTCTTGAGCTACGCATTCACGATGAACAACTTTGAGGATTCTGCACTCCTTATTAACTACGCTGCAGCGCTCTCATGACATGTGGCGTTGTTGCGTTTCCCTGGTGGCGGCCCTGTAATAAAGGAGGCTATCAGGGCCACCACCAGGGGGGAGGGGCAAAGGGGCTATTTTGCTTAGGCCCCCAATCGCAAGGGCAACACCCTCAATAAAAAAAAAAGTTATGCATAAATATGACTGAGTGTTACTATACCCAGCAGCCAAAAATGACTATAACATACTAATGAAATTAAACTGACACCAATTATATGTAAAAACTTTAAATAATGTTATAAAAACATATAAATTACACCAAAAATTAAATTAGTAGACCTATACGTGCATTATCATAAACACTATTTTCTAAAGTTTGACAGATTGACACTTAGTCAGCAACAAGAAATCCAGTGTATAGATCCATTTGAAAACAAGTGTATTGTACTTGGAATTGGAAAAATAATTTTATTCTGGGCTTTGATATGTGACTGCTTTCCCGCGGCTCTGTCGCCGTCCAATGCTTGTGTCAATAGCCACGTATGTTCATCAGTATAAGCATAGAAAAACTATCAAGGTACAGAAGTCTCACGCAATGCTAATTTCTGTTACGTGAAATTTTGTAGTTGAGCCGGCCAGATCATAGGAGGCGCTACTAACAAAACCGGCCAAGTGACGTTAACTATCCGTGGACTCAGCCGGCTGGCTGGCCGGCCAGCAGCTGTCGGAT